>CM060900.1:268699283-269161783 GCA_030762935.1 Hymenopus coronatus | reverse complement strand
GTATTATCATTGCATTGTAGAACATTATTAATGTTTCTTGCCTAACTCTCCCCACTATACTTCTTTTTTGTTCCATGTATTTGTAAGAATCTATGCAGCTTCTCATTAATATCATTTTCTTTATTACCTCTGATGCAAATTCCCAAATAATTGAAGTTCATGACTTTTTCTATTGTTTTCTCTTTTGTTACCATTGTACATCATATGGGGAATTTTGTACTGAAAGCTATTACTTTAATTTTCTTCTCCAAAAGTTTTATATTATATTTACCAGATACAATATTCAGAATATACCTATATTGCTCTTTCCAGTTTGTCTGTTCTCTGTATAAGCTGTTAATACTTGGTCATCCACATAAAGCCCCCCAGGGGCCTACTACGGTAGGTACGGGTTTGGCGCACCCGGGGGTTCCCGAGCCACTTGCCGCCATATCATCCTCCCCATCACCATCCTCTGTGCCACGTTTTGTGTTCGTGTCTGCGCATTTGTTTGTGTATGTTCTTGTGGGTGCGAGTTTACTCGCCTCATCTTCTTCCTCTTCTAGGCTTATTCCCTATATATTTAGTTTTAAGGCTTTAGGTTTATTAACTCCTGCCTCACCAACAGGGATCTTTCTTCTATCTCTGTGGTTTCTGTCCCACGGTTCCAGCACGGCTTCCAACTTGTGTGCTCTTCGGAGGTCTCAGGCATGACGGTTGAGTGGTTCCTTCACACTGCCTTAGGTGCGGAGCTCTTCCATACCGATATGTACACCCACGTAGCTTCTCTGGGAGCCTGACGAACGCAGGTCATCGTGTTAGAATCACGGGCCGGACGTGTTACCGCTATCGGAAACCCGGTGTAACCAACCACAAGTCCCCTGAATCCATGGATGTGTCATTATACACCTTAGCCTATAGTGGGGGGGGGGCACAGGTGGTTATACCTGTGGTAGGGTTGTGCATAGTGGAGGGCTTACCCGAATGGACCAGCAGTGGAGGCTGGAGGGTAACTCCTAAGTACTCCGTGAGATCGGTCTGGGAGGGGTCTCCCAGGCGGCACAGACCGTAAAGTATTTTTGGTGTCTTTTTTCTCTTTCCCCCGGATGGCAGGCTGACGCCGATAGTACCGGAAGGGGGCCATTTTATAATGATCCCTCCGCGAAAAACCTCTATTTTTGACAAATTTTTGGTGATGACCTTGGCTTGTAATTCAAAGGCAATGCGAGACCTTAACCCCTTTTACATTCAACGTGAACTCGACAAGATATGTGGAAAAGTGACAAATATAACCAGGACTAGAGACGTCACGCTGTTAGTTGAAACCAGGACCGAAGACCAGTCCAGAAAGCTCTTGAAAGCCGGTTTATTGGGTTCCTACCCAATAACGGTGGCCCCACACAACTCGTTGAATACCTGTAGAGGCGTGGCGACTACCTCGAGCTTAGACGGCCTTTCCGTCGCCAATCTCTCCGGCCAGGGTGTGTGTCACGCGTATCCGTCTTCTTGGCAAACGTAATGGTGAGTCGGTTGCGTTACGGACAGTCTTCCTAACGTTCAAAGGCACCAACTTACCTGAGGCGCTCTACTGTGGATACGAACGCGCTGCTGTGAGGCCGTATATACAGAACCCTATGCGTTGTTTCCGCGGTCAGAAGTTTGGTCACACCCAAAGCCGGTGCACTTTCGACGCTACATGTGAACGTTGCGACCAAGCTGCCCACGGAGAAACTGCTTGTGCTCGAGACCCTTGTTGCGTCCATTGTAAAGGGACCCATCCATCCAGCTCCCGGCAATGTGCACGTTTTCTCAAGGAAAAGGCCATCCAGGAGCTGGGAGTTAAGGAACGCCTGACTTTTCCGGAAGCCAGACGCCACTTCCAACAGCTGCAGCCTTCGGCCTCTCAGGCTACGCCTCAGCGCTCCGCCGCACTCCTGTTTCCTCAGTGGCACTACAAACCGTGCCTGTAGCCGACGCGTGTACTCAGAACAGACGCCGACCACAACAACCTCACAGTCTTGAACATCCACAGCACCCACTGCCTCAAGTTCTATTTCTCCAGAACCTGTTCGTAAGCCGCTAATTAGACCGACACCATCTGTCGCTGCTCCTCATGAGCGCAGTCGTAAGAAACTCAAGGCCACTGATAAACCATCCAAGTCCCGTTCTCGTTCTACGAGCCGTAGGGGATCTTCAGCGGATAGTGCCGACGAAAGTGGCTATACTTTTGTGGGTCCAAAAAGTGCAAAGAACAAGAAACGCCCACCTTAACTGTATCTACTACGTTTCCGCCAGTCGTTTGCTTCCCAGCTGCAAACCCATTGTTTGATTCATCGATAACCTTTCCCGCCTCTAACTGTGCTCCATGGCTCTCCTGACGTGAAATATCCGCGGTGTGCGCACCCATAGGGCCGAATTGCAGCTGTTACTACGGTCTTATAACCCTCTAGTTCTGTGTTTGCAGGAGACAAAGCTTCGCCCCCACGATGCCTTTGCCCTGCACCAATACCTTCCTGAGCGGTTTGATGTTACACCGGAGGAGGGCTCTCCTGCTCATGGGGGTGTTATGATCCTCACCCGCAATGATATTTGCGGTCAGCCGGTCTCGCTTACCACTACCTTGCAAGCTGTTGTTATCCGACTTACTCTTCCTAGTTTCTCCTTCGCTATATGTAATGTCTACCTCTGCGCCGCTGACATGCTCCATTTTTGTCTCAGCTGCCGGCACCTTTTCTTCTGTTGGGTGATTTTAATGCCCACCATCCCCTATGGGGTTCTCCTAGAGTCTGCGCGCGGGGGACTATTCTTGCTGACCTTTTCGTTCAATCTAGTCTCTCTGTTCTGAACACCGGTGAACCTACTTTCATTTCCGATTCTTCTGCCACGCTCTCCCACCTGGACCTTTCTGTTTGCTCTGCACAGCTTGCTCACCGTTTTCAGTGGAACGTAGTATCAGACACTCATTCCAGTGATCATTGCCCTTGTGTCATTACTCTGCTATCACACCACATTTCCTCGCGTGCGATTTCTTGGCATCTGTCTAAGTCGAATTGGGCTCTTTTCTCCGCTCTGGCTGCTTTCAGCGACCGCCTGTTCGACTCCGTTGACCACATGGTTGAACATTTTAACTCTGTCGTGACCTCCGCTACCGAGCAGTCCATCCCGCGGTCTTCTTCCTACCCTAGACGCTTACCCTAGTCCCTTGTGGACTACCGAGTGCCGCGATGTTATTCGTGCTCGCAGGAAGGCTCTTCGGGTATTTCGCTATCATCCTACTTTGGAACATTTGATCAATTTTAAACAAACACGCGCCCGGGCACGCCGCATTATTGGAGACAGCAAACGGGCTTCCTGGGCTTCGTTTGTTGCAACATTCAGTCGCACAACACCTTCATCTGTTGTGTGGGAGAAGCTCCACCGTGTTGCAGGTAAGCAGACTGGTACTTCCGTACCGGGGCTTCTCATGGGAACTGACACCGTCGTTGACCCGGGTGCTATTGCAGATGCCCTTGGTAGCACGTTTGCAACTGCGTCTAGCTCCGCCAATTATCACCCAGCGTTTCGTGCCATCAAGGCGGACGTGGAGTCTCAGAGGCTCTCCTTCCGGTCCTTGGATTCCGAGTGCAATAACTCGGATTTTAGCATGCGGGAGCTGGATGCCTGTTTAGCATCCTCTCGACACTCCGCCCCAGGACCCGATGGTATCCATATCGCCATGCTACAGAACCTCTCTTCTGACAGTAGGCAATATTTCCTGAACCTGTACAACCTCGTTTGGCGCGAGGGTGTGCTTCCTACAGCTTGGCGCGAAGCCACCGTTATTCTCATCTTAAAACCGGGGAAGGACCGTAGTCTTCCTCCCAGTTACCGTCCTATCTCCCTCACCAGTGCTGTTTGTAAGGTGATGGAACGTATGATCAATGGACGGTTACGATGGTGGCTCGAGTCCGAGAAATCTCTATGCAACATACAGTGCAGCTTTCGCCGATACCGCTCCACGACTGACCACCTTGTCTCCCTCTCGGCTCACATCCTGAATGGTTTTCTTCGGAAGCGTCAAACTGTGGCCATATTTCTCGATCTGGAGAAATCTTATGACACTTGCTGGAGGGCTGGCTTACTGCGTACCTTGCACAGTTGGGGCTGCCGTGGCCGCCTTCCAGTGTTACTCCAGGAGTTCATGAAGGACCGTGTGTTTCGTGTGCGTGTGGGTTCTATTTGCTCTCGTGTTTTTAGTCAGGAGAACGGAGTGCCTCAGGCATCGGTACTCAGCGTCACTCTCTTCGCTGTTGCCATCAATTCCATTGTCCAATTTGTTACTGCTGGTATCTCCTTCTCCTTATTTGTGGACGATTTTTCAATTTATTGCAGTTCTCGGCGCACGTGCCTTTTGGAGCGTCGCCTACAGGCATGTCTTGACCGTTTACATGCTTGGAGTGTTACAAATGGCTTCCGTTTTTCTTCCGAGAAGACAGTTTGTGTCAACTTCTGGCGTCGGAAACCATACGAACCGCCTTCTCTACATCTCCGGACCGAACCGCTGCCCTTCGCCGAAACTGTGAGGTTTCTTGGCTTGGTATTCGACAGGAAGCTTAGCTGGTTGTCCCATGTCTCTTCTCTGAAGGCTAGATGTGATCGTGCACTTAATATTTTACTTGTTTTATGTGGCACATCCTGGGGAGCAGATCGCACCGTGCTATTACAGCATTACCGTTCGCTTATTCGCTCTAAACTTGATTACGGGTGCATTGTATACTCTTCGGCTTGTCCTTCGGTTTTACGACGTTTAAACCCAGTTCACCATCTAGGGATTCGTCTGGCGCTGGGTGCGTATCCGACTAGTCCAGTTATTACGAGTTTGTCTGCGGAGACTGCTGAACCTCCGCTGTCTCATAGGCGTGATCTGCTTCTTTGCAGCTATGCTATCCGCCTCTTTGTCTTGCCAGATCACCCGCCTTTCAAGTTATTCTTTGACGAGTCTCTTGACCGTCAATATGCTGTCAGCGCGATTGCCTTGCTTCCCGCAGGAGTTCGTTTTCGTCTGCTTCTTCGTTTTGGATGTTCACCTACCGCCTGTGTTTTCAAGGGGGAAAATATTCATTCCCCCATTGGTTACGTTGTGACACCCAGTTCCACCTTGGGTTGGCATCCATGCCGAAATCAAGGACTCCACCTTCTGTCTTCCGCTCCGCATTTTTAGAGCTGCAGGCCAGGTTTCCCAACCATTGTTTTATTTATACGGATGGTTCCAAGGATGATCGTGGTGTGGGATGTGCCTTTGTTTTTAATTCGCGGAGTTATACATTTCATCTTTTGGGGCAATGTTCGATTTTTACCGCTGAACTTTTTAGTATCTATCAGGCTGTTCTTTTTATCCGGGGACAGGATTTGTTATTTGTAGCGATTCCCTCAGTGCACTACAGGGCTTGCGTGAGCTGTATCCATGCCATCCGTTGATACAGCGTATACAGGATCGCCTGCAATCGCTCGCTGACGCTGGCGTCTGCGTGTCGTTTGTTTGGGTCCCTGGTCACGTAGGTGTGAGCGGAAACGAAGCGGACACAGCTGCCAAGTCTGAAGTTTTATTGCCTACAGTTTTTAGCACCACCGTTTCGCCAGGTGATGTTCGTGTTCACCTGCGCCGGGCCATTCTTTCGCGCTGGTTCGCGGAATGGTCCGGGGTGCGTGACAACAAACTGAGAGCGGTCAGGTCCTTTCCTGTCCCCTGGCCTACTTCCTCACGTGCATGTCGCCGCGATGAGGTGGTTTTGGCGCGACTGCGTATCGGACATTGTCGTTTTAGCCACCAGCATCTTTTACTTGGGGAACCCGCACCTCAATGTGCTTCGTGTAAGGAGCCTTTGACGGTGCGTCATGTTTTATTGGAATGCCACCCTTATACTGTGCTGCGTGCGCCCCTATGTCTGCCTACTGACATTCCCACCCTTCTGGGTGACAACCCTGTATCTTGTGCCGGCCTTTTTAATTTTCTCCGCAGCTGCAGGATGTACTGTAGGGTTTAATTTTATATCTGGGGTTTACCTTTTACCGACTTGTGTTTTTAGTCAGGCTTTGGTAGCCTTTTTATTCTCTCTCTGGTTTTAACCCTTGTGTGGTATTTCTGTTTTAGTGGTTTTTATGCCTTTTAAGCTTTAGCTCTTTTAATTACCCCAGGGCGCTAATAACCAATGCAGTTGTGCACCCTAAAGCCATGCTGCTGCTGCTGCTCTTGTATATCTACCACCACCGCTGCCACCGCTGCCACCGCTGCTGCTATCCACATAAAGAAGAGATTCAGTTTCTACATTTTTAGCACTGAAGTGGTCATTTAATTCTCCATTTATTTCTACTATTCATTTTCATAATATTAAGCTCTGTATTGCTCTGACAAGATGTAGAGGAAAACTTGTCCTCATTATATTCCAAAGTTTATTTTGCGTCACTTTATCAAAGGCCTTCTCATAATCAATAAAAGCCAGAAATTTTGGTAGGCTCTGTTCTTTTCTTTTTCCTGTTTATTGTGTAATGGTAAATATGCAGTCCATACAACAACAACCTTTTCTGAAACCATGTTGGACGTTACATATGAGGAGTATCATTGCAAACCATATTATGTCCACTGCTGGAAAAAATCATGTTTTACTTGAATTCGCAAAGTTTCTAACCTACTCTTTCATGCTGTGAACTCTCTTCATGTTTAATCATATTTTATCACTTTGTAATTTGCATGTGAAAGTGGCTTTTGCTGCAAACAGTATTATTCCAACTTCACAATTGCTGTAAACCATAACATACCCACATAATTTTTCCCAGAATGGGAAAAAGGTCATTATGAAGGTCATTAGCTGGTTAAACTTATATTTTGATCAGTGTTAACTGTAAGAAGTATTCTGTTAGTTTATATTGTGTATTCTGCATCTGCATAGGATATAAGTGTAATTGTGAGAACAAAGTCCAGAGGAAGCAGATGGAAACACAAGCAGCAAAAGTAGGCAAGGGAATTGTAATCTAAGGAAGGGTATGTGTTGAGTAACATAACAATATTGACTTTTCAGCTCTTACTTTATAATAATATTAGTTATCTTTTTGTCTTCATCTTATTGTAATGCATCACTACTACTAGTGTATTATAATCTTGAATCGTGTCCTTTTTCCCAGAAATAAATCTAGGCAGCTTGCACTGTAGCAATACATGTGAGGTGAAACCAAAGGCTTGTCCAAAACATATATGCCTATCATATGAGTAGCATCTACTTTCAGTTATTCATTATATGATTTCTTTTACTGTACTAACAGAATAATGCTGAGTGAATAGTTTTTAACTTCTTCTTCATGCATTGTGACAATGACTCGGAGTTGACTAAATTTAAAGCTCCATGCCAGCACTAAGAGGGACGCTTCCCATCACAATTATCTACCTATCATGATGTAATGAAATATTACTTATGTATTAAAAATTAATTTAAATTAATTAAAACCAAATCAAAAGAATAGATTTCAGAAAAAGCTGGTGTCAAAATAAGGAAATCTGGGTAGAGGCAGTGTTTCCAACAGCCATATGAAAATATTAATAGTGATTGTACTTACCATAATCAGAACAGAACTTAATGAAGCCTTATAAAAACAAATGCATTACCAAAATTGTAAAACTCCAAGCAGAAGCAAAGAAGCTTTTTGATATGTGAGTTGCAGGTGCAAAAAATTGGATACTGTAATTATGATAAAGATGCTGTGTTACAAAAGATGAAAGGTTTTTAATCAATCAAAGAAGAGAAATGAAGATGATACTTGAACCTATTGATTACATTACTGGCAAGAAATTAATGAAAAACTAAGTGGAAAGGAAGAGAGAATACTGACTCATCACATTCACGTTTATGTCAATGTTCTCACTCCTATGAATGCATTCCAACTGAAAATATGTTTGAACAGAAAAATTATTAGAACAACATATTCTTTTAAGTATAGTATAACTATGGCAGGCACAAAATTCAATTGCGGGTGGCAGGAGGAGCTAGTCAACAAAACATCCAACACCAGGCGTATATTTACTTAAGCACTACAGTAATGTTTTCATTTCATCTTATTATTACAGGAGACTTCACCCTGCCCTTCAACGTGTGGCAACATCATGCTTCTGGCAGTAGCGGTCAGGTATCAGCCGCCATTAAGTTTTGTGCCTGCTATAAAACTGAAGCTATTCTAGGTTCATCCAAACAACTACTGCTGATAGATGAAGTTCTCATATCAGCAGCAAAACAAATGAAATTAAATCTACCATCCCTTGCCCTTGCATGTAACCTTACTGGAGTATCTGATTGATCTTCTGCAATTATAGTTTGCTGCACTGCAAAAGTATGTATAATTTGCCAGAGGGTACAAGCTTTGTAGTCAACTGATCTAAAGTAAGACACATTCACAGTTGAAGCAGGAAAATGAAATGGAACCATAGCTAGGATTGTACTTTGGCATTTGAAAAGACAAAAAACTATTGCCTGACCAGAAAAGGCTAAAGATCAATATGTACTATAGTCTCAACAATAAAATCCAGTTAATGAGCTATTTAAATGTTAATTTGATATGTCACAGTCATGATTTGTTGGCTGTGTTGGCACAATTGTAAACTGTCAAACAAAAACAGACATCATACATCTGGAAGAGAATCTGAATAAATCATTGCATTGGTTCATAGGTTAGATTCATGAACTCCCATTTATCATTCGGTGCAGCATCTAGATGACCACATTACAGGATTCCATTTTCAGAAACAATAGAGAAACAAATAAGAATGCAAAATTCCCATTACAGAAACCAAACATAATTTTATCATTCTGCCTTTGGTAATGAATGAAGCAGATCAAAATATGTGCTTCAAAATATCACAGCTTTAGTGACAGGAAAATGTTCAATGGAACTGTAGAAAAGGGACCTGAGTAAATTTGTATGCAATTTTTATTTTCAAAATAGTTCACAATAGAATTCTGTATCTGTATATTTGAAAAGTGAATCCAAATGGAAAAAAAATCTTAGAGCTATGGTGGAATTTGTAATAAAAGGGTATGAATAACTGTTGTTTGAGTTTGAAACCAATGCCTTCATCTAAAAAAGGAGCAAATCACTTATGTTCAACCATTTAACAAATTTGTTACTTTAGTGACAATTTAAAATGAGTAATTGATCCAGTTATTCAAAGAAATGATTGTTTTTGACCCTTCCTTTTGTAGTGTTTAACGCCCATTTTTACCACATAGACACATGACGCATGGAATGAAGAGGAGCACTGATGAAATGGGATGGCAGGGGAAACTGGATAACCCGGAGAAAACCTGGCTCTGTGCCACTTTTTCCACCACATATCCCACATGCGGTCACTTGAGAATGAAGCTGGGCAGCCTTGGTGCAGCAAGGAACCTTCTATTATATGTGCTTGCAGACAAGGGAAAATCAATACAAAATTAGTCTATGGTTGTATTGCAGGAAAAATTTCAATGTGTGGTATGAATAAAAATGAGGTGCATCTTATGACATTCCTGTAGCAGAAAATGGGAGATGTGGACAGTTTTGAGATGTCTGTTGTCTATTTCTTTAGAATAAACATTATCCTTCTGAATTGCGATAGGCTTTGCTTGTCACATGAGCCACTGCTATCTATGCGTAAAAAGCTCAACGATGTATTGTTGCATGAGAGAAAGATCTTATTGCAACCATTTAACAAATTTATTACTTTAGTGACTATTTAAAATGAGTAATTAATCTAATTATTCAAAGAAATGAATGTTTTTCACATACAAAGAACCTTCTATATGTTGTTGTTGTTGTTGTAGTTTTTAACGTCCTTTAATCTGTTTCTTTCATATCAGACGATGAATGAAATTGGTGAAGTGATGCTCAAATGATCTCAGGGTCCATGGAGCTTAAAGTTACCCGACATTCGTCTTCTCAGGAAAAGGGAAAACCCCGAAAAAAAACCTTATCCGGGTAACACACCCTTAGCATGATTCGAACTCACAACCTTTTGAATGTGAGGCAGACATGCTACCACCACACTACCCAGGTGGGCCCTTCTATATGTGTACTAGCATACAAAAGAAAATTAATACAATAGCCTATGGTTGTATGGAAGATAAAGATTTCATTGGGTGGTATGAATAAAAGTGAGGCATGTGTTACGAGATGCCAGTAGCAGAAAATGTGAGATATGTGTTGATAATTTCATAAAAATAAAAATGTCCCCTCCAAAGTGAGATGGGCTTTGCTCGTCTCATACATGTGTCACTATCTATGCATAAACAGCTCAACAATGTATTATTGCATGTGTGAAAAATCTTACTGCAGCATTTATGTTTCATTTTAAGCTGTCAAAATGGAGGAAGGAATATTACAATTTTAATCACATTTTGTGGATGTTTTAAAAGCTATTTAAGGAAATCATTGTTTTCACAAAATTAGAACATGAATTCAATTGCAAGACTACAATTAAATTCGGGACTTGGATTATAATGAAAAATATTGTTTAGGAAAATTAGAAGTATAAAAAGCAGAATAAAACAAAAAAAAAACAAACAGTTTAGAAAGGACAACAGGCCAGTACACCCAAAGGAAGTGGGGAAATAAAATAGTCTTTGGACCTGATAGGAGAAACAAATCCTCTGAAACTGTGAAAGTGAAGAATAAAACATTAAAAATGGATTGTTTTATATATCTGCTATTTCCTCAGTTACTTTCACATAGAAAAGCTTCTATAAAAGTTCCTCTGTGTTCAGGAATACAACAGCCTATTTTATTGTAGAGCTCTATAAGAAGTGTTATATCTCATAAAATATTTGCCATAAAAGACAAATATGATGACAAGTGAGCAGTTCACTTATATGTATCAATTTCACACTGTATCCATGAAAATATTAATTTGGTAGGATCATAATAACTTCATTTTAATAAATCAAAGGTTTGTATTATTAAAATACCCGTAATTCTTGTAATACATTGTATTGCAATATTGTTTTTGCTATAAAAGTGTATCCATGTAAACATTTTGTAACCTCTTATTATTCTTGCTATTTGAGCTTTTTTTTCAGGTTCCCTTTCGCTAATACCTATACCTGATTCCTGCCCATCATCATCATCATTATAAGTCACTCTTTCTGCTCTTACTCCTCTCCAAAGTCCTGGGCCACAGGAATCTCTTAATTATTTTCCTGGAAATGATTATTATGCAAAATCATACAACATACAATAAACAAAGGGACGCTATAGCTAATCTTACTTTTTATTGAAGTTTTGGAAAATCCTCTTCAGGCTGGTCAAAATATTTTTGTATTAAAACACATTCCTTGGCTAGATATATAGGGTCTTATACTGTCCATACCCCTCATCGCTAAGAACACTAATCATCATCATCATCATCATCATCATTACTGTGAATATTTCTATGGCCAATTTTGTTTGGGAATAGTACCAGGCCATTTTGCATCAAAAATGCCTTTCCCGGTAATGTTTTCATCTACCTACAAGATTTTTAATGTTTCCTAATTAAGATATGGGTATAATTCAAAACTCCAACGCACAAGGCATGTATCGTACTGTTCTCACACTACTTTAGTTATTTGCAATCTGGCAGCAATGGTCAGAAATTTGAACCAATCAAATGCTCATACCTTTTTGCAGTTGCAGCAGATCAACTTTCCAAAATGTGTTGGGTACTGAACACTAAAAGGCCTCTGTATCTTCTGTGATGCTATGCAAAAACCTGGGTTAATTACCTGCCACACTGAAGTTCAGACTGCCTCTGCAGTCAAATGGTCAGCATTATGGCTTCTCGTCCAGAGGCCTTGTGTTCCATTCCTGGCTAGCGTGGGGAATTTTTCTTTAACTAGAATCATTCCTTATTCCCCACAGAATTTGGAAATGAAATGGTGTTTTATTTATGGACAATCTTTAACAGCTGTGGTTCTCAGTGTTCCATTCTATATTGGGCATGAAAGACCACTTAATTTTGCTTAGAGACCTCTCTATCAGGTTTGAGGTTCATTTACATACCGTAAATCTACGACACGGGACCCTTCCAAAGGAAGCCATGCTAAGGATTCTTACGTCCAAAAAAATCCCCTACACCGGGCTTGAACCCGCGACCTTGGGCATATGAAGTTAGAATGGTAACCATTACACCACAGAGGGAGGCAGAATTTGGAAGTATGCTTGTGATAGAAAATATGTCTTTTTGGGTGTGTGCATGTGTGTGTGGGTGTGGGGACGGAGGCGGGGGCGGGTGCGGGTGCGGGTGCAGGTGCGTGTTCGTGTGCGTGTGTGTGTGTGTGTATTTAATACTATAAGACTGACAATACCAATGTTAAGACACCCTGCAGTTCAGCAAGAAAAAATCAGCAATTGTTTCCAAACAAAGCTGTAATATGGTCATAGAAATTAAAGGGGGCTATAAAAATGGAACAGAAAAAAAAAAAAACACATCAATAATAATAATGATAATAATGATGATGATGCTGATGACAATAACGAGAACAACACCAACAAAACAACAACAGTAATAATAATAATAATAATAATAATAATAATAATAATAATAATAATAATATTAATAATAATAATAGTAATAGCAATAATAATAATAATAATAATAATAATAATGATGATGATGGTAGCATTGATAATGATAATGATAATAATAATGATGATGATGATGATAATAATAATAATAGTAATAATAATAATAATAATAATAATAATAATAATGATAATGATAATAATGATAATGATAATACTGATAATAATAATAATAATACTGATGATGACAATACTGATGATGACAATAATGATGATGACAATAATGATAATGGTAATAATGATAATGATAATGATAATAATGATGATAATATTAATAATAATAATAATAATAATAATAATAATAATAATGATGATGATGATGATGATGATGATAATGATAATAATGATGATGATGATGACGATAATGATAATAATAATGATGATGATAATAATAATAATAATAATAATAATAGTAATAATAATAATAATAATAATAATAATAATAATGATAATACTGATGATGACAATACTGATGATGACAATAATGATAATGATAATGATCATGATAATAATGATGAAAATAATAATGATGATGATGATGATGGTGATGATGATGATAAAGCAATCTCTGTTTCTTTGTGTAAAGCTGAGACTCTTGTTCCTATTGTTTTGGGAAGGAAACATTGTGCTAAGCACTAAGCATTTTGTTTTAATCGATAAAGTTTGTTATAATTTAATCCTTCAGAGTCCCTCATGGCTTAATAAAGCTTTTTTTGTACTTAGAAAATGCCAAACCTGGTACCAAGTCTGCAAATAATTTAGTGCATGAAGCTACACCTCGTGAGCTCAGACATTAATACATAATCTCTCTTCAAAATCAATAAATTTAAAGGTAATCAATGTAACATAAGTAATAAATATTCACGACAATAACCTCTTAATATTCTATAAATACCAGAATAATAAATTCCATGTTGACTATAAGAATATAAATATAAAGTATAAGCAGCTCTAAATGAGGTGACGACTTCACAAATTGCTAAACGATTCTCATGAAAGTAAGATAAGCTTACTTTTTATTCATTCCAAAGCCTAAGATGCATCTCATTATGTAAGTGGGTGAGATGTTAGGGATCAAGGTCAGCTCCAGCTTGAATTGTTGGGCTTTATTCATACAAGCTTGAGATGTGTCTTGCAAATTACATGTTTTAAAATGCACCTCACTTTTATTCATGCTGCCCATTGAACATTACAGAGATACAAATATTTGTAATTTCTGTTTTAAATTTTAAGGCTGTATACTGAACTCACACAGTGGCAAAACTTGGAAGTAAGCGAGCCACCTTTGGTTAAAGAATTATCTCTTGAGAGATTAAAAGATATTGTTATGTGTTGTTTTGTACCAGGAGAGAGTATTCCTCTTTTTTCATGTCATACATAAGCATTGGAATGATTTGTCAAACTGCTAACAGAAACACCATTGGTCAAGGAACAAGGGATGGATTATCATAGCAAGACTTCATCTTGCTAGAAAATACCTTCCTTTGAAACAAAGAAAAGGTACTCATAATTAATATTTGGTCCACTTGATTATTTGTTATTCAAAAATAAAAAAGTTAACTAAATCTTAGTTTAGAATAGTCCCTAATATGCTCTTAGCTATGTAAAAATGACATAATAAAAAAGTATATTAGCTCAAAAAGCACTTTGGACATATTTTGTGTAAAATACCCTCTATTTTTTCCCCTTGTTAATCCCTTCAAGAATATGTACTAAATACCCCAAAATTAGAATCCCCTAAATAACATTTAAATATGGGATTTTACACCAGATCACTAGCTATATAGTGAAAAATAAGTGAAGAGAACTATTATCTACAGAGGCCAGAAATAATAATTTCAAAACATCTAAGCCCTTGGTAAACTTAAAAAAAATATATTTAAGCTCCACATTTTTCACATTCATACGTTAAGTGAAAAGACCAATTTTTTCAGTTATTACATTTAGAGAAGCATTTATCAGACCATGGTTTAGATGTTACTCAGTAGTGACCAGAGAATGAAACAGCTGCAATGTGCCATACAGCAAGCACATAGGGGCAGTTTAATGCAGCTATCATAGGTGTGATTGGCTTTGCTTAACAATGATGATACCAACACAATAGCCATCCTAACAAAGCCCATAATAATATTATGAAGACTCCTATGCTCTTACATCTACAGTTTATGTAACTGACAATTGGTTTTAGGAATAAGACAAATTTGTCTTACAGGCACTGCTCTTTAGTTTCAGTTATTGCTACCTTACTCTTTGTACTCTTTTAAAGACTTATTAATGTTTTGATCTTTAGGTTACTTCCATTTAAGAAATTCTAGAAAATGTTACAATGAATCCTTGCCACAAAATAATAATGTAGGTATAAGTATCAGGGGGTTTAATTTGCTTACAGGTTCACCTATTTGAGCACTGTAGGATAGCAACTGGAGTATGTAACAACTGAGAGAACATAGGTTTACATTGCTGGACTCAATGAAACTAGAAGACCTCCAGCACACCATGTGACTTCTTGTTATAGCTTCTCATACCATTCAACAGCCAAGTTGCTGTGCAAGGATGAAGTTTTTAAGGTGCTATAAAGGTTATTATTTGTTATATTTTTTTCATTATCTGGAAAATGATAATTGCTGAAATGCATGTATGTTTTTTGTATTAGTTTAGAAATTTAAATGTTCTGCTTCTTCATTGTGTTTTAGTGCACTTGTGTGTCTCATTATATGTTATCATTCACTGTTAAAGGTGGAGATCATCCAGAACAGCAACATTTCAGTTGGACAAGACTTTCCATTATTCTTAGTGCTATCAATTGAGGAGGATTTTTTTAAAGTTCAATAGAGGACAAAAAGTATTTTTACAGAAATTACATTTCTTTATTCTAGTACATGACCTTACATTACACAAACTTTATTTTTGGCAATGCTAGACATCATCATGGGAAAATTTTGGACAACAGTGAAACTCCTAGAGGATAAACATATTTTTCATAGAATTGGCCCATTAAAAAATGCTTATTTTTTCAAAACTCGATAGAGGACATGGACTATGAAACAAACTAATTTGACTGAAGCTGAATTTGCTACTAATTTTATTGTTTTTATGACTGTTTTGATTTGATTTTCATTTCTTCATACTTTACTTTTTATGTACAGTATACAAATTTAATAAATGGTTAAAACAACCTTGTTATATTAATGAAATAATGGATATTTATAACAAATTATTAAATTAATAAATATAGACATTTAAGAATACATAGAGATTAAACTAGTAAGTAATAATGTGTACACTTATTTTGATATCTTAGCAATCTCTGAGAATATCTTCATTAAATCCTTTTGCTTCTTCTGGAATTTAAGAAATTGCATAAGTCTCTTACAGCTTTCTTCTTCTCACTGGACACCATGTTCATCTTCTGTAGACATGAGGACCTCAGCATTTCTTTGTGGTATGCTTTAATTCCAGATTTAAAAATAGAAACTTCCACAGGTGTAGCAGTGTAAATATTTTGCACAGTTACAGAAACATTACACCTGTTTGTAGAAGACTATTTGTATGATGTGACTCGTTGCATTCCTGTGTTAAATGGCAGCTTTGATTTCACAATCTTCTGAGTAGTCTCCTTCAGTGTTTTGATTTGCCAGTCCCTGTTGAGAACTTTGGTACCTCAATGGGATTGCTGAATTCGGTAGTATTCATTGGGTGACAAAATATCTTCCTTTCTTCTGTACTCCTTCTCAACCCTACCAACTACACGATCAGGACCCACATAACTGTGTCCTTGTATGGGAAAGAAATGACGTATAGATATAAATGTTGCACTTCTTTCCTAAAAGGCAATGAGCATGGTCATTACTACACTGTTCTTATTTTGAGCTGGACATGAATCTGAGAACAGATGAATAAGAGAAGGACACTTCATTTTTTTTTCCAGGTCTAACAGAAAATGCAGCAATGCAGATGCCACTTGATTACATCCCTTAGACGACTCGGTTTCCAACCAGGTGTAGAAATATATATTCTCTTTCATTTATGATTTAGAGTGAATCATAATGCAAAGATTATAAAACCAAACTTGCCTAGAATAGTACACTTCACCTACTGATAATTTAGGTAATGGCTGATTTTGCTGCACATTGAAACAGATTTTGATTACATCAGGATTTTCTTCTTTCATTATAGTATAAAATGCCTTTGCCTGAAGTTTTTGCAGTCTGTAGCTTGTTCTATATTCATTCTTCTTCTCCAAATCTGTCACTTGCTTTATGCAAATTTGTCCTATCTTGCACGTGTGTGGTGTCTTAAATGAGAGATTAAAACACTTATAAAAATATACTTGTACTTGGATAATGAGTATATAGATAGTCTTTCCTTTCTTTCTTTTTTCACAAAACATTTTACACATTTTTGGAATATTTAATTCAGATTATAGGTAATTCCTTGATGGTTTTCCTCTACTGTAGTGGCTTTCTCTGCACCTGTAGCTCTTAATATAATTTTTCACAGCAATAGCAATCATAAGCTCCTTGTCCTTTGCACTAGTTTTATTCCCTCCTCGAATCTCTTAGGTGAATTCCCAGTAGAATAAAACTTAAATAAAATAAGATCCACTAAATTCTCAAATAAAAGTCTTCATTTGTAATTTGAATGAAGCTAAAAGCATATCTAAGAAAGAAAATTCCAAAATTAAGCCAAACCATCCCACTTTACTCAGATTGTATGCATTACCAAAAATCAATATATCAGGCGACAAAGTGAGACAATAATTAATAATATTTATTCATCCAATTATAATTTAGCTAAATTTTTGACACTGAAGTGCACTTAACTACCAAAGTATAACAGCTTAAACATTAGGAATTCCCAAGCCTTAATTAGGAATATAGAACATACAGAACCAAAACCAAATGATCCTTTGATGTCACAGCCCTTTTCCCAAGTATCCCAATACCCAAACTTCTATGCCAACCTATAAACTGGCTCATACACAACTTACTGTAAGATGAAGATTGAATGTAAATCGATAATGCATGCACAGTGCCATTCCTAGTTATAAAAGCCATTTGATCCAGATATCTACAAAAGAACCATCATAGCTACTTACTCAATTAATGTTACTTAAAGATTAAAGAAACGTGTTACACCTTGATTCTTTTTCCCAGATAATAATTCATTAACATGCGCAATGTAAAGGTCACCAAAGAATTACAAAATGTCAGGAAATTCTGCAATGAATATGGAATATCCTGCAGAAAATTAAATTTATAAGAGCCAACGTTAGAAAGTGTCTTTATCATCTAATTTATCTGTGCAAATTTTTACCTTCAGCGGTTATTATTGACATTTCTAAGAAAAAATTGTAAGTAGTTTGTTATTTCTTAAAGGTCTTATTACTGCACTAATACACAAAGACTAAGACTTTGTTTGAATTTCAAATAAGTTTACAAAGAACATTTAAATCACATTGTCAAAGCTCAAAGAGAAAATCAAACTCTAGTTATAATTTGCACACTTTAATACAATCACAGTGTGTATATTAATGGTGCATTTAAGTGCATAATATATACAGGAGGAATTAGAAAACAGTGGCTCAAAGAAGATGGGTACTCATGTGGTAGCCAAATATCTTCATTATTTCAAGATTTAGCACAGGAGGTGGATGCAGGGGGAAGACTTGATGCAGTGGTGATAGATTTTCTAAAGCTTTTGGTGCAGTGCTACATAATTAACTTATGCAGAAGCTAGCTAGTGCAGAAGTTGATAAACACACACCTAGTTATATGGGTTAAAAGTTTTTTCGAATGGCAAAAGTAGGCAAAGGGGTACCATAAGTACCCCTTTGTAGGGTACCAAGGCTCAGTACTGGGACTACTACTTTCTTAATTTTGTTAATGACAATTATAAATATTAAATGCCAGATAAAACTGTTTGCAGATGATTGTATTACTTATAGTAAAATTTGGAATATTGCAGATGAGACCACTCTTAAGGGTGATTTAAATGAAATAAGTCATTGGGATGCTGCAAATAAAATGACAATTAATGCATCACATGGGTGGGGAACAAACTCTACAGGTGGACAGCTGCAAATATTTGGGAGTTTGGTGAGTAATGCTGGATAGAAAGATCAGGTGAATTCTGCATCTATGAGTGTATGGAAAACAATACATTTCTTAATGAGGATTCTAAAAAGGGAAGTGCAAAGTCTAGGAAAACTGCCTATATAAATCCATAGTCCAGGTGGTTATAGAATATGGAGTAGTATGTTGGGACCCATATAGAGTTAATCAGATTGATTTATTATGAAAGAGTCAGAAAATGGTGTTAACTTGGTTTTGGCAAATATATTGAATTACGCAAAAAACCTGAAATACAGTTTAGCTCAGATTTTATAAGAGGGATGTCATAAGACAAGCAGAAGAATACTGGAAAGGAGTTTGAAATCAAATCAAGAATTACAAGAATATTTAAAAAGTAAGACTTTGAAGGGCTTCTGAGGCCCTGCATATGCATTCTAGGGTTAAATTCATAAAACAGGTATCAATATTTTGGGCCTATAAAAGGTAAGGCTAAATGGGAATGATAAAAGGTTCAAAAAAGAGAGGCTATGCTCATTATTTAAAGCTTATGCTGGTTTACATGCTTGGGTGGACATTACTGACAGATTAGACAACCAACATATTACACATAAAATTATGTTTAAAATAAGAACTGAAGCTTTCCTGGCGACGTATTAATTCAAGCTAGAAGCCCGAGAAGATTTTGAATTAAAATTATGTTTGTTCAAAATTAAGGGCAGAAGGTACAGAGCCAATGTAGAAAAATTCTCTTTCATTATTAGAACTATTAAACAATGGAATGAAATGCCTGTAGCAGTTTTTCAGGACTCTCCTCTGTCCTTGAAGAAGTTTAGGAAAAATCTCAGTTCAACAAATGTTAGACAATACATTATAAATTATTGTTGTGAATACTAATGGCAAACTTATTGGTCACACTGTTATGTTGGATGTTACATTTTGGTGAAAAGTGAGGTTCCACTGTAATAATGTTTGTTGTTACTCCCTCCACAAAATACTGTCGTACAACAGAAATCTCAAGTTTAAACCTGCTTTAATTTAATTGCTTATGTTGGATTCCCTGAAAGAAATTTGGAAGTTATACAAAATGGCTGATGCATCACATGCTAAGCTGATACCACCAGCTCTTAAAAACATGAAATCCTCTAGAAAATGTAAGCTGAATTACAATAAATGGAAAGACAATGCTAGGAAGATTGCAAGGAATAGTAGTAAAGAGTAATTATAATTGGAAAGGAAATGCTATCTAAGAGAAGACACTTTTATATAAGATACATGGAAGAACATTGGTTGTTACTTTTGTTGAAACTTTAAATGCTTATACGGTAGATATGTGATTCAAGGTTTAGAGCATCTAGCAGTTTCTTGCTTCCTTTTTCTTATTATAAGAGACACGTGAGAGAAACACTATTCAAATCATACAATCTGAGGTTAAAATGGGCTTGAAATTATTTAAAAATACAGTATTAATAAATGACTTCAAAATGTTTTATAACAAAATTTGAGGTTAAAGCAGGTTTGGAACTAGCATTAAGATTTAATAAGTACCTTTAAACTTTTTAACATTTTCATTTGTTTTATTTACCAGCTTCTGATGAGTACACTTGAGTTCCCCTGTGGTTGGTAGGAGCCCTTTGACCTGTAAGGGTCAAATATGTATGTATAATCTAAATATGTGATACTTTCATTAGTGATAATGTTTCACATTTATTCATATTTCGCTTTTTCTAGGATCAAGTTTTTGCTCCAGCAAGTACTTCAGACCAGGATGCGGATTATGGATATTGATATGAAGATGCAAGAGTTTGATACCTTCTACGAAAAAGAGCAAATTGCATTCCTGAGTGACCATATAAGAGTAAGTGAACCCAGTAGGAGGATACCTGGGAAATCAGATGCAACGTCAAGTTGTAAGGTGTCGTTTTTGTAAACGGTGAGTTAATGCAAGCGTGCCAAAAAAGCATTTTGAGACACATATCATATATCTTTTAGAAGTGTACAAGTTCTTCAAGGTAAATTGAAAAATGCAGAAATAACACTAGAGTATAAACATGGCCATCATCATAATATATCACGTGCAATACCAAACATAAGTAAGGATAGCAATTAGTGAATTCATCAGCAGTGTTCCATGTCAGCCCAGTCACTACAATGAAAACAATCAACAAAAAGAACAAAAAAACTGCAAATGAATATTTAGATCTGAAGTTGAACATTTCAAAAATGGCACAAATATGATAAACTGTTTATCAAGCTTCAAGCAGCAGAATTCAAGAAAATGGGGCAGAAGATACAAATTGAAAATGATTTCCACCACACAAGGGCAGATAGTGCATATGCATTCCTCAAGTCTGACAATGAAAGGTCAAAGACAACCCCGAGTTATGCTGTATTATGCAAGGAAGCTCTGTTTTGTCCAGATCTCAGGCACAGCAGTGTTTTCTATCAGTGACAACTTTCTTGTTATAACCTTAATGTTTGTAATATAGGAAAAAAACCAAGTAACCTCTTCAGCATGATTGCATTGCCAAAAGTTGTTGTACATGTTGCCTCATGTAGGTTTCATTTCATTATAAATAATTTCACAAATTTAGTTCCTTCTGAATAAATAAATCTTATCATATGATCCGATCGGTGTGTCGTCTAAAATAATAACTGCTAATTAATTAGCCTGTATCAGTTTTTGTTAATTCAGGATTGTTTATTAAAGTTGAACAAAAGTTTCTACGTTCTGGCCACAGCTTTCTCCCCTGTGATAAGGATGTTGCTGTGATTGAGAGGGCAAAAAAGGCATCTACTGATATGGTTCCAGAGGAATAGAGATATGTGATTGCAGATGCTGAGGTTACTAGATCATTTGAAGGCATAGAAATGGAGCAAAATGATTTTGAAGATTTTTCTCATATTGACAGAAACATAAAGAAGGATCCAAACCTTAAAATTACTCAAAATATGTGGCTTCAGATCTCCAGTGATAACCCACACACCATAAGGGTTAGAAAGAGTCACAATGTACTTCAAATATGGTTGCAGTATGTGATAACCAAGTATGAAAACAATGGAAGCACTTCTGCCTGAAGTATACTGTCAATCTACAAAGCTCCTCTTCCTATAACTTCTGAACAAAAAAAAAGCATGACCTTTTGAACATATGCCCTCTTATGGAGCCAAAGTGTAGGAATTTTTATTACTCCTTACCTGCAACAGACACAGCAAAACTTGGACAACCAGAGAAAGGCATCTGCAAATCTCAAATCTCAAAAATGCATCTTGAATGCTGCAACTCACTCATACATTAAGTTCTGAACCTTGTAGGTTCAATGTACAATGTTTTGTGATGCTTTGTAAAGTTTAATCCAACACTAAAAAATGTGTAGTTGTGTAATAATGTTATTAAAACATATCCAACATTCTTCCACAATCATATTTGTACAGACTATTTCATTGGAATACTGACAATAATGACTTTTATCAGTGCGTTGAAATAAAAGTAATATAAAGTTATAGCTAAAGTATATGTTTTGATTGCAATGAATGTTATATTAATTTTTTCATGAACACATTTATGGCCAAAAATTGTTTTTTCCTTCTGCCGAAAAATTGTCAAAGTGTTACCTCCAACGTTCTTCCACAGAGATACTTAATTAACTAATGAAAATTGTAAAATAATAATGACTTCAAAATTGTCTGTAATCAACTACTATATCTAGTCTTACAAAGCTATAAACTGGTAGCTATAATAATTTGTATTTGTTTATGTTATTTTAATTGTTTATAAACTTAATGTAATTAGATTCGTAGTTGGACACTTTTTAATCACTCATTGCATTATTCATTGTAATATTATATTGTACATATATTTAACTGTCATCAAGTACTAACCACTTGCACTGAGAGAGAGATTTCAAACAGGTTTTGAGGTACTTTTTGACCTTAGAGCCATTCCGAGGGAGAAACAGAGGAATATGTTATCAGAATATTTCATTATTTGGCTTTTTCCTGAAAGTATTTGTTTGTGATCAAGGAATTCACCCTTTTGTGAATAGCAATGATGATAGAGTGTACTTTTTTCATGATACTCCCATACTTGATAAGATCTCTAAGAAATAATTTTAAAAATTAAACAGGTTAAAGATAAATATTTTAAATAGAGTCATATTATTGAGTCATATGAGAGTGACAAGCTAATAATTCTCCATTTATGGCCAAAATTCGGACTGAAACATGTAGAATTACTCCCATTCGGTCCTATGAGCATCTCTCTCAGAATTTAGTTGTTGAGTTATACAGTCAGCAAAGCAATATCAGTCCATGTTTATTTTGAAAGCTTGCCAACTAAAACATCAGGAACAGTGAGATTGTAGAAACGTTTGATAAAGGTTTTGACTGTTTCAATTCAGCCTATTCAGCACTACAAAACTATCAGCAATGATACTTCTTCTCACTGGGCCTTCCTAGATCATTTTCAGTAGCTTGTAGAAAACTTACCAATTGGCATTTAAAAGGTCAAAGCACCATATTTAAGAGGCTGGGTAGAAAAAATAATTGCAATAAGGCACTATTAGAGAATTTTAACTAATTTAACTCATTAGAAGACCTACCCAAGACTGCATGAAGAATCTCTTTTACTTAAAACTTGTGTTAGGAGGAAAAATCTTATGCAGTTTTAGCAAAGGTGAACAAAGGTTTGTAAAGTGCACAATTGGCTACAAAGAAAATGCTTAAGATATTTGGCAATGATCACATTTTATTTTCTCTTTTAAACTGAAGTAAGTAGGTACATCAGCTGTAAACACCAGCTATGCAACAATCAATGTACAGTAGGACCAACTTGCTGATAATGTTGTTGGCATATGATAAATATTTGAAGATGACAGTTTAGGGTAAAGTTACTGGGAATATGCTGCATTCAGTTCTTGACTTCAGCCAGTGAGTTATCGAAGTACTTGCTCAAAGAAAGGATCGAAGGATGGAATTTATCTACAAATATAAGGCTTAGTGTCTTTATCCCAAATTAGCATTGCATTTCCAGTGATTGTTTTTAGTATTCAATAATTTTAGTATTTTTAAATTTTGCCCCACCAGATAATTTGGCTACAAGCTGCCACTGCTCTTTTCTACTTTATGATTCAAAGGTGGAAATAAAATTAATCCAGAGTCTAGCAAAATTAGATCTACTATAACTGTACAATAGCAATTTGTTGTCATCTCCTTTTAAAAAGGACGATTTTGAAATTAGATGTTGGCAAGTGTCTAACTAAAACAAAAGATATAGAGGTAGCAATTTCAGTGTTCCATTGTACAATCAAAATGAATTTGCTAAAGAACCTATTGCAAAGGAGGTTTTGAATGTTTCCAACATGGATTCCACTGTCAGTGAAATTTACAAAAAATGAAGAAAAATCAACCATATAACAGGATGGGTATGCAGCAGGTTGGGACATGGATCATATAAAAAATAACTTGACAAGTTCTAAAAATAAAGGCTAACATGGAACAAAATGAGAGTATAACAATGCCATTTTATTATAACCCAGCAAGTGTGCTAAAAAATAGTCTCAAATAATTGTTGTTGAGTTTATAGTCATGCTCAGCTAAAAATATTGGGGGGATCCTGTGATTTTCACAAGTCAAATGTGGGGAAAAATTTATGTCCTTACTTTATGTTAAATTTTTACTGTTGAAATGATGAAACCTGACAGATAAATAAGAGTAACTTAGTAATAAAACATGAGATGAAACAAATCAACAAATTAAATAGATAAGAAAGAAAAATAACCCAAATAAACTTTCGGAATTTAAGGAAATAAATAAAGTAACAAATAGAAAGCAATCACAAATAATAAGCAAGGAAAAGCCAGAATGAGCTATTAAGGAACAAAAGGATGCTGCAGACAATGAAGGGGAAAAACCAGAAGAATTCACGCTCCACCAAACACAGAATGTGTAATCAGGCGTATTAAAATGTTAATAGATGAAAGAACATAGCATTGCATCTAAAATTGTAAGACCCAATGAAAACATGACAAAATATAAAAATGTAACATATTCTCAGCCAATAAAATTGGTGAAAGTAACCAAAATAGTTGAAAGTCTAGACATTTTCTAGAAAATGGGCGGCAAATAGACTCTTGTCTAGCTGCCGGAGATTAAAAAAAGATGGTGTTCACATCGGCACTTGAACGTCAGTCACCATGTATGAACCCACGTCGCATTATAGCTCATAGCATAACGATAGTATACAAGTCTGCAATATGAAGAAGTTGATTAATGCGGGAAGGGAATTAAGAGGGAGATTAGTGAAAGGTGAAATAGTTTATTTAATTTGCGAACGGTTTTTCGAGAGGCTCGGCCCCAGAACAAGTTCTTGAAATTTGGATGGCCTTGTGAAATATCAAGTGCAGGACAGTAAAGGGCACTCAGGAACTAGTGAGAAAATTTCACTCAGGTTTCTCTCCACAAACCCTGAGATCATCATACCATTTCCTAAACTAGCCGGCAATCCAAACCTTTCCTTCTCCCCCTCCAAAGCCACAAACCAAAAACCACCACACTGTTAATAAATTTATAATACACTTTACTTAAACAGGATAAAAAAAAAAAAAAAAAAGACATGAAAAGTGTTGTCATGAGGAAGAAAGGAAACAAAAACGGGCATGACTCACAAGGGCTCTTTACCATGTTGGTGTTGTAGAGTGACCTGGAAATTTTTGAGTGAAATTAGATCTAAAATAAAAATACCTGCCTCAGTTTTCCGTACTATAGAACATGTTTAACAAAAGAAAAATCAGTTACAAATCAGAGTGATCCACTAATAGTATCTAATTCCTTGCATATATTAGTGTTTAATAATTAATAAATGAAATAACATATATAAATGTGTAATTGTTATCTGTTAGGTGTTTTTCTTGGAAGCACCCACCATTGGGGAAAAAAACAGAATGTAATTGTGGCTAATTTTGCAACATAAAATCTTGATTGCAAGTTATCTTTAGTGTGGTGTTGTGCACAGATGCTTATACCCTTGCAAACTACAAGGTAGCTGATCATTGGGCAGAAGCCAAGGTCAGCCATTAAAACTTAAAACTTTATCTTTTTCGCCAGTTGGAAGAGAAAGCCAAAACAAAGGTATTTTTGTTTTTTATGTATTTTTACATAAAAATTGCAGTTTAATCTGTGATATTGTCTTTGACCTTGCCTGTGTAACCAACAATTGTAATATAAAATGTGCCTTTCCAATAGAGATGCAGAATTCAAAATATGAATCTAAAGTAATAATTTGGAGCTGTAGCTGGCAAGGAAAAAAAAAAAAAACTCCCCACCATACACACCCATGGTTGAGGTATATATCCATCTTTTTGAATTACAGTTGTGCAAAATTAGGGTAGGTGTGAAGAGTGCAATGAAGGAAAGTATCACAATACCAAAGGAACTTAATTATGCAAATAATGTAGCATTAGGTTCAGAAGTATCTGAATGTAATCATAAACTACTTCATTAAGTAATAAACAATGCTAAAACACAAGCAGTAGCCAAGAAAACCACAAAAAGTACAGCACTTGTAACAGAGGAAACAAATGCGATGAAGACAATAATGTTTTAACCTGTAACCTGTAACCTGTACATGCATGTATACTGCCCATGCAATCTGCTGAAAGTGTCTAATGATGTCTAAAATGGTTCATTCCTGTTACCTAATTGTATTGTTAAGATCTGTTATGAATATACATTTTATTAAGAAACCCAAAAGGATTGCTCCCTTGCATAGCTCTGTGCCTGTGTTCCGCCCAATTCCCTGTCATTCTTTTCATGCTGGCAGAGGCACCTCAGTAGCACTGATTACACATGAAGAGTTTCCAGTATTGTTATAATATGGTACTATTTGGTGTTAGTCAGTTCCATAAGAGCAACATGCCCACCACCACCACCACCTTTCATCAAGCAAAAGCAGGCTCTCGGGCAGATGAATCGTTTGGAGTATCACAGTGTCCATATTTTTACCAACATTTGCACCAAATACACTGGTCCAGTCCATAGAGCAGTACCCTCTTCTAAGCTCCAGTGGTTGAAATTTGTGTCATAATATTCTCATGCTATCAATTCTTTTCAGCAAATAGGTTTTGCCCTAAGAGCAAATCTGTCTCTCATTTTAGGGTGAGCAAGGCTTCAGTGGAGACTGAAGCTCCTGGACTCTTGCAAGATTTTTATACATTCCAACTATTTTCAGTGCATAGGCTAGTGCTTTCTATACAGCAAGAGCCCCCCTCCTTTTATTTGAAGAGCAGGCTTGTGTATTTCAAGTGCATGGAGAAAACCCATTTAGCTGGTTCCCAGGTACAGGCTGGTGCAGTCCACAGGGTAAACCCTTCAATCCATCCATACTTTTTGCCTAAGGAAGAATGGAAAGATCATGGTTTCAACAAGAAGGTTGGAGACCACAGAAAATGTGTAGATGTAATCTCCAGCTCACATAATACATTTGACTTAGCTGTTCAAGTCATAGTTGTATCCTTTCAGATAAAGGCACAAGATGTGAATAGGGAGTTGTATACTAACTTGGCCAAGACTGGTTTATTTTTTAAATAAAGGATTACACAAAAGTATATTTCAAAACTAATGGTACAAGAGAATTATTGCTAGGAATTTTACAGCAGAATAAGAGATACTTTCATGAAATTTTACACTACTAAACCTAAAGTGTATCCATTGAACTCAGATGAATAAAACTGTGTTGGTTAAAACAGTTCATGGATAAGACACCATGATATCGTCAATGTTCCTCAACAATGGTAACATGAACCCTAGTCCAACATTGTATGGATTTGCTCACAAAACTTGTGTGTAGAACTCACTCTGCGGCACAAAAGCCTGAGGTGAGTCTGTTGATTGCACCACCCCCTTGGTTTGCCTAAAATTACTTCTCTTACAGTGATGTGCAGTCTACCTCAGCAAACCAAACACTGCTTGGTAATTTGGGTAGAGGGAAAAAATAATTAAATAATATTTTATTTGGCTTTAATGCATACTATAATATTCAAATTATAAGTTGCTGTTTATTTAATTGATCAGATTTTTAATCTGCTTTGTAATAACACATATATCTCTACATATCTGTACCCCATCATTCACTGGCAAGAGTCATAACGTACTGCTACTCTGCTCTCTTGCCATCTAACTGTTAAATGTCTACCCAAGCACCATGTGCTGTTGAACGGACATTGTCATGACAACAGATGTCATCACCGCTTCTAGCTGTAACATTAGCCTTCATGATACACATGAACCAAGCTGAACTTGTGAGGATGCAAGCTTACCCTGACTGCCTGGGCCAAAGGCGTAAACTGGACACAATGTGATGTGCTTATTTCTATATTCTAGTTTATAAGTATAACAACATTTTCTGAAGATATGTGTTGAAGATTTGTTAGGAGTACCATTTTCCCGAAGAACACTCAAAGAAAAAAGAGAAGTTTGATTTCTAAAAGAAGAGTAATGCCCCATTGCCAAATTTAATGCTGCAGCAAAAAAAAATTACTTGCAGTTTTCAGAATACCAGTTATGAAAAGTGTGATTGGCTTAGAGGAAATGTCCAGTAAATCATGCTATTTTGTTGGAAGTTTTGGCTGTTTAGTTGGACAATTATAGGATATTTGTAAGTTAAATACTTTAACTTAAGCGACATAGGATCATGATGTTGCTATTGCACATATTTGCACTTCTGTCTCACTTGCAACTTTTGGAACTGTGAGTATTAAGTGTAGACTACTCTGGACGAATGTAAAAATTGTAAATACATAATTGTAAATATGAATTTGTGACAATGTCAGAAACTGTATTGCAGTCTATTGACAATAAAGGTATTATTATTATTATTATTATTATTATTATTATTATTATTATTATTATTATTATTATTACTATTATTATTATTATTATTATTATTATTATTATTATTATTATTATTATTATTATTATTATTATTATTATTATTATTATTATTATTATTATTATTATTATTATTATTATTATTATTATTGAATCTGAGCTACATGACCAAACAAAATAAAGCATTGCTCACCATAATGAAAAGGTAAACTACAGCAGAGAGATTTTGAAAGGGCTTATTAATGCTGTTTGTCTGATTGCAAAACTGGAACATTCATTTAGAAGAGACAAGAAGTTGAAAAAATCTAACAATTGTGGTAATTACTTACTTCTGGACTACACTTCTCAGTAGATCCATACTAAAAATCATTTGGATTCTTCCATAGTATTTAATAATATGTCAAATCACATTCAGAATGATTTAATTGAATCTGTTGCTAGTGCACTTAATAAGGAAATTAAACAACAGTTCAAAAGTCTGATTTTTTTTGCTATACTAGCTGATGGGACAACAGAGGTCCCAATAAATCACAGCTTTCTCTTGTATATTGGTATAGCATTGAAATTAGGGTGGTAGAAACGTTTGTGTGCTTCCAAGATGTAAGTGAGGAATAAACAGCTTCAGCAATTTCTAATCTTGTTTTAACACATCTTCAAGACTTTTTTGAATTGTAGTGAAATATTCATCGCTTAGAGATATGATGGATGCGCAGTTATGGCCTCCTCTTTAATTGGTGGATAAGTCAGCATTAAGACAGCTTGTCCACAAGCACTATTATGTGCATTGTTTAAATTTGGTCCTGTCACAAAGTGCCTCAAGTGTCATATAAGTGTATATATATATATATATACATATCTGTTCTCTCAAGACTGGAATATACCATTTTACAAACATTTAATACACAAGAAACGTTCAGAGTGAACATCCACAATATGAGCAATCTAGGTTGCTAGGCTATTAAAATAAATAAACAAATGAATAAACATTGAATTCTCTTTTATATTCAAGTATAGAAATATAAGGATGCCATTTGAAATTTCAAAGTGGTGCTGGCTGGAGGTGAAACCTAAAATACAACTAAGACCATTTTTTAGTTTCCCTCTTAATAGCTAACTTGAGTATTTTTTAGTTGAAATTGTGGGATGCGGTGGTTAGGTAGTACACTACTGAAAGTAAACACCGGTCACTTCTTAACAACTATTTATTAGTGATAATGAGGCATACAGTTTAACACGGTTGGAATGGAGGAGCGTGAAATGACTTCCTGCTATGAACTCACCCTCCAGACTGATTGTTTATTTGCAGGGACGCTAAGGGGGGTAGTTCTTGCCTTTTTGGCTACTGGACCATGCTGCCCTCTGGTGGTAGTAGTCTTAAGTTCCGTTCTACCGTCAGCAGTGGTGGCGGAGTCTTGAGTTTCGCCACAAACTTAAATTAAATTCAAATAAATTGTTATTTAAACACCAATTGATCCACCCAATCCCATCCCATCCTTCCCAATCAAATTGAATCTCTATATGCAATAAAAGAAAAAAACAAATCAAAAAACACACACATGCACGCACACATAAAAATGTTTTATAGCAAGTGGTTTATCTTTTGAAGTCATTTCAATCCATGACTGCGATGTGCTTCTCAATGTTATTTTGGCCTCATGTTTGTTTTGAGTGATATTTTTCGAAGTTAGCTTTAGTTTGTGTTTACATGACACTCTACTTTGTTATGAGGCATGAAGAAATGTTTAGTTTAGTGTTTCCCAGAACTCTTCTCAATGCTTGTGGTGCAATCAAGGTAATTTCAACAGTTAGTGTGTTCAGTTCTGTGATAACCTAATTGTATGAACGTTCACTATTGCTGTGACTGCACAGTAAGTATATTAGTATAATATTAAGTGTCTCAAATAAACAAGGATGGATAAAAAAAAGCAATTGTGAGCACAAAAAAGAGAGCAATGGTATGTGCATAGAAATACAGGGTGTTGCAGCAGAGAAAAATAGCAAATAAACTGGGCATTCTGAGTCTAGTGTTCATTCTGCATTGAAGTGCAGAGAAGAAACTGGGTCCCATGTTAATTGACCATGCAATAGATGTCCAAAGAAAACATCAGTAGCGGAGGACAATAGAATTATACTTTTGAGCAAATGTGAATGGCAGAGTTCAGCTGTGTTCATCTGCAGTGAAATAAATACTACCAAGACAGAGCCAGTACCAGTGTCAGCAATAAAGTCCCCAATGTGCAGCTTTATTGTTTGGATGTGTAACTCTGAAGAAACCTGTCAATGCAAACTTAAAAAGTTGTAATGGGCCAAACAGCTCCAGAATTGGACTTTAAACAACTGGAAACCAGTTTTGAGGATGGATGAATCCAAATTTGGTTCACATTGGCAGCAGTATGTCTGCCATTGTCCAGGTGAGAGAATGCACGAAGGTTGTCACCCCACCTGTGAAACAAGGAGGTAAAATGTAATGGTATGAGGGTGTTTTGGGAACAGTGAAAGTAGAGACTTTGTGAAAGTAGATGGTATTTTGGAGAAAATCAGGTTCTTCAGCGACATGCTGTGCTTTCTAGGATGAGACTTATAGGACATGATTTTGTTCTTCAACAAGATAATGATACTAAACACACATCAAAGTTACATAAGAACTATGTCAATCCATGACATGGCCTCCCAATTGCATGGATGCATCCCAATTGAAGTTCTTTGGGAGGAGTTTGACAGGAAAGTAAAATAGATAGCCCCTAATAATATGGATGAGCTGTGGCAGTGTCTTTGGAAAGCCTGGGGTAATACAACATCAGAGGTGTTACAAACACCCTCTGCAAGGATGCCTCATATTGTAAAGCTTTCATCAAAGCAAGAGGTGGACATTTTGATGAACAAAAAATTTGAAAAATGTCTTTACTATTTAGGAAAAGAACAAAAAGCAGTTTACCGTTTAAAAACGTGTTATATATTTTTTATGTTTGTGTAGTTCATAGCATATGCAATGTAGTTCATTGCACAATAAAATAAGAAATCTCATCTATGTGTACATAAACAGCACCAAAAGCAAATCACTTTAACATTTTTGCAAGGTGAGCCTAAACTTTGTGTGTGTGGGTGTAGAGGGGGGTTGTAGGTTGTGTGTGTGTCTGTGTGGGGGGGTGTAGGGGGGTTTGGGTGTGTAGGGGGGGGGCATGTGGGGGATGTGGGTTGTGGGTGTATATGTGTGGGGGTGGGGGTGTGGGTTGTGGGTGTGTGGGGCGTGTGGGTTGTGGGTGTGGGTGTGGGTGTGTGTGGGTGTGTGGGGGTTGTGGGTGTGTGTGGGTGTGGGTTGTGGGGTGTGGGTTGTGGGGGTGTGGGGGGGTGTGGGTGTGTGGTGTGTGGGTGTGTGGTGTGTGGGTTGTGGGGGTGTGGGTTGTGGGGATGTGGGGTGTGTGTAGGTGTGTGGTGTGTGGGTGTGTGGGTTGTGGTTGTGTGTGTGTGGGGGGGTGGGGGGCGGGTGGGCGGGCATGCAAATTTTTTCTTCAATGAAATATGTTTGCCAAACACTGATCTTAGATAGTGGTTTTCAGTCAGCTGAGGTATCAGCTCTAAAGCTATAGATAAATTCTGCGGTAGAAAACAATGACATATGACTTAATTTTCTGCCAGTGAGTGAGTTCGTTTTTTTTAACCTTGCAATAGTGTTTTACAATATTGTAGCACATTGGTCATTTTTGCATGAGCCGTCATTATATCATTATTATTCACACGCATGACTGAAACAATCAGGCTACTACTGTAGCTACTGAAAGGCCTAGCTCAACAACAATCATCATCAGTCAGCAGCCGAGCAACCCTACAGTACTGTGCATCACCCAGGATGCCTGTGATGGGCAGAGGTGGAAGATGCAAATGTCAGGCCTGATTTTGGGCTGTAGCATCACAGAGTTTTGTTTTTAGTGTAGTTTTATACCAGATTATAGTTCCATATTTCATAGATAAATAAATTAACAATGTACAGCAACACATTCATTAACTTCAAGTGCAAGATTCATAATACTAAATGATGGATTTTTGTAAGTTTTCAAGAACTAATATTTGAGCTTTTTGAAAGCATCACCACGAGCTCATTTTAAAAATCAAATGTTAATGTTGGCTATTTAATAAATAAGAGCTCACCTCATTATGGGATCATGTAAAAGTGTGAAATTACAAAAATACAGAATCTGCTACTCATATACTATTTAAACTTAAAACTTCCTGACTAAATTTAAGAGATGAATATTTAATCATATATCCATATTCATATTTTAAAATATAATACTTGAAAATGTATCTGAAATAAATCCTTAAAACATTATAAATTACCTCTGCATGTATGGTGTTCTACAAAGCTAGCAACCAAAGTTGTGGGACAGTCTTCCATGTGGAATATGACTTATTATATGTAATATATGAAATTACAAAACACAGATGTGAATTAGACTGCAAATCATTGCTGTAATAAGGAAAAACACAACACAATGCTCTCTTACATTGTCAGCAACACTCGAAATAACCTGGCTGACAAGTAACTATTATCCTATATTCTGTGTAGGGGCACAAATCGGTGCTGCCAAGTCATGAAGTCGGTACAAAGCCATCATTGGTTAAATTTAACTAAATCTTAAAATGTATAAACTTGTGCATTCATTCCATACTTTTATACATCACATCAATTGAAAATAGAACAGAAAACTTATTATTTATGGGACTTGTTTTCAGGAAAGAACACAGTGGTCTGAATTTTTCTTTATAGATGAATAAAATTACATCAAGATACTAAGATTACATGTAACTCTGCTTGAAAAAGTATTACACAGCAGAATCTGTAAATCAGCAACATTAAAGAATCAATCATTTTATTAGGTGACTGACTGAACACATTACTTTCTGAAAAATTAAAGCAGTAATGTGGCTGTAATTCTATACTGCAAAAAATGTTTCTCTAATTTAGCTTATCACCTTTTGTTTGCAATATCTGGAATTAAATAGGGGTTTCATAACAAACTTATCTCCAGCACACACACGCACAGCATGCATGCATTCACACACACGCACATGCATGCACGCATTCACACACCCCCACACAACCACCCACCACCCATACACCCACCCCCACAAACCCCATTATCCCCACCCCACACACCCCCACCCACACACCTCCACACACCCATACCGACACACCCACAGCCACACCCCCTCACACCTCCTCAGACCCCTCACACCCACACACACATATATGCTCTCAATGAGAGTAATGTTTTTATCTTTCAACGACAAAAACCTGATATGCGCTAACAGCCTTATAACAAATGTAAAATATACATTCCAGCTGTAAAGAGTATGTCCTCTTTACAGATATTTTATCAGGTGGTCTGATCTGATGTTAGTTAAGATCATATGCAGGAAATTTGGGAACTTATTACATTCAGAATTTGCAAAATATGAAAAAAAATTAATTTAACTTTCACTGCCAATTATGAGGAATAGTGCACAACTAAGCTAATTATTTAAAAATAACTATTACTAATATAAAAATTCCAGTCCATATTATTACCTCTTTATTTGGAAGTGCATTTTGAAAAATATTTAGACATCCAAATTAATATTTTTATGGGAGAAGATAGATTTTAAATAAGGGAAAGTAACAAAAATATTTAACTTGAGAAAATTTGTTTTGAAGTTTAGCATAAAGTTTACATAATATAAAATAGTCAGTTTCTGTGACTTATGAAACCCCCAATTTGGTAAGCTGTACCATATTTCCTCATAGCAACCTTTTGAGCCTTCATTTTGTCTAGTTTTATTCCTTGATGGGTGTTCTTTATTTTTAAATTTTATTGGTTCTAGATTTGAGGCTCTTACTGGCCTTTCGAGGAAGAGGTGAGCCATTTTTACATCAAATGGCATCTAAAACATGTGTTTCAATTTCTCTAGGGAGTTAACAGTTTGCAGATATATTTCTACTTCAAGGAATAGTGTTCTTTTTATAACAAAAGTCCAAAAAAGGATTTCTGGACCAAAATGTTTAAAAATGTGCTTAGATATTACTTTAATGTTTGGATTTTCATATATATTTAATCCTCTTTTTAGGATGCATGGAGTTTGAATATAAAGGGTCAGAGAGAATGTTGAAATTATCCAACAATTCAAATTAAAAAAATAGCATAGACTATGATTAAACATGTACACCTGAGTCAGCAGCATATACAGTAATATGAAATAATACTGTATAGTAGTAACAAAGGTACACAATGTTAGGCTTAATGATGTCATGAATCATTCTAACATAGATTTACCATGATTTCATTATGTATAAAGCATTGCAGCCACAAGAGCATAAAGTCAGACCGAAAAATTCAATGACAATGCCAGGATTTGAACCACAGATAGTGCCATGCCATCATATTGTCATGGTAGCTCAATTGTCAGAGCAACTGGACAGAAACCAGGATATCCATGGTTCAAATTCTGGCTATGGCATTAAATTTGTTAGTCTTACTCTACTTCTCCAAATTCTGTCCACACATAACTGGTGTAAAAGAAACAATTCATAAGAGCATATGCTCTCTAAGCGATGCATGTATATTGTAATCTGAGCAACACTCAAGTTCTTCTGTTGCTGTAGTTGCTGATTCTACAAATTCCTTTCAAGAGATGTTCTTATCAGTGGATTTCAGTATACAGTCAACCTGAGAGATGGTTCATGGTCATGTTTCTTGCTTTTCAAAAGCAGAGCATGTGTTAACCACATAGCATTTCAGCTTTAGAATTAAATGTATGAAGTTTGCCCATTGTCATAGTAGAGTTCCTTCCCATCCTGCCACTTTCCATAACTCAGAATCAATCCAGAGATTTTGTCTTGAAATCAAAAACAAAATTCCATTTGAATAAAATACCATATTTATGCATTGTTTAGATAGAAAATTGAAGGGGAATAAAGAAAACTTTAAATTAAAGAATAATTTTAATTTAAAAGGTTTGAATTACACAAGTTACACTACAAATTTAAAGTTTATTTTACGGTGCTGGGTTGACTGAGGTCAAAACAGTAACACCAATGTTCTAGAATTGTTTTCCTATAGGAGTTCTTTTATACACCAGCAAATCTATTCACATGAGGCTACATATTTAAGACACTTAGATGTCACTGTCTTATGAATGGATTCCACATAATTGGGAAAAGAAAGAACAGTGCTGAACCATTTGTACTGCCCAAGTTGAATCAGTATTTAAATATTTTACATTCCGTTATCTCATGATGAGAAAATTCATTTGTGTATCACCAGAGAACAGAGAATGGTAACTTCAGCTATTGGCAGTCAGTTTGAGGCTGAGGAAGGAAGACACAACTGTCAGAGCAAATCCCTTAATAATATTCTAATTTTATGTTTTCAATTCACTCTTTAGGTACCCATCTTAACTACTTTTCAGCACTGTTACTGACTTCCTTTGGAATCAATTTAATACTATATTTGCTATAATATTAAGGTGTCTATTTAGGTTCATTCTCCAAATTTTGGTAATGCGTGAGGATATAATCATATTAAGTGGGTGTAAACACTATATAACATAATAAGGATAACCATTACAAAATTAACTAAAGTAAAAATAAAATACACTAATAAGTCTTATTTTCATGTAGGCAAACTGATGATAACTAAATGCTACAGCATAGACCCATTAAAGAAAAATTACACTTTAAAAAGTTCTGAAACAGGTTATAAATATTAAACCTGAGTCTTGGGTTCCAAAGCGCACAGAGCTACGAACACACAGAGCAGTCAGCAGTATAAAGAGAAGATAGTGGGGAGAGATTTGTTGCATAAACATGCACACATTGAGGTGTAATGTGCTTCAAAAGTAGCTCATTACATTGACATTAAATGCATTGTTCTAGTTCATTAAGTAACACAATAAAACTATTATTTTATAATCTGATCAGTAAACAAAAATGTCTTCTACTTTTACAATAAAAGTATAAAGCTTGATACAAAAAATTCATAACAATAATATGCAGAGCTTTGAAAAGACAATAAACATAAATCAACCAAACTCACTCAGAATTCAGTGCAGTGAATTACAAGATACATCTTTACTATATCTAAAGAAAAGACTCTCTTCCTGTAACACAAAATATGTTGGGATCATCCACAAACTTGGTCAGCATTGAACACCTACTGTTTCATATTTTCAACATGTTTCAATCTGTGCTCTCTTTCAGCATTCACTGGTTTATCTACTAGCAGGAACTGAACAAGGTGCCTGGCAGTGAGCAATGCTAGATAGTACAGCCTACTCCATCATGCAATAGTAATGCTCTGTGTGCACCGAACCTCAATCCGGTAATTTCGTGACCCCAGACAGAGTTCTAATAATTATACCTTGTGTTAGAAAAAAGAAACTTAACAGTAAAGATTTTCTTTTATAAAATTATAACTTTAATTTTTATTATATAATGCTGACATAGTTAATTAGACTTTTTAAAAAAATTACATACCATGAAGTAAGTTCAAACAAGCACTGCAGCTAAATTTTATAAATAATATTAAAAATTATGTATAAAAAAAAATTTACAAAGAAAATGAATATCATTTAATAGTAATCCAGATTCAGCTTTAGCTCTGACAAAGAAAATGAATTGCTGCACAAGCTTTCATCTTTAAGAAACACCATATCTGCAGTCTGTTTTGGTCACCATTCTCAATACCACTGATTTGTCTTTACTGCTAATTTTACAACTAGCATTGCAGTATATGTCACAAATTGATAATTGCAACACATCATAGTACCCCAGCAATGACTGAGATAGTCCATTTGATCACCAAATGATAGAAGTGATAACAGTGCAGAGAATGTAGTATCCTTGGAGTGATTTAGAAGCAGAAGAACTGATGGTCTTTGTTTGCGTTCTTCCTCCTTGGCTTATGAGATCAGTGGCATCTGCAATCGGATAATACATTTCAGTTCATAAAATATAATAAAAAATAAAAATTAATACCTAAATACATTAATAAAATAAATGAATCTTGAGGCTGAGATGTAAAGAAATAAAGAAAAAAATCTGACGCATTCCATTCAAATGACTTTCTTTACCTATTTTGCCAAAAAACTTCTTATAAATGATTATTCTTCTACCTACTTCATGCTAATCAATATAAACATTAGTGCAACGGTCTTATTACTTAGTTCCTTATAAGTAGAAGTCAAATGTTTTAAAATCTGCTGCTATGTAACATGATTGAAATTTACTTCTTTGCATGGCCAGGAATAAAACAAAAGAAATACTGGTAACTTCCTGTATTAGAAAAGTATAAGTATTTTAAAACTGAAACTAATAACAAGCAAAATCTTGGAAATGGTAAAATGTAGAAAAAATAATTATATAGCATATTTTGTGTGTTCTAACCAGATCTACATTTTTTGTGTTGCAAGTTTTTCTCTATCTCATGCTTTACCAGTTAAAGTCATACAGATTGAAGGGGACTTCAGAGGCCATTCTCAGAAAATTCAGGATAAACATTTATTTGTCATGTGAATATCTGTAATGTATTTTACAAAAAACTGTTAAGAGTTATTTCTAAGACCATAAATTTTTTTGAAAAGTATTCCATGTAAAGGGTAGTTCGGAGTGAAGGATTTTCTTAAAACTCTTTTGTGTCACGTGCAAGTTTGGTATTTAACTGACTTTTTGTTTTTGAGTTATGCTGTATACACCCATATCTTTTTCTAAACATCTTTCTTTTGGACTCAGGGCACCTCAAAACTTACATTTCTGGTGAAATCTCAGTATAAAATTGTTGGATGGAATACAATAATACAATACCATCTCTACCTACTATGCACTTATATAGTACGTGTGGAGAAATTGAAAAAAGAATCACTGCCAATTTGATAAAATTCTTGTGTTAAGTGATAGAATGTAACATATGTCGTTCTGAAAAAAAAAAAAAACAAAAACAAAAAAACATTTAAGCATTCATGTTCAACATCATAAATAGAAGTCAAGAAAGCTAGAAATAATTTTCAAATTCAATGCAGCAGAGGAACCAAAATTTGGATCATATATTCACCATTCAATATGCAGTTGAAAATAACCAATGAAATGAATCAGATAAGAATATGTAAAATATCTTTTGCATGCCTGGATATTATTGAACTATGTGATTTGTTGTTGTTGTGAATTTGTTGTTACCTTCAGTTTTAATTCTAAACCTTTGTCCTTAAATTAAACAGGATCTAGAGCAAAAACAATGACAACAACGACGACAATGATGATAATAATGATGATGGTGGTGATGATGCTGCTGCTGATGATGATGATAATTACAACAGCAACAGTGTGGTGGTGGTGGTGGTGGTGGTGGTGGTAGTAGTGCACAAAAAGTGTAAGGGAAATACAAAGTATTGGTATATTATAATCAATGGGGGGGGGGGGGGGGGAAAGTGTTTTAAATCACAATAATGTTGGTCAGTCAGTTCGTTGATGGGCTTGGTTGGTTTCTTGGTTGCTTGGTGGGTGGGTTGGTTGGTTGCCGGGTTGATTGGGTAATTAGTTAGGATTTAGTTTGGTTTTATTTGATTTGGTTGAACATTCCGGAGGGGGTTATACTCTGCAGTAACCTATGAGCTTCTTGTGAGTAAATTTAGTAGGTACCTTATTTATAAAATATGCTTGGGCTTTACCTCTATCGTGTATGATCTTTTCTGGATCAATTTCATTTGTTTCATGTGGAAATGCTGAGCCACCACTACTGTAGTCCTTTTGATGGTCCTTAGGAGTTTTTCCTGTAAGTAGAAAACCTAGTCTGAAAAATGCTGTCTCTATTGCATACATTTTTCTAACATCATAAAATGTACAGAATGCTCACAAATTAAAAATATATTAAACTGAATACGTATCTGGTCAGTAGTAATGGACAGAATGAGTTCTTTTATAAACAATTATAAGAGCCAACAAAACAAAGACCTATCATGCAGAGCAAACTCGGTGCAAGGGAAAATGAATTAGGATGAGCTGCCCTGTAAATTGTTTTGTTACATTCCAACTTGAGTGCTTCATAACATAGATGCTTTGATTTTTACAACCGAATTAAAAGCTAATGTTTTGTGATTACAGGATCAGAGATTTTTCTGATATATGGAATATTTCCGAGCGTATGTGAATTATTCCATCTTAGTTTTTAAAAACATATATGTTTTATTGGATTAAATACTCAAAATATTTTGTTCATGGCTATTTGTAAACTTAACTTTCCAAACTAGCAATCTGTTTGTATTCAGATGCCTTGTTTCGAGGTGGAGAGACGGAGATTTGGGGCTCTGTTTCAAGTTTTTGGCTACTGTTTCTTGGCGTTTTTGCGATGTTCGGCTTGTGTATTTTGATGAACGTCGGGATGTGATCTGTTGATGTGTATGGACAGTGTATGTGTATGCTGGTAAGAGGTACTCGTATTGATGCCAAGTGCTGTAAATTGCTTACTGCATAACTTGCATGTCACTCAAGTAAGCGGAGACTTAGATGACGTGTGTGGATCCCTGTTGGTAAGCATGTTACTTTCGGCAACACACTAGTTTGCTTAAAAAAAAGCTTGCAAACAAAACGGGATTTGGGAATGTTATATTCCTATTACGATGTTTAGTGTAACGGCGAAACATTCCGGACCATAGAGTATTCACACCAATTATCCATTGTTATCTACGTGGGATGGATATATTTTGCACTGAATTTGTATGTAACACTGTTAGATTGTTTTCCTGTTTTTCGTTGTATTTGTTTGCTTACACTTCGTAATATGGCTCATGCCCATTATCTTTCGTGCTGTGCTGTATTTACAGAATGTTATTAGCAAATGAGATAGCCTTCTTAGTTAGATACACTGTTAAGCTTTATAGTTATTTTTTGTAAAAACCAAAATATTTTATCTATTTATGTATAGAGGACATAATGCCTCAAGCCTAGAACATACTTGCGGTGTAATTGTATCCTAATATGTTTCCACTATGCACCTATTATGTACTGTTATTTGTAGATCACTGCCAAATGTATATGTTTGACTATTCCTAATTTTGAGCCTTTGGGCTCTTTAGGGGATATTATTAAATAAATACATGAATGCAAATTAAGCAACTGCTCCTTCTCAGACGAAGCCACGTCACATATTAAGAAATAATTTGCTTTCTGAGAAAATTCGTATTTATAGAAAATGTATTTCTCCTGGAGCAGGTTACTTGTCGAAACAAGGAATGAAAAACCAAATCATGAGTTTTAGAATCTATAATCAGCCCCAGCTACGATTACATTTATTCTTTCGTATATGTTTGCAACCGGTGCAGAACGCCAGTTTGGATTCTTATTCGACTTGAAGTATGCGCTGAACCTCGTATATAGTTCTCCGTGGTCTATACAAATATAGGCTCCTTTGTTGGCCAGATCGAAATACCATCTTGTTACTCCAGATTTCCAGGTCCCAGTAAGCTTGAGGAAGGTCAATATTTCGCTGTACCCATTGTAGCCTTCTTGCCCGGTGTGTCTCAATGAGAAAGATCTTAGTGGCGGAAAGATGTGGTGCAATGCCGACTTCCTTTAATCGTTAGCCTATGCTTTCATATTAGCAACTATACTGAAATACCTTGTCTAGAAAGGCATACCTATGTCTTTACAGATTAGTTCCTTACTTCTCGTTTTGAACAAGTGCTGTACGGGTCTACCTGAATGTCTGCGTGATTATGACCAACATCTCCCTTGTGTTACCAGTCCGTCCATTATTTCACTGTTTTTCGGTCACAGCCCAGTTCTCTGGCGATGGGAGAGGCATTTTCATCACGAGTAGCACGACCTACAATTTCAGCCCTTTTAGGTGCAACTAGCTCCGCACAACCTTGTAGCCCTGTCATGCTGTGATGAAACCTTTGTGACAAGGTTTGAATGTAGTGAATAAAGAACTTTTGGCAACGTTTTGCACAGGGGCAAGAAATAACAGTTGTTTACTTTGCTTTATCTTTGGCTATGGTCTTATGTTTGTTATTTCTAATAAATGTGGTGACTAATGTAACTACCAGCTACAGAGAGTATACCTTTTCAGCTTTGTAATTTCTACTCCAATGGATTATACGCCATTGTCTTTGCAGCTCTTTGTTTTTCTCGAAATAATAATTAAGCAGTTTCTTATTATGACCAGATGGGTTGTATGCAGCCTTAAAATTATTATCACTCTCCTCAAAACTGTGTGGTAATAGCTTAGCGGCAAATGTGTTGTAAATCGGTCCGTTACTGCGTCTTGCAAATTAAAAAGGTTGGTATAGAGTGTAAGATCCTATACGACGTTTCGAACCATTAACCGTCAGCACAAGTGAGTTTTAACACGGAGCTGCGATAGCAGATGTTTTTGGGTGGGTTAAAAAAAAACGGCTTTTATTTTTATGAGAATCATCATTCGACGTATTTTCCGTTTCTTGCATATTATTTTCTAATGCCATATAGTTAATAGCTCAACTGTAAAGGAATTACAAGTTGCTTTGTGATATTTAATCCACATTTTGTCATACTGTATTAATATAGTCATATAAATCATCAATGGCGTCCTTGGCAGTATAGGTACATCTATGCCCATGGACGATTTATCTTTCATACCTCCTACACACGGAACGCCTGAATAATATTGGTCCACGGAAAGTTTACATTTACTTTCTTGAAAGATAGTACAATCGCTACTATACGTTTCGATGCAGAGTCCCCTCCGTCCGTTTCATTTTGCTTCTCCTAAGCTGTCTAGTTTAGATTGAATTGTGTATCAGTGTATTTCCGTGTAGCGGACTGATTCGCTTCAGGTACGGTTACTTCTCATGAGACTTCTACAGACTTCTTCTATTTACATCACGTTAGAAAATATCGTGATAAATTAGTCATTTTATTTAATTTATTCAACCTCCTTAAAATGTATTGCCTTGATCATATGCATTCTATATTCTCATCATTGCCATGTACTTTCTTTGTCTGCTTTTAAAATTTTGGGATGATGTGCTAACTGCTTTTTTGTGTATTTTAAAAAGACTCCAAACATTTACAGGATATCTTGGCATTATAGATTGCAGATGTTATTTATGTTTTCCTTTATTCAGATAAAATATTTTGGAGACCGCACCGTGAAGTATAGTACATAATTTCAAGATAGCAATCAATGGATCCTACACTCAAACCTTAATACTTGTTAGTGAATTACCTTTGAGAACATGTTTTCGGTGGCTGTTGCCACCATCATCAGCTTTACTCCAATACTTCATAAAAAAAATAGAAAAGCATGAATGTTAGATTTATTGTTTGGTTAATAATTTATTACCCATTTACATAGTTAATTGAATCGTTTTATTTTCTTTTTAAGTAAATATATTTCACTATGGTAGAATGTTAGTGTTACTAACAACCCTTGGATTAAATTATGTTCAGTTATGCCTCTGATTATCCCATTATAGTATATTCATCAGGAGTTTAAAAACTCTTTATAGAATATATCACAGTTTGCAGTATGTAAATATAACTTTTACTTATTAATAAAATTATCTTAAAAAGTACAGTAATACACACAGTTATAAAATTATATTGCACTGAACCAGATTCTGGAAACTGAATAGCCATATTCACGTAGCTAAGGTTTAAAAGGTAAACAATAAATACATAAACAATACATTTCTAAGTTACATTCCCAAATTCTTATATTCAAAGCGGAATATTTGCAATATGGAAGAAAGTGTATACAAAGATTAATGTGCTTCACATTTACGAATTGGACGTTTGGTCCCTATATACGTCAACCATTTGACCAGCTAACTTTTACATGAGAAGAACTGTTGAAAGTACAGTAAATTTTAGAAGGTTGCTATAAAGTAATATCTTAAATATTGAAAACCCCATTAGCAATATTGGGTATAAAACTTACACTTAGTATACAACCAGCTATTTGAGTCTAAGAGGGTAAAGAGTGTGCCTATGAATAAGCGCAAAGAATGATTAATGGATCACACGTGGAAGATTAAATATCTATCATGGAAATTAAAATAAGTCACACGTACAAAATAATATGTAGAAGTTGTTATTCGAAGTTGTTTGTGTAAATAACATACCTTGATCAAGCAGAAAACTGGACTCTGTAGTAATTGCTGCTAGTTTAGAAGAAGTAGAGGGTGCTGGAATTCCTGTTAACATATTTAAAAATGGCATTTCAAGAGTTTTGGATTACAGGGTACATAAATAAATTTAGTGTCACCTAAAATTTACCCTCTATGTTAATTTTTAAGGATAAAATAAGCCTGCCATTCAAAACTAATCACTGAAGACTGCTTTGGAATATATTTTATTTAAATCAATATAATCCCAAAGTGATATGCTGTTCAAATTATTTCTTATTATGATCTACATTAAATTCAAGCTGACATGAGCATTGAATTACAAAATCTAACAATAATAATGTTACTGTCAACTGCATATTAACTACAACTCTTCCATAAATTATTTTCATGCTATCTTTGATCATACGCATTATTGTTCTTCAAGGTTAACATGTTTGAAATATTTATGTACTGAAATAATAGCTTACTGTAACTACAACTCATGAACACTATGTTAGTAGGTATACATAATATAAGCTTGCCCTAAAACCTAAACATCTACAAACTTAGGTAACCAACCAAGTAACCTTAGCTTATTATCTTTCCACCTCCGATAGCAGCTGTGGACTGTAGTAACTCAATTCGAAAAAGATACAAGAAATTGTCGCATGACTGTATTATCTATCATCTTTGTTTCTCCTGGAATGCGTTCAGCTTACTATACTCATTCCGATTGAGTTATTAAAATCCATTACTGCTATTAGAGGTACAAAGAGAATAAGCTAAGGTGAATGCTCAGGATTCATTGACTCATTGCGCAGTTGCAGTGTTCTGTGATTCATGTGTTCAAGAGTGGTTATCTAATTCTGTGGCTGTATTGCTAGGGCAAAGTTAGGTTAGATAGATCCACATAGATTCATTTCCTGTTAACATTCTGATATATTTAATGTTTAAGACGGAAAAGCCCGATATGTTCCATTGACTTGACTTTCTCTATCAGTTCTGCAAAAAAGTCTTACAAAGCAGTACTCTTTACCCTAAATAATGTTAATCAAGATAAACGTTACAAGAAATGGTCTTATTGCATATATTCTTATTAAGTAGAAGGGAAATAAGGGAATATGCAGCGCTAAAGCGAGAGTCAAATCCTTTAAAAGCAGTCACTATGTCATTGCCTTTGGAATTCGGTTTGCTTTTCAAGGCCAGGAATTAACCATAGTTGGTATCAAACAGACGAGAGCTTCCCGTTTGACAAAAGTTTAATTATTTTAAAACTTAAATTTATAATAGAGAATATTTAGTAGTTAGCTCTACAAAAAGTTTGTCATAAGTTGTGCGTTTAATGATATCTACGTCTTTTGAGTAGGTATTAAGTTTTTGTCTATTCTTTACGGTTTACCAGTTGTGCAAAAGTCACTCAGAAAGAATATTCCCGCAGAAATTCAGGATAAACATTTTATTTGCCTGGTAAAGATCTTTAATGTAAGGCATTTTAACCAAAATCGATAGAGACATTTTTTTAAAAAGTAGAGGATTTCTAAAACTTGTCCATGTAAAAAGTATTTTGGGGTAGGGGGATTTTTCTGAAAATCTTCTTGACTCATCCTTGGAAGATATTACACTTAAAAAACTAAGTTTGATTAGCTCTTCTGAGCTATGCTGTCCACAGCCATACACAGACACGCACACTGGTCGTTTTCTAAAAATGCTTTCTTTAGATTCAGGGATCCTCCAAACATATATTTCTGCTAAAATCACAAAATCAAATTTTTGGTTGGAATACAATGCCTTCTCTGACTACTATGCTAATTGTACATACGTGCTAGAGAAAGTAAATTAAGTAACAACTGGTAACTGTGGTTCGGCCTTTTTAGCTAGTTGCGAGTGAGATAATATGTCATCCAGTTTGCATAATATGACTGTTATAAAAGCAAGGAGTGAAATGTGATGGCATAATAAATGCAGTGACGTAACACATGAGACATTTTAAATGTGATGGCGTAATATATGCGGCGACATCGTGTTTAAATATACAGTAAAAGACTACATTTTATCTAAGATAGATATTTGTTATTGTGCATTAGTGCAAGTTGGGAAGAAAATGGTTATTAGATAAAATTGAGAGTATGTATTTTTAGCACTTCTATTCATGTGATATTGCGTAGGCCGGCCTCTGCACTGAGTCTATGATAAGCTTCACTTTTCCTGCATTATTGATGGAAAAAAGCGATTTGCTGAGCTGTATAAGCAATCAGAGATTATGCAGAATAGTTATCGCTGTTGTGTTCGGTTGCTAAACTTTAGTATTTTTGCGTCTAATTTAATGAGTATGTGTATCAGTGCGACTGTCTAAGGGTAACTTAATCTTTAGGCACGAACAGTAACAACAATAACGTTGTAGATACCATGCAACAGTATGCAGGGTAAAAACAAAACCAGTTTATCTTCTGATCATATGGAAATTGTAAGTAATTATAATAGAAGTTCAGATTCCAAGCTTCAACTTCTAATTCAAGTTTGTTTACTAATATAAGTCACAGACTAGGCAAAAAATTGAAGACGTATAAATCAACAAACGAGATAAAGAAATCTAGTAAACTAGCTAAAGTTTCAAAGCTATCCAGAGCTAGCTGCGCCTAGCACATCTAATAACAGGTATGTAACTGCGTCAAATAACAAGAGATCGTACTCTTACACACTTATCCCTGCAGTCCCTACTCAGAATCGTTTTCAGTTCCTGGAAACCTAGGACGATATGGAGGAATACTCAGAAAGCTCTGAAGATCCGCGAATAAAAAAAAAAGTCCCCCTATTTGTTTACGTGGCATCAAAAGAACCAGCTTTTAGATAAAGTAATAGGCACACATACAAAATCCGTTTTTAAACTGAACTGAAAGTTTTTCTACTACCAAAGCATATACATCCACTTCAGATGATAATAAGTTAACCACGGCCTACTTTACCTCAATAAAACAATACTTCACGTACAGAAATCCAACAGACAAGAAGTTCTCTGTATTCATGCGTAGTCTTTGGTGACTTTGAAGTCACAGAAGCGCTACAGCAACTAAAATACCCCGTATATAAAGTCACACGTCTGTTTGGAAAACAGAAGCAAACTATTGCTTTGTGCACAGTGGAGCTAGACAACAATGAGGAGGGAAAATCTATTCTCAATCTAACACCCCTCCTTTTTAGTGCAGTTAAAGTTGAACCACGGCGACAGTTCAGGGATATACCCCAGTGCACACGAAACCAAAATTACGGCCACACTAAAAATTATTGTCAACTACAACCAAGATGTGTACGATACCTCAAAGCACATCGATATTCGGTATGCCCAAACCCTAAAACAATGACACCCAAATGCGAGAATTGTCTAACTACTAATGATGCCAATACTAACTGAGCATTAAGGAACGCGCTTCCCTGTCTTCTAATTTCCAAAGAAAGCAGCAGAGCACTGCATCTGAATCGGATAACTACCCTCCTCTACCACAACTGTCTACAGATCGAAGTATCCTACAAGCAAGCCAACAGAGACAAGGAACTTCCAACCTTACTCCGTCTTCGACTACTTCGACACACAAGGAACATATGCAACCACAAGAGCAGCAATTAATGTCGGCATACAAAACAAACAGCAAAATGAATCAACTACACAGTCAACAGAATCCTTTTTCACAATGTTGCTTAACCAAATAGTCCAAAAATTTGTTGCATTTGTTAATTCACGCCTGCCAATAATTAAAGGATTTATTTCTCTTTTGTCATCTGGTTTCCAAAATGGCAGCACGCAATGTTATATTCCTTCATCACTTAACCATTATAAACTGGAACGCTAACGGTCTCCGTTATAAACGAAGCTGTTTAATATCATTTTTATCAAGCCAAAGCATAGATACAGCATGTATCACAGAAACCCACTTTATACCCAACGAAACACTTAATATTCCAGGCTCTAAAATTCATCGAAAATATAGAGTTTCTGACACAGCTTCTGGTGGTTAGCTATATAAATAAAGGCAATACAGCACAAGATGTAATAACACTTCCCAGATTAAGGAATTTTAAATTATAGGCATCAAAATTCAATCCAGCAACAGCTGCAGTGACATCACTCTTCTTTGTGCTTACAAACCTCCATCATATTCCCTGAATGTCTCTTATCTCTCATTATTCTTTCCTGATATTGATTCAACACTCTTATCAGGCGACCTAAACTGTAAACATACAGCATGGGACTGTAGAACAAACGATTCAAATGGACGACTTCTTTAGGACTTTATTCACACAAAAAAACTTTCACAATCTGGCACCAACTGAACCAACGTATTACTCCTATAATACAACAGTTTCTGCTGACATTCTCAACATAGCACTACACAAAAACGTGCATTTCCCACTACATCCTTGACTGCACTTGACTCAGATCATTGCCCAGTTCTGGTTACATTTCAATCACATCCTATTCGAACAGTCCATAAACCACTACTAATAAATGGATTTAACTGGGAAATTTTTCAATCTTATTTGGACTCCGGATTAACTCCCGCTTGCTATCTAGCAACACCAGAGAAAATTGATAACGCTGTCGAAAATGTTACAGACTCCATCTGCAGAGGCATTAAAAAGTCAACAGCACCTACACATCGTCGAGGAGAACGTTTTCTTCTACCTCGTATAATATCAAACTAACACAAGAAAAATACAAGAAAAGGGAATGGTAACGTGACATGCAACCATGGCAGCGAAGAAGACTCAGTGGACTCATACGGATAGTTAGAACTAAACTCGAACAGCATCGACTTAACTCGTACCAATGATATTTATCCTCTCTTTCCGCGTCAGATAACTCCCTCTGTCAAGTAACCAGATGGATCCTACCAGAACCAACTACATTCCTACTCTCTGTGTGGACATAGATGTATACACCGATTCTACATCTAAGTGCAATGTGTTTGCTACCTATTATGAAAAAAATTTGCTCCCAACAAAGTTGACAACAATGGGAAAATAACAGATTTTGAAAATGAACTCTACAAAAATATCCACAAACCAAACGTCTCGAACAGGATATCAAACTTCTGCACATGATTTAGCATTCTTCATTCAAAAACATCCAAACAAAAGGATTCCAGATCATGATTTAATTCATAACATTGTTCTAAAAATTCTCACCAAGAAGGCACTTGTACGACTGCTGAATTTTTTAACGCCTCATTAAGGATTGGTTACCTTTTTCGATCGTGGAAACTAGCTGACGTTATCGCATTTCATAAACCAAAGAAGTAAAAACACTTGCCATCTAACTATGACCAACTAGTCTGCTTCCCGTGTTATCAAAATTATTTGAAAAAGTTGTATTTAAAAGGCTATCATCCTACGTCTATGAAAACAATATCATTCTAGCATTTCAGTTTGGTTTTCATCCATAACACTCAACCGTTCATCAATTATTATGATTTACTGAATTCATTAGAAAAGACTTTGAAGCAAAACAGCATATGGTCGTGTTTTTCTCGACGTAGCACAAGGTTTCGACACTGCTTGGCATCCTGGTCTACTGTTAAAGCTAAGTAGAGTTGGAAATCCTAATTTAATAATTAAGATAATTCAAACCTTTGTCGCACATGGCCAATTTATAGTGCGCATTGAAGATTATACATCAAATACTCGATCAATCACAGCTGGAGCACTACAAGGCTCAATTTTAGCACCGATTCTGTCTAATATATTCAATTACGATCTCCAGAATATGCCCCACATCTCTACAGCTATGCATGCAGATGATACACCTATATTCTGTTCTCACAGTAATATAAATAAAGCCATCAGTCAACTACAATCATCTCTATCCCTGCTAACTCATTGGTTAATCACTTGACGTATTGTATTAAACACCGAAAAAACCAAATGTAAAATATTCTCTCTAAGACACTTCTACGATCCACCTTCGTTATCTGTTCTAAGCACGCAACTTCATTGGCTTCCTTCAGAAACAGCAGTTGAGTATCTTGGCCTATTACTTGACACAAAATTAAACTGTAATGCATTGCACACACATTATAAAAAGTAATACTCGCCAGCTCCAGATTAAGAAGGTTGTTTCCCCTAATTAACAGCCATTCAAAGCTGGACCTTGAATCCTCAACTCTTCTATATAATTTCATTAATACGTCCAGTTCTCTCATATGCTGCTGCAGTGTGGAGCAAACCTAGCAAGAATAACATTCATCGGTTACAGGTCATCAAGATCAAATTCCTACGAAAAGCGACAGATGTTCCTTAGTTCGTTAGAAATAGTGAACTTCATCAGGAATTTGGAAGTCTCCCTCTACAGGAATACATAAAATCCCTCTCAAAATTCTTCAACAAATTGCCTGCAGCTCGCAATTACAACTTTGGGACCAGAAGACATGAAATAAACAGGCTGAAAAGAACATTCCCTCAATATCTTCTCTGCGATTCCGAAAACATTGATTTCACATAACCTTTATCATCATACTTTAACCACAAATGTTTCTTACCCATTGATTCAGTACATTAACTATTACCATAGTAAATAATGTTATATTCTTATATTATATGTATGTCACCCTAACTTACGCTAGAGGAGTCAAAATCTAGCCTCAACTTGTTCAAATTGTGTTAAGTTATCAATAGCCTGTAAAACAATTATTTTATGCTGATCCGTTCATAATAAATTAAAAGCAAAAAAAAACAAAAATTAAGGCAAATACTCCTATTTCGTACTTAAGATACACAGGAAACCTTGCAACAAAGAAACTGATTGACCACAATGGCCTTATCATTCACGATCCTGGATGTGTACTAATCATTGAGGTCTAATGGAAACTTGGATTGAAAAGAAGAAACCGAATGTGGTGGTAGCGTGTTTGCGTCATATTCAAGCGGTTGTGAGTTCGAATCTGGCTTAGGGTGAGTTACGCGGATAAGGTTCTTTTCGGATTTTTCCCTTATCCTGAGAAGACGAATGTCACCTAGCTTTAAGCTCCATGAACCCGAGATCATTTGAGCATAAGTTCACCGATTTCATTCATTCATCGTCCTATATGATCAACCAGGTTAAAGGACATGTTAAGCTTCCAGAAAATAACAAACAAGCAGATATCAGCTTCATTCCAGCACTATAAATATGGAGATCCGGACTTACATTTTGATCAATTCATCCTGAAGACGAAGATAATCTACATCTACGAAACGTTCGTACCACAATATGTGTCTATATGGCTAGATGTCCGTTAAAATTCGAGATAAGTTCCTAATTAATATTGTGATTGATAGAATCATTTACCTTCTTCAAATGAAACATTTTCTGGTAATTCCATCCATGCCCTATTGCGAGATTATAGGCGCTTACTATACGCTGCTGTAAACCCGCGACTGATGATTCTAGCATAAGCAACAGGGCATTTGTTTTATAAACATATCTGGAGGCATACGAATGCCGCACTTTAGTGTACAGTAACCAACATCACATCAAATGTTATACCTAAACCTTTCAACATTACTAGGCCCTAACCGTGATACGCTCTCACAGTATAAGTAAACAACAACTAAACTACCTGATAAGACGAAATGTTCGTAACTAGCTCCAAGCTAATCACAGGGATAGAAAGTTTGTTGTGTATTTCATTAGGTTCTCGCTTTTTAAGACCTCAAGAGCATTTATGTAGTTCAATAGAATGTTAAACTGGGCGGGAAAAGGTTACAAACATAAACAAGTTAAGCTTGAGAGATGTAAAGTGGATTTTCGGCCAAAGAGGGGCTTCAGAATTTGACTCTAGATCAGGGTCATCAAGTCGATTGATTTTCTGCCGAACCAACAGCGTTGTTCCGTGTATACAGCGGGTAAATATGTGACAGCAGAGATTGTCTCTCTTCCTCGTACAGTGAGTCGTTTGTCAGTTTCCATGTGACGAACAAAAAGCAATCAAACACGCAAGCCATTGAATCCTACGTTTATGCCTACCTAGGAGGAATTTTTCTTATTTATAGAAAATGGCAGAATAGGTGCCCGGTTTGCCGCACTCTTCTGCATTGAGAAGATTTAATTTGCAACGTCATTACACAGCCGATAAAAGTGAGTACGACAGTTACCGACGTTTCTTTCAAGAAGTGTCATATACGAATTAATTACAAAGATGGCTGTTAGACAGACAGACAGACAGACAGACAGATAAGCAGGCAGACCGGTAGGGATGGAGGGAGGGAGGGAGGAAGGTAGTAAGGAAGGTAGTAAGGAAGGCAGGTGGGAAAGTCGGTAGGTTTATTGTGTATTGCCATACGCTGTACAGATAGACTCGTCATAAATGTACATTAATTAAATAATTCACTTAAAATGTAAAAAAGTTTTGTTATGTAAAATTGAACGTAGTAATCTTTTAAATTTACATATGCCATCTAATTGAATAATGTCATGTGGAAGAGCATTGACAATTTTACTTATGAGGTACTTTGGTGATTTTGAGTATATAGTTATTTTATATTTTCCTATATGGGTGTCATTCATACCTCTTGTAAGATGATTAAGAACATCATAATTAAGAGTGAATAAGTTTGAGTTGTTTTTGTAAAATAGTGCAGCATTATATATTGATAAATCAAAGTAAAAGCATAAAATTGTTCAAAAACATGTTTTAATGTGTCTCTTGGCTTCATATTAAAAATTATTCTGAATTAAAAATACCCTATTTACTTCAGTTGCAGATCCCCATATTAAAATGTTGGTTGATAAAATTGATTGTACTGTGGCATAATATACATTTCCGGCATCTAATAGCAAAGCATGTTTTATTTAATTTGGTGAATATATGATCGATCGGTTTATGCCTAAAAACTTCATCTTATGAAAATACTTTAAAATAGTACCACCCATGTTATAAACCTTTAGTTAAACCTTTTTTGTTACTAAAATATAAGCAAGCAGTTTTGTCAAAGTTTAAAATAAGTTTATTGCAATGCACCATTTTTTTAAAAAGATTTCACAGAATTTATAACTTTCAAATTAAGTTCATCAATGTTATTGGCACATACTGCAGCTGAAGTATCATCTGCATACTTAATTAAACTGTCTACATCACTGTGATGTTCTAAATCATTTACATATAAACAAACAACCCTGTGGTACTCCACAACTAGGGGTATATTTCCTGGAACAGCAGTTCTTCGCTTTAACTACAGTTTCTCTAGATCTCAGGAATGACATGATTAATTAATTTATCATGCCTCTTACACCCAAATGATAAAGCTTAGTTTTTAAAAACAGATGATCTGTCGAGTCAAATGCAATATTCAGATCAAAGAACAGACCAACTACATGCATATTTCGATTCATACAATCACGAATAAAATCAATACATTTAACACAGGCGGTACTAGTTGATTTCCCATTTATAAAGCCATGCTGATTTACAGTTAACACATTGTAGTTTATTAGAAACTTAAGCAGTCTATTATACAATAACTTTTCAAATATTTTTAAAAAGAACTTAATGATATAGGATTATAATTTCTTATGTTAAATTGCTCAACATTTTTGAATACTGGTATTATCATATTAATTTTTATGCTGTATGGAAACTCACCTGTCAGTATAGCGAAATTGAATATATATGTTAAAAGATTAATGATATTCTTTAATATAGGTTTTATAACATTTATATATATTTGATCGTATTCAGCTAATTTTGTATTTTGAAGCCGTTTAATGTTGTTTTTTTTTTTTCTATTTCCAATTCAGTAACAGGTAAGAGAACCATAGAATGCTTGCTAAAAGTAATTTATTTGAAATGTTAGCGGAAAAATGGTTAGCAAAGCCATTAGCAATCGGAAGTTGATTCTCTGTATATTTATCGTCAACAAGTACTTTACTTACCATATTTCTAGTAACTTTCCCTAATTCATTATTTACAATTTACCAAATATGTTTTGATTTATTATCTGAATTGGAAATTGCCATAATAGAATCCTTTACACTCAGATACAAGTGTTTTATGCTTACGTTTCTCTTCTTTATATGCATCATTTAATGCTTCGCAGTTTATTTGCTTTTTCAGTTGAAACAGGCTTTTCACATTTTTGGTACTATTAATGATTTTTTCAGTGACCCGTATTTTAGAGAACTTCCTTTTGTTAGTATTTATTTGCTGCATCATTGGGCATCAATTTTCAAAATAATAGGACAGTGTCACTAGAAATCGATGAAAAGCAGTATTCATATTGGTGGCTTCATACACGTCACGCCAGGAAACAGTACTCACCATTCAATTTAAAAACTCGAGGTTATTCGAACTGAAATTTCTATAATAAATTGCATCATTTAACTGTGCATTGCTATTTAGCACATAAATTTTACAGTTAAAGATAACAGCGTAATAATCAGATATGTGAGAATCTATAACCTGGGTGAAGCATTTATTTTGGTCTATATTGGATACTATACAATCGATGATACTGGCATTAACAATCCCTTAATGAGTAGATTCGTCATTGTGAGATACCATCTCCAAAGATTTAAAATTATCAAAAAGTCTATCAGTACAGTAGTTCTTATGTAGGCATTTACGTTACAATCTCCAACAAGAATCACCTTATTACTTATTTTAGTTGCTAATTTTATAGGATTTGTACTAGGTTATCATAGAACCTATCTATACTGCCAACCAGTAACCTATAAACACACAAAACCACACAATTAAATTCATGAACGGCCATTTTTGTGCCGACACACTCAAAGTGAATTTCTTCTGCAATACTCACGATATTAATTTCAGTTGCAGTTAATTTATATTTAGAGTAAATTATGACTCCACCATGAATATGTTTAGCTCTCGAGAATGCAGCTGCCAAATTATTTCCCATAAAATGCGAGTAACTGTAGTCGGATAGCGAATGTTCCGTGAAGCATAGGATGTCTTGGTCTTCCTTGTTTAAAAATAACTCCATTTTGTTAATTTTGTTCATAATAGATGACACATTCAAGGTTATAACTTTAACATTTTTGCTACTGTTTTTGACACCACATTTTGAAATCGCTCTTTCTTCTCCGAATTTACTCTTGGGCATAAAAAACGTCTAACACAATCATTTTTGGCCACAATATAGGATCCATAACTGCTTCTAAGTGTTTCTACATTACTTCAACTTTAAAAGAGGAATTAAGTTCCGGATGTCTAGATTGCAACAGTTTGCATTTAAGTTTTGGAAAACGTCCTTTAAGAAAATGTACAACTTGTTCTACCGTTGTTTTAGGAACAAGACGATATACGTATAAAGCTATCTTCCCACAACCTTAGCCCACTTTTCTTCGTTAGCAGTAGTAGAATCGTTATTAATATTGTCCTAAACAGTCAAAATTGTTCCACCATTTCCATTAGAATTTAAAGATGTTTCACTACCATTTTACTGCTATCAGTCACTTTGTGTTCATTGTCAAACTTACTTGGATATTTCCTGGTATTCTTGATACTCAGTACCTGTGAATTATTCGGTGCATTGGCCGGCTTGTTTATCCCGAACTCCTTACTGGGTTGAATGGGGTCCTTAATGCAGTTTTCCAACAACTTAATATGTCGACTTAAAGTTTTTCACGAAGTTCACAGATCATAATGCCTTTCTGTTTAAGTATGTATTTCACAACACGCACATCTATTTTATTTACAGTCTCATCCATACCATCAGAGCATTTAACAGCTCCTGGTCTTCTTTCACTAATTCTTCATTTAATGCACTATTGATTAGACTATTTTCACTTTCATTTCCACAGAAATTTATAGCACTCCCGTCTAGCAATTGCATATTATTAGTTAATTTCGCACAGCTAATATGAAAGAAGTTAGAACAGTCGACACATATTTGTCCATTTACCACGTTTTGCTTGTACCGCTTGCATAACACACCAGAACCAATATTACTTGCGCTAGGCATAATATTTTACTGATGTAAACAGAGCGGAGTGTTGACACGTCCGATCGCCTCGAGCAAGACTAAAATATCTTGAATTTCCTGCGAATAGCCCCTGAAGTCGTGATGTCGTAAACTTTAAGAGATTGTTAATTTTCAGTTGTTGTATATTTAAAATATTTTCGTTCGATATTATCATACTCTGCGTTACAATGCGATTACAAAGGCATTAACGGAGTTCAGGAACTTCTTTATCATGTCAATATTATGATAATTTTTATTACTTTTTGCAGTACTTTATGTTACGACTACTAATTACCACCAAACCTACCTACATATGTTTATGCTCATATCCGAAGTACAAATGGTAATGCAAGAGACACAATAGAGCAATTGTTCTATACTCATGAACCTACAATAAGTTTATTAATATATAAAATGTGAATCGGTACTTCAAACGCAAAATATAGATTAATGCCACAGCAGTGAATGAATTGTGTGTTCTTATTTTCCGCCAGTTGATCACATAGGACACAGTAAGCAATTAGCAGGAGAATTGAGCAATCTGCTCTCTCTCTGATTTACTCAAACTGTAACCAGTTGGTAATGCCTACTTCGTATGTTTGAACTAGAGTTGCAATGTTTCAGGGAGGAGAAATAGGAACACATGGACACTGAAATGTTAACCACCTTTATTTCCATATAGGGACAAAACACCAAGTAGTCTAGGATTGAGCTTTTGAACACATAAAACAAGTTACTATTTGTTATTTTGGCGTGTACTTTTCAACAATTCTTGTCTGGAAGTACTGCAGTTTTAAATTACTGCAGCTTTCACTGTAGTTGAAGTAAGTGTACAACTCATTTTTATGTGATCCACTCTACACCTGTTTCGGTCACCCCTCCATTTAATGTTCATAATAGAGAAAACTATCTCTGTGAAGGTTTTCGAAAGGGATATACTGAAAACAAATTCAACCAGAATTAGTATTCCATAGTTTTGATGCACTAATCTACTCAATAATATACACTCATCTCTGCGATATTGTCATAGCAGTTAACTTAGATTTTAAGTTTTCACAAAACAAATGAGACACCATAACAATCTCTGAATACATACAATGTACATTTAAGTGATCAATAATATTAAGTGACTGCTAGTTTTAAGATCTTTTGAAAGTCAGTTTTTTTTTCAAGGGATATGCAATCCATTAATGTCAAAATGTTGTCATCGCTGAAACCGAACCAATTATTTAAGTAGTTTAGACACACCTCATACATAGACCTACATTTTTTCAGTTGTGTTTGTTTTTCACCTGGATAAAGTTCATCCAATTTATCTAACAACTGTTGAACCTGGTAACCAAAGAAGAGGTCATTTATCCTACAGTCTAACTGCAATGTAATTTTTTTCCATCACACTATACACTTCGCAGATCGTGAATTCATTTTTTCTAAGTTCAATACGTCCTTGTAAAGCATATCACTCAAATCCAAAGAAAAATTAAGATACAATTCTACCAAAATAATTTGTTTATCTGAACCAGAAACACCCAAAAGGTTACTACTAATGAAGCATGGACAATCGTCAATACTAGGAAAGTATGCTACAATAGCAGGAAGATTGGTCAGCAATCTTTCTATGGCAGGCTTTAGGCTTATCCATCTTGTTGGTAATGCCTAAACGGTGTGCTGTATTCCACAACAATAAATTGAAGTAAATCGTTCATTTGAGCTATCCTTTCAGCAGAAATTGAGAAATAATTGTAAAGTTTGATTATTAACATGTTAATATCTACAGATTTGCAGTAACTATGTATTACATGCGCTCAGCAGTTTGATTTTATAACCCAAGGATTTTTTTTTTAAATGAACTGTTTCTTCACAAAGTTTGCTTTAGTAGATTACATGCAGATTTATCAGAGTACTCATAAAATCAACAATTCTATTAAATACGCCTGTTTCTTCATCAAAATATCTCACACAAATAGGAAAACACGTTTGATTACCCTTTTTGGAAGCACCAAACCCTACACACAAAAAAATTACTTTCTTTTAACTTTTTAATTAAATTATTCACCTTATTGGCTCTAGAACACCATTAACTAATGCTTCACATTTCGTTTTCCCGCCTGTAATTTTATTTATAATTTTTGGGTCTGGGAATAAATGTGATAACATTTCCATATTGCAGTCAGTGCTGCTGTAACTAAGGTGGTGTTTAACTGTGTGACACACAAGTGTAAGCTCAGAAGCAGTTATCTGAAACGAAATGAGAAAAATCACTTTTTTTTTCACTTTCTTAGCCACTGTAGGTAATTACTTTCATAATTTATTTTTTGGAATGATTCAAACACTTTTGTTTGCACTTACCTTGTCTGATTCATTGCTGTTCTCCTTGTAGAACATCGCGTGGTTTGCACCGAAGTTAATTGTCTTTCTTTGTGTGTGGCACTATTAAAATGCTGCATTACATCGCCCGTATGAAATTGAAAATCCGCTCCCGCTTTTCCAACGCATAAAATTCACTTTTATTTATATTTATTCCCTGCAACAGGCCGCAAATCTGGAAAATCTTTTTACCAAGCGATAGTGCTGCAACCTTCTCGGTTTTTTATAATTTCCATCACTATTTTCAAGTGTTCGTTTCGTAGGATACATTTCATTCCTACCATTCATACTTGTTTACAAAATGTAACTAAACTGCAAGATGGTCTGCAATAAAGTGAAAGAATTCACGTGGTTGGTAGCTGACCACGCTTGAAGCTAAGGGACAACGCAGTTCTGACGTCATATCCGTTACCTTACAACATCCATCGTGCCTTCACATGCTCATCCCAGCGTGCACAACAGAAACTACATCGCCAACAAAAAAGATAATTTGCCGGTAAATTCAAACATACTAGTCGACATGCAGTTATCTTCAAATTTCAAAATCAGAACATTTGGCGTAGGGGTTATAGTCTGCACTGTGCGCAGAAACAAACTTGAAAATCCCGTAAAGTTCCGGGGGATTAGTATGTAGATATGAATAATTAAATTAAAATAAAGAAAGAATAAAGCAAAGAAGAAAGTAGAGAAAAGAAAGAAAGAGTAGTACCTATGCGGTGTAAAACTGCCTACAGACAACAAGCGCAGTTTACAGTGGAAAGGTAGCACTAGACGGAAAAATAGAATATCAAACCCAATTGTGTGCTGTGGACGTATTATCCTTGGTTACAATTCCAATAAAGTATTGGATGTTTCAGTTCTTTTTCAGTGTGGTTTTACATTTCCAAACTTAGCCTGCACGTAGTATGTGTGGAAGAATAGGTAATTTTCATTTACCTGTGATGGCAAGTTAACTGTGGGAAAAGTGCAGCATATTTTTCTAAAGGTGATCCATCTGTGAACACTGGAAAATCCACAGTATTTAAGATATGTTACTGAAAATTATACCAGTTATTATAGATAACATTAGCGATATTCCTGCTATGTATCAAATTTCTAGCTCGTATGGTTGCTTAAATGATTACTTTTTACTCTCTAAATTCATTCTTCTAATAAGAATGAGCCATATGGTGCACTTTTAAACATATTGACATAAAATCCAGTGTTACAGCATATGAATTTAAAAAAAAGATGTTTCATCTAATATTATTTTATACTGGCCCTAATTACTGTATAACAATTGCTACTTTTTGTACTTTTAAAAATTTTAGGTATTTCTAAATATAATAATTTATTTCTATAAATTGCTGCATTATTTAGAAAAAAACATGTGCCAATTTTCTTTTATGTGCTTTGAAAGACAGCACACAATTTTGAAGCAAATTAGCTAAAAATTGCATCGCGTGGAACTTAATGAGCATGGAAATATTTTGAAAAAAATAAATTGAAAGAAAATTAGGTTTAAAATTTGGACTGGCCATTAATAAGCAAGCGCCTGGCCATTTATGGCTTCAGTTAGTTTGTAATTAAAGTACGCCAAGTGGGAAAAACGATATATTTTTATTAACGTTCTAGAATACATATAATTTTGTCATGAAACATAATTGTTAAACTTATCACAATTTTTACTGAAATGCCACAGATGTATCATGTTAACTGAGTACAAATTTGGAACCAAAGAGTAGATAAAAGTATAACTTCCTCGTTCTCTTGTGTCCTCAAAAACGTATCGATCTGTTTAGGTTGAAGATGGTAAAGAGAGTTACAAGTGGTTGACCAAATGATGCAGCACGCAAGCCTAAAACGAAACACGCATTGTATCCTGTTGTGTGGCTATTTTTGCAATTTTTCTGAAAGAAGAGCATGCGACCATCATTTGCCTTCTTCTCAGATATGGCATCGAGTTCGGTTACTCGGTATCTCAATAGGAGCCAAGTGGATTTGTGAGATGACATAATATACTGGGTTCATACTTTAATTGTCTAGAGAATGTGTGGTAGGTTCTTTATAGGGAAACTATCTAGACGGTTTACGTTAATATTAGTGCTATTAGTGCCAAATTTGAATGTTGTATACTTTTAATTTAGATAATTTTTAGTGACCTTATTTATCTATTGCTGAATAGATAAAATAGCCTTGAGGCTCACTTAAACTTTGCTTATTTTAGAATGCTTATTCGCAATGGAAGTTACTGGTCATATATATTGTATTTTATTTTTAAGGGAGAGTTTAGAGTTTAGAGTTGTTTATTATGATTCTTCTTATTATTATTATTACTATTATTATTATATGACCATCATCACCATAATTATCATCATGATATCATGGTTGCCATCATTCTGAAATCATTAAGGGCCCTGCCCTAGCAAATCGCATCGTCGTCTGGATTTGGTCGTCCTTCGGGTTTCCATAAGAGCCTTTCCTTACAGCGAAGACTTAAAAGGCCTAAAATGGCATACGTGTGGTACGGAGTTCCTGTGGCTAAAGACTTCTGGCCTGACAATCTAGTCGTAATCCCTTGATTTTCATTATTGGCACAGCCCTCTGAACATTGTCTTAGGCGCACACAAAAAAAAAAAAAAAAAAAAAAAAAAGTTAAATTGTTAAGGTTTCACTAAATCAGTTCATTGCACATTAATGGCTCTACCTGGTTGTATTAAGTCAGTTGATTGGGGTATGGTTTTTTCGTGATGGCGGAGGAGCACCAGAGGCTTGGGCTTAAAGAAGTTTTGGAGTCCTTGAGAAAATACAGTCAACATCAGATGGAAAATTTAATGAACTGCTAACATTGATTTCATAGCTTTGATGGAAGAGCAGCGGCAGAAGAAACCGAATTCTTGTGGTTTGGATCTTGATCATAATTCTGAAGTTATATTCCGACTCTACCATTCCAAAATTATCTGGATTTTTAATATATTTTATTATCCCAATTTTACAAGAAAGTTAGATATAAAGAAGGTTGGCAATCTTTTTCAAGTAATGCGAAATTACGATTTTTTTTAAATCCTCATTCCTTTTATGTGATTCATTTGTATATAACTTAGTTCCTTCTCATAATCTTTACTTCTGTTTGTAATATCGGTATCTGACCTCTGGCGCTGGCTTGTAAGTCCTGGGCGCTACGAGGAGTGTAAGTAGCAAAAGAAGAAGAAATATAATTGGTAATACTAAAGTTGTCCAGTAATCTCGTTCGTGGTAATTTTTATACAGATTTGGTTCTATTCTTGTAAATAATCCATATATAGCTCCGCAGCACTATACTCTTGCTCAATAAAGGCGATAATATCAGTTTTCTGTTTACATGTCCTTTGCTCTTTTCAAATTACATATAAAGAAAGCAATGATGAAAGGCAATTTCCTGCAGCCACTCAAATTAATGTTAGTCTTACGGCCCCCTTTCCTTCTCTCCTGAGCAGGGAGATCTCTGCATTGGTTAGAGTTTTACTGCCAGAATTCCGACATAGAACCAATAGAACATAGACATATCTGGATATTGCATCCACCAAGGAGAGGGAAGCGACGGGGGAGAGGGAGCGTGGGGAGGGAGATATACAGATATGCCAACCTATCATGCAGTCACAGTAATGCAGTAATCATATGCCGTTGTTGCAACAGAGGATAAAAGCGTTGGCATTTGAAGTGACTGTTTCTACCTCTTATTTGGTGTGGTACCTGAGCAGTTCTCATTTTATTATTACTTTCTCTAGCGCATATGTTCATCGTATATATTAGATGGATAAGGTTGCATTCTACCCAAAAATTATGATCCGAAATTTCACTGGAGACCTCTGAGTTCAAAAAAAAAAAAAAAAAAAATTAGAAAAAGGCTTGTGTGTGTAAATTATATATATATATATATATATATATATATATATATATATATATATATATGTGTGTGTGTGTGTGTGTGTGTGTATCTGCGCGGGCGTGTGGACAACATTATGCAAAAACGAAAATTCCTTTAACTACCAAACTTGGTATTTAAGTTAAGCATCTCCCAAGGATGCGACACGACGATTTTCAAGGAAAAAAACCCAGTGCTTAACATGGAAAAGTTTTCAAAAAATTAGATTTTTTCGAAAATTTTCACTTTCTCAAAAATGTTTCTTAACGATTTTCATTAAAATAACGCACATTAAGATATGTACATAAAAATAAAATGTATATCTTGAATTTCCTGGGAATAGCCTATGAGGTCCTCCGCCTTGTGAATGGCTTTTGCATAACTTGTAAACCATAAGGGATAGACAAAAACTTAATACACACAAAATTTAGATCTCGTCAAAACACACAATATGTCTGCCTTGCCTTTTACATTTTTGCTGTAGAGCTAACCATTTCCTAAATACCCTTGTTATTGGTTTCAATCTTAGAATATTTACTTTTTCTCAAACAGGAAATCACTCCTTTTGTTTTACTCCGGGCCTTGCAAAGAAACTAATTTCAATGACAACGCATAGCAACACCTATTAAAAGATTTGACTATCGCTTTAGCATAGCGTATTCCCTTATTCCCCTTCCACTTATAAGAAAATAAGCAATAAAACCATTCTGCTAAAGCTTATCTTGATTAGCTTGGAGTAAACAGCAGAAGTATATTTTGTAAGAGGTTCGTTTGTAGACCGTCTGGAGCAAATCATATGAATGAAACACATCACTTTTTTTTCTTCTTTTTTTAACAACGCAGACGTTAGACTTTTGAAAATTTAACATCAAGCCCTACTAACGGTTTTTCCTCGTGGACTTACGAAAATTTTAAGAAGTATTAAAATTGCACAACGCTTGAACTAAAAACAATCTCAAAATAATACAGTATTAGCAGTGTTTCACTTAACCGGCTTGTAAATCTCGTGCATGACGATCGTCTACAACCACGCCCGTAACATCTGGTTGGATACAGACACCAAAATTCTGTAATAGGTATCTAAAAATGAAATGGAGTTGTATTTATGGATGCTATGTAACTACTGTGGTTTTCAGCATCCCGTTTTATATTTGGCGAAAAATACCGCTTAATTTTGCTCAGAGACTTCTGTATCATGCTTGAGGTTCTCTTACGCGCCGTAAATCTATGACACGGGAGCAGCGGCTTTACTTCCATTCTGAAGGAAGCCATACTAATGATCTTTACGCCCGAAAACATCCATCGTCCTCTGCCAGGTTTGAAGCCGCGACCTTCGATGTAGATGACATCTAGCTCATGGACTACAGTATCATACTGTTAGTAATGATCGTGTTGTACAAAGTGACTCTTTAAATACTATTCGGATTTATACTGCAGTTTCAACAAAGGCCGACGACTGACCATGCAACAAGAACACTCTCTTTGCAACTGAGGGTGGTTACAGTGCTGTAAATGTACGACTGGGTAGAAGGCTCGAAACAATTCAGGCCTACCAGTTGGTCAGCATTACGCACCGAAAGAAATGATGGGAACAGGAAATGGTGGACCGGAAAAGTCGGGTTTGTAATGAACCTGCATAGCAATCGCTTGGCGACCCGGGGAAAGTCCAAAACAACCCAGTGGTCAGGTAAAACGGCCACGAGGATCGAACCCGCGACGTATCGAATGTGGGCCACAGGCGAGACCGAATGATTCATCCCGCTTGATTAGCTAACTGGAAAGCTTGAAGAGAGCTGGGAACTCAAGTATAGCTAGCGATGGCGGATAACTAGAAGACTCAAATTTTGCTTCTAGGCAACGGTCTTACAGAATTTTTCAAAGCATAACAACCTCGGCACCCACATCTAACCAAGTTGGTAGAGCTTTGATGGTTAGTTTTACAAGAGCTGCAGTTGAAAGCAAACATCATAGTTGCCAAATCTTAAACAGAAGCCATGAAGGGAATGAGGGAGAGGGAATCGAATTTTCTTACAAGGAACGTACGATTATACTCATATTACAAACACCTCAAAGGTTTTTTCTGTATATCATCTATGTGGCATAGGACCATGCTCTAAATATACCTTCAAATTGAAGTACCGGAGATCGAACCTGGAAAATTTCGGTCACAGCAGTGGGAACGTCAGGAGATGGAACATCCCTTACTTGCAGGCCGGCGTTCTGGATGCGCGTAGACGACCGTTCTGGTTAGCGTCTTGCAGGGACGGAAGTGAAATAGAAGTGACTGGTGTTGACGTAGTAATTAAAACACAAGATCGTTTTACAACATTTACAACAAATATTATCATCAGAAGTCAGTTTTTCCGACATATTAACGGTGCTGTATTATGTTTTCTATTTGGTCCAAGATATTTGCAAGTCATTTGAGGGTTCTTTCTTGTATGTTTATACACATAAATGTTTGTTACTATTGTAAAGTCTTTTTCCTTTTTCAATTGCTTTCAGTATAACTGCCTAAATGCATCTTGTAAGAATGTGCGATTTTAACTATTTTCGGCGTTTCAGAAGGGTATAATACTAACGTGTATGATCTCACTTTCAACGTACGTTATCATTTGTTTTCCAGTTAATGTATGAATTTGTGTGCTCTTCAGTTACTGTAACATACTATTGTATGCGGTTATACTCCTTTGGGGACTTCGCAGGTAAAGTTGTGTTCACATTCGCGGTTGGCACCGCGCTAGTACTATCTGATAGCGGACAGGGTAGAGGTGGTCCACCTCCTATTTTCCGAGTTCCCTGTGCTTGTTATAGACAATTAAAGGGACAAAGAAGTTTTTTTATGAGAGTTTTGTAAAAAAAAAATGTCAATTTCTGTAATTTGGTGAAGCAATGCACCCACTTTAAAGTACTTATTTTCAGTTTTTGATTCTCATAGTGTGGATGTAACGCATGTTTTTTATGCAATTTTAAAGCCTTGCGCTGATTAAATGATTCTATGTCAAACTATAAAATCATCTGTTTCAGGTTCATTTCTTTTTTTCATTTTCCCTTATTCAAAATCTAAATTCTCCCTCAAAAAACAGAGCTTGAGGTCTGATATTTTTCCCAAACCACTGTAGCGCGTGTTTAAAATGTCTGATTTGAGTTTTGTTATTGGCCATAGATTGGTTTTAAAAATTAATTAGCATAATCATTCGCTCCTTTTTACAACAGTGTCCACTTATGATATGGATTAAAAGAAATACCTCCCATTTAGGTAAATTTCAACCAGTCAAATTGTTAAAAAGATGCTAAGGAATGTAATTTTAAAAATTGTGCATGTAGCTCAATGTCTGAAGGAGAGCCGGTCCCTATGGCCGCGCTCGCTAAGGCGTCTCGCTTTGGTGCTTCGAGGGCAGGGGATCGTGGGTTTGAGTCCCACCTTGGGCATGGGTGTTAAGGGGGGGAAATGTAAACGGGGATACAGCGCCTTCAGGACTCCGGTACTGTTTAGAAAAAGAAAAAATAAACAGGAGAAGGTAGATTTTGATTATAGCTGATTAAATAGACAAAATAAATTAATATATCCAAAATTAAAGTATATATTTGATAGAAACTTGTTATGACAACTATTTTTGTTGCCAGTAATGGATATACAAAGAAAAATAAAACTCTGGCTTTAACATTTAAGGAAATCACTTCTATTACTCTCCAAATGCATGAAAATGACATTTTAAGGATCATATTCGACAATTGTGTGGGAAACTTTAAACCTAATGAAACAATGGACTATAAATAATTTATAGAAACTACTTATTACTTATTTCTTTGAAACTTCTTTTTAACACTTACTAGCCCAATCGTGATCTAACGTATGGCATGTTTTGCAGCTTAAAGCTATTACTATGCTTTTATATTCCTCTTGTTATACTGACATCGATGGTTCTTCCACTGCATGATTCCATTTTAACGACACCAATGGCTTGCATAGCAGCACCGCCGGCGTGGCGAAAATGTCGTCCCGCAGGAGTTCTTTTACATATCAGCAAATCTACTGACACGGCGCTGTCGCTTAAAAACTATCGTTCTGGATTGGGTTTGAACCCACAACATGGAATCAGAAGGCCTACGTCTCACTGAGCCACCCAGATCAAATCGAATCTATGAATAAACAGGTTCTTCGAAATGAAACTCTTACTTCAAATATTGATTGTATTAGGAAAAAATAGCTTTTTTAGTTTAACAACACTCAAATTAAACCGCAGATTGCAATTGTACTTACTGTAAAGTTTTATGTTTCCATCTGTGTCCCCAAGAGAGTTCTTTGAAACGCATTTGTAGGAGCCAAAGTCTGAGGGTCCTACAGATTTAATTGTCAGCTTCATGTGGACCTTGTATGCGTTGTCTAAGAGTACCGGCTCGTATTTTCCTCCTAAAACACAAGAATTATTAGAATAAAGGAAAACACTAGGCTAATGTTAACATTTTATAATATTACTGGAGGAATAGTTGCTGCGCATTTCTAATGCACAGACTCACAGTTCACTTACTGATCAGTTATAAAGAGAATACTCAGGGAAAAAATACACTAGCAATCCTTTTCACATATTAATGAAAAGTAGATTCGAAATCATTTGCACACTCATACATGTAGATATAACAGTAAAAATAGACTGCAACATTTATACGGGACAGGATAAAATGGAAAATTGTATTTTGTAGCATAAGTCCGGCATATACGTAATGATAATTGCTTCACCAAATGAAAGGACTGACAACACGTGCAAATAAAATAAAAACCGAGACAACTTAAAATGTACGCTTAGAACCAACAGGGACTTCATTGTTTCGAACATCGTAAGCTTACTCCTGGTGTGACGCTTTTAGAGTTGTATAATTATTTTTCAAAATTGATCATTGCCAAGATAAGGTGTTGAATTCAAACAACACAACCTAGAGTACGTACCTTAGTACACAATCACAAATGATGGTAGCTATGACACCTGAGGAGTACCAGTTGCAATGTATTAAGTCAGAATGAAACCTCAGAGCGGCGAGGAAATATGCGGACATACATTTCATGTATGGTTGGACTAACGGCAAAGGGCGGGAGACTGCATGCTTGTCCACAGAAGCAAATCCTGATCAAAGTCACCCCGAATGTCACACCTAGAGGACTACACCGTGCCTCAGAGAACAGCGGAGCTTCGGCAATGTTAAGGTGCAAATTTAGGTATACACGCATTACATCTGAGGAGGAGAACATGACTTTGGAAACAGTGGAGCTCTCTACATGTGAAATGCCGCGCAAGTGGCTATATTATAACATTTCACCCTACTGTTACTGCCTCCAATGTTGTTAATGTCTGAGTGTTCCGGACTTTGTTCTAAATTGAAACTTTCTCTGCGGATTCAACCAGACTGAGGTGAACCCTAGTTTGCATGTGAACATTCTATCTTGTGATGAAGTGTTCACACATTGAGATATATTTAGTTTTCTTAATTCACATTTTGGTATGAGGTAAACCAGCATGCTGTTCATGAAATATCACAACGGCAGCATTTCCTTTAATGCACGGTGAAGGGTACTAGGTGTGTATATCTCATTAGGCCATATGTTTTCTTCAAGAAAACTGAATGGACGGATATATCTTCAGTTTATGCGAAGAATATTTCAGGATTGCTTGAGGTTTTTGTCGTCGAGTAATATTAGAGTATGCAGTATATACATGATGAAGCATGGTGTCTTTAGCTGCTACCGTGAGAGACGTAAATGTGCAGATGTGGAACAATGTTGATGGGTCGAAACGAATCTGTAACTTTTACTGCAAAATTATCAATCTAAATCCTTTAAATCTTATGCCTGGAGCCAAATCAGAAGCACAGTGAATAGATTACACAATGCATTAACATTATTTGAGAGAATGTACCTGAAACAGAAAATTGGGCATGTTTGCCAACAGTTCAGAAATGAAACGGGCATTTCACAGAATTCGAAACTTTGCAGAAAGGAGAACATTTTTTGCTCCAGATTCAAGAAAAATACTTTGAACACAACATTTAGTAGCTTAAGTGTACAGTGTACGTAATTCCTTGTTAAGATAAGTTGTCATTGCAATTTTAACCAAACTGATCTAAAATTAAACAAAAAATCTGTTAGAAGTTAATTTAACACATACTAGGATAAACGAGGTCAGCGGTTGCCTGTAATCACACATACCGAATCATCTTACAAAATTAGCCATGTTTACCGGAAGTATTTTGCTTCTACTTGTACACACTACCAACCATACCAGTTTACGGTATCAATTTTGATACACTCTGAATACAGACACAGTATTGTTAGTTACCTTCTATAGATTTGTTAACTCGGTGGATTTTGCCATGCAGTATACTGCACTTCTGGGAACACTGGGGGCTATAGAGAGGTAATGTATACTCAAAATCCCCAAAGTGACACACATAGCCAAGTAATACTTAAAACAGGCGTAACAAATGCATAAATTTAAGGTATAAAACATACACTACCATAATACAAACATACAACTTATATTAACACGGGCATACCAAACAAACAGGATTAATAAACAGATCCGTATAACTCACATTAATACAGTTTGCCAACTGTTTCCAAGGGGCTACTATCTCATTGCCGTTAAGTTAGCATAGTATGTTTCATTAAGTATGTTGTATTTGGTATTTTAATAATAACACTTCCAGTTAACTTACAAAAAGCAGTACTGGCCACGTGCAGTGGTATCAGGTCTATGCTGCTTCGCCTTTCTTATTTCCATGAAAAAATGTATTTGTGTAGTGTTGGAATACAGCTCATGCTGGGTATCTTATTTTAATATCCTTTAAGTGCTGTAACTGCATGTTTTTACAAGGCAGAAGAGGAGAGAATAGGGCAGCTGATTGAAGAAGTAATGCACAAACACGCAAAATACCTAAATGTAAGCGTGCCATACACTGAAAAAACATGGTGCAATTTTCTACAACTAACAGATAGTCAGGCGGCAGTAGCCGCGCAGTGTGAACCTGTGTTCGAGTTATTAGTGTCCCCATGAATAGCCTCTGCTTACCTACGTTTTCTTTCTTGTTTCTCTCTGTTCTATAAGTTGTTTACGATGAGGACCAGCTCAGAGTGTCAAACACGACTAGCGCTATATTTAAGGACTGTCGTGGTCCACTGCCACTAGATATACCACGCTAGACTGACGAGTATCATACGTAAAAATGATATGTTATGTATTCTGCTGTTCAGGAAAACAGAATGCGGCTTTATAGTATACAGATAACACAGTTTAGATCTGCCTACAAAGCCTAGAGTGAGTCTGTAATTGAGGCGTTAAATGGGGTAACTACAACGGTAACCATTAGGCATTTTGGAGCAGAACGGGTTAACAGCTTGTAGGGCGTTACTTCTCAACCTCCAACAAGCATGTCTTAAGAAAAGGTTTCAGACTGTCCGTGTTAAACCAAAACGTGGTTCGCCTTCATTGATTTGTTCAAGCAGCACAACTCCACACCTGACCCACCTACCATGGGAATCTCTACACACTCTTCACCCGTTTCCACACACACTGATTGAGACTGAACCTGTTTATTGCCAATCGCCAACGTCTTCTTGGTACAAGCAACTTCCTGAAACTGAATGGTTAAGTGAAGCAGTTGGGGAGCCCATTGTTCCACTACAGTACAAACATATCTTCACTTTGGAGCCGACATTGCTAAGGAACATCTTCAAATACTCTCCATGTCATATAAATTATGCAGTCACTCCAGTGCCAAGTATTTAATGTAACTTTTCCTGTAACAGCTTTGGCTATTGGTTTGTTGGTTAGCAAGAGAGGCGATGCGACTCTGCAACTTTTGGGAAGGACCCCGCACTTTATCGTTGCAGAGATATTTCTTGTGATCGGTTTCAATTTTAAAATAGTTACACTTTCCTCAAATGGAATTTCATTGTTCATTTTTCTTCTTACTGATCAAGCAAAGAGAATGGAGTTTCAACCATCACATAGTGAGTAGCTCTTAAAATATTGTTTAGGCCTATATTCCCCCACTCCTCTACATCTACAAGGAAATATCTAATAAAAGCATTTCTGTTTATATACATGTTGATCTGGAATAAGATCAGTTATAGGTAGAATGCGCTTCTTTTAACAACAATTTATGGAATGTGAGGGGATAACCGTGTGAATGTAACAAATAATATTTTTGTATTAAGTTTCAGAAGTTTATATGTTTATGACTTATAACGACTTGACAATTTTGTACCGTCGATATTTTAATGCTCAAAATTAACGGTTACTTTTCAAAAATGTAGTTTCGTTAATTTATGCATGTGTTTATAAAGAAGATCCTTATTAGGACAGCAGAGGAACTTATAGCTCATACATATGAGATCAACTTAATTTCTTCTTATTCTCCCTAAATAGAAACTAAATAAATGCGTTATGCACAAAAATATGCGTGTCAGCTCGTGAACTTGAATACCCATTTCTCCGAAAGCCGCACAGAACTTCTACCTGCAACTGAATTATCATGTATAGGAGAGTGTCCAAACATAGGGAGAAGTCAAAACAAGGTAGTTTGTCTTACATCAAGATGCAAACTTTGGTAGTAGCCTTACACGACAAAAATGAACAGATCAGAGAGCATCATTTGAATACACTGGTCACTATTCTGCAAATAGCAGGCACTCTGCAAAGCTTATCAGTGGTGTACTGGTCCTTTATTGTTTTTTATCTATTGCAAACTACCATAATCTTAAAGGCCATTAGTGTCCCATATCGAAGTCGAGTCAATGTCCCTAAATTTGTATTCTGTAACGCGCGCGCGCGCACCACACATATAAACACATTTTACTGTTAAAATTATATGTGTATAGTGATAGTGAACACCTTAGAAATGAGTAGCTTATACAGTTGGATTAACGAAAAGCTGAAAAATAATGCTAAGGGTTGTACAATTATAATTAACACATTTAGATAAATCGGGGTGTTAGTATCTCTTTTAATCCACGGACTACAGTAGTTTAAGAGCATGTTAAGAATATGCTAAGAATTGGTGACAAGAGTGGTAGGATTATAGTTATCACAGTTGGATAAGGGGGAGGTTTATATATGTTAATAATTGTTGGAAATGGGTGAGTAGGAGTAAGGTGTGATGAGCGGCAGAGACGGAAAGGGAATAAAAGCATTAAATGTTAAAAAGGGACTATAACGCTAGATTAAACAATTACATTATCAAAAATTCTACCGCTAGATGACTATGTTACGTTACTTCTTAATGAAGTTGTATTAACGCCCCAGCCGGAAAATTTGAAGAAAAAAAATGCAGCAGGATTATGATTAATGCGACTGCACATCAGGGGTTGAAATGAAATGAAAATAATATATGGGGTTAAAGGATAATCAAGAGAGGTAAATGAGAAAAAATATGAATACCATGTTGGTCACGTTATTTCCGAGGAGCAACTGTAATGCGACGTTGACGGATATGGGTAGAGGAAGGAAAAAAGAGTAGGGAAGAATGCAGGAAAATAGAGAATAAGATTGGTAAAAGTAAAGCGCGTTGTGATTAGTAAAGACAAAAACCAAAAAATATCTGCTACTGCCATAAGTGCGGTGGTAAAAATTGGAACTAAAACAACTAACGAGTACTGAGAAGGATGTTCCTCATAGGAAACATAGTGGGTAGCAATAATGACGAAAGGATCTTAGCGATACTCAGGTAAGAAAGAAACAATTAGATAGATTTAGTACTCCAAGGTCTATAGATTACGTGCTAACCCCTGGTTCACGAGGTGACGGGTGACGGGATGGGAAGTAAAGCTGGTGATTCGTATAATAGATTTACAGCGTGCAAAATAACAACAGGCCTGATAAAGTGCCTCTGAGAAAAATTACATTTAGGATAAAAGACTGAGGCCCATGGCAGTTAAACAGCGTCCATAAATGAAATGTCATTGATATACCTTAGGAAATGAGATGAATGACTTAAAAATGCGGAAGAAGTGACGTGATGTAAGTGAAATGGATAAAATAAGAAGAGTTATGATTTATAGACACACTAAAGTAACGTGATATGATTAGTGCAAATAGAACGCTTACTGATGATGGGAAAATGTTAGGAAAACAATAAAAGGAAATACAAGGGCTGGATAAAAAGTAACGAGAACAATTTGTTTTGTCTGAAATTACTTTGTTGATAGAAGTACTTATACTTACACATCTTCAATATAATCGCGCTCGTTATTTATGACATTTTGCCAAATGTTCGAAAGATGTCGTACAACATCTGCACGACTATTTCTGTTGATATCTCTCATTCACGCCCTATAACATAGATAATTTATCTCTGTTGTTGTACCGGATCCCTCGTAGTGGTTCTTTCACTTTGGAAAACAGATCGTAATCGCAGGGACTCATGTCGGATGAGTACGGTGGATGTTTCAGAAGCTCACATTGCCAGCGACCAAGATGTCCTGGACAGCATCAGCGCTATGACATCTTGCATTGTCATGCAGAATGATGGAGTGTTGTTCCATGAAATGTCGACACTTTCCCCTGAGCGCTGGACGAAGGTGATGTTACAGGAACGTACAGCAGTAGGTAGTTTCTCAATGACTGGAGGCTTCCCAATTCTCCTCGTCCAAAGAAAGTGCGCGTTACCCAAAGTGCTGTGAAAGTGATGTCCATTGTGGCATACCACATTGTTGGGGTAATACTGCATCACGCTGTACCACCGACGGTGACGATAGTCGCTGTAATTAATCTCTACCAAAGTGAAAGAACCACTGCGAGGGATCCGGTACAACACCTGAGATAACATTATCTATGCTATAGGACGGTCTACAGGAACATCAACAGAAATATTGTATAGGGCGCCTTCCGAACATTTGGAAAAATTTCATAAATAATGGGAACGATTATATTGAAGGTGCGTAGTTTTAAGTATTTCTGTCAATAAAGTCAGTGAAAAGAATACAGTTCTCATTACTTTTTATCCATCCCTTGTGTATTATAAATCTGTGTTAAACATTGGACATTATAAATGGAAATTGGTTAATAAAAATAAGGTTACCTTATAAGACACGTGACGATAAAGAGTGTCAAAATGACTTCTGCGTATGTGAGGCTAACAAATAAAAAGAAACTAAAATGATTACTACGAAAAGCAGGTGTAAGAGTAACTTGGCAATATTTGATAGGACAGAATAGATGAGCTATCACACGTGGATAGCGAAAATAGATCCGCTTCCATTCAATTTTTTCTACTGCTTGTGAGAATCACACTTTAACCCACTTTCAAAACGTATTAACTATGTTAACCATAATCCAACCACTGTTGCCATCCATTTTTAGTACTTAGCGGAATCTCTCTGAAGCCATCCCGTAGACTAACGGGGTAACTAGCATCCACAGTTATCCAAATGTAAGCACATTCGTATAGCCCTTAATAGTATGGTTTCAAATGTATCACTATCGCGCATAATCCGCCTTAATACGTGTTAATGGCAACCCTTGCTAGCAATAGGATAATTGCTGATATATTTTCTAAAGCAGCAGCTCTAATACTGAAACCAGCTTTCAGAAGTGTACCCTGGTGACTCCCGTACGGGGGAGGTTCTGACCTCTTCAGTTGCTCCAGTGTGGGCGCTGCGGACCCCGAGCACCCGAGGTTCTTCTGGCGTGACCAGAAGAAGTCGGGCCGAACATCCTAGCCCCTCCAATAAGGGAGTTTTTCGGTTTAGTTTGGGCTCGGCGTGGCAGTGGTCCTAATACCCATGGGAATTTGGGTATGTCTTGGCATACGCCTTGACGGGGTTATGAGACAACTCAATGTCCTCCGGTACTAGCCTGGATAGCTAGTAGACGGTATGCTAGTACTCTGTCGGCCCTACCGAGGTTATCGGTAGTCTTCCCTTCGGTGTTGACGCGCGTAAGTGGCGTATCCACTTCTGTCCCGGTACGTTTGCGGCTTTTTAAACACCCTAATGGAAATCTCCATGGATAAATTTATTTCTCCTTGGTTGAAGAGTGGAGGTATTAGCCTCAGTTAGACGTTCGCGACGAACTGTATCCTGGTGGCTCGAAAAACTTGTGCAAAATTACTGCCGAAACATTCCGTAGATAACGGGCCGGAAAAGAGCTATGAAAGACACGGTGACACACACAATCTTCAGAATACCCACTTGTATGACCCCAAATTGTGCAATGTGTATGACATATGACGTATATATGTTATGGCTCCTAAGCTTATAGAAGTTCTGTATACTGACAGAATTTATCAAGTATTCAACAAAGAACTGAAGACATGCATACCGTGTGTCCATCTTATCATATAACTTGAGATACTTTGGTTCTATATTTTTGTCAGTTTTTATAGAAAGAAAATCCTATGTGGTACAACCAATTAGTTTATTCTGCACACAGGAGGATTAGTTAGAGTATATCTCTTCTAATGAATCTTAAACATGGGTGCTTAGTTACAAATTTACATATGACATAAGCATTAGAAAGTTCATTAAAACTTCGTTTTACTATACATTGGAGAATGAAATAATATCTTACAAAAGAAAGGAAGAACAGAAGCACCTTCCCCGTAAGACGCATTAATAGTTTATATAAGTAAATCATGCCAGTCATATTTTTTTCAAAGATAACTGAATAAAATATAAGTGAATAAGTAATGGTGCATACAAGGGTGACGTCCCCGCAAACGGAAGAGAGCAGTACATGTACGGAATCCAGACCGTTGTTCTTCTAAACCCGGGAGGGAGAGAAGAAACAATAGACCCGAAATGCAACCAGTCATGGATGGATGGCGCACATCATTCTCATCGAACGATCTGCACGCACAGTTAATATAATCAGGCATAATACATCTGGCTTGATAAAGCTCAGATGGTTTAAAGTTAATTTTTCATTACTTTTCTTATCAGTGGGAGCTAATTTCGTACTTTTAACTTACAGAGAACTTATTGGATTACAATATGCAGCGTTTTGGATGGCAATTGTGAGTGAACGCGTAAGGAAAAATATACCAAGTAAATAAGTGCAGAGTATGTACGAGTACATTGGTGAAGTACATGTGCGTGAGGCTCCAACTGCCCGTATCTATTAAGATGTCCATTATATTTCTTCCATTCAGCGTTTCCTTGGTTTTAACGCGTTATCAAAATTGTTATTGCTGCTGCCTTTCCTACATGCGGGTTTCACGTTTTGAGGCCGACTGAAAATATTTTGCGGCTCAGCACTAACTCTACAGTTTGTGTATGTATGCCCAGGTTTCGTCACTGGCTGCATTAGGATGCTCCATTCGTCATCTTTCTCTGATTTAAGTCACTTCTCCTGGAGGGTTGTTGAAACTCGTCCTCTCTTACAGCCTAAATTCTTGTTTTCTTTGGGGGACGGCTGTCGAGGTATTTCCTGGAAATTTTTCACTTGTACGGAGAGTTCACATTATGAACTGGTGATCTTCTCTAGTATAGCCTTCCCTTCTATTTCTTGTGTAATCAGGGTGGGTGCTTGCGCACTTACCGCATATAATCTCTGTCCTTCCAAGAATCTTGCTGTGTTGATTCTACTCAGGAATCGCAGCAACGATTCCACCGTTTGGGGATCGTGGGTAGTACCTGTCCTATTAGGGATGGTTTCAACCCTCTAGAATGTGTTGCAACCTGTCTTTCTCCTGCATATTGGCTTATTCTTCTCACACAGGGCTTTCACAACATACACATGCCATTTGGTGGGTTTGTTTGGGTATTGGAATCACTGCCTAAGCTTAAATTCCAACAATTCCTCTTCCGCTGCATGGGGAAAAGACTTTTACTCTTGCTCCGGTTAAGCCTGCACACGGTACTTGCGGTTCCCTGGTCTTATGTATTCGATGCCAGTTAGCTGCAGTTTGATTCAATTAGCACACAGGTAGTATAATTTGTGCTGGTCCGACCAATTATTCGCACTGCCTATAATTTCAAACCTCTCCATGTAATCCCTTATGATTTCTTCAGGTCTGCGAAAAACGTTCCCGGCTCGAAGGAAGGCATAAGCTATCTATATATGGGGAATTCCTAGCTGCAGTGGTAAACATTCTTTACTCACTTCTTGTGAGTTAGAAGTTGATACTATTTGGGGAGACATTTTGGAGCTTATGTATTTTGTATGCCTGAAGGGCTTTTTAGTATTGATACTTTCCCTGATATTAATGCAACTCGTTTTACCAGGTTTAATTGCTTCTCTGGGGCATTCGAGACCGCTATGTGTTTTGTTTTATTCCGTGTTCCCGTATACCTTAATTAAATTCTGATTTACTTTTTATTTTTGGGTTCTTCACAGCTTAACTTTTCTGGGAAGATTTTCTGGAATAATTGCAATCCAGTAGTCCGTGTCCACTTTTGTCGCTCGCGTTTTTATATTGAATGCTACATCACCTAGCTACTGTTACCTTATTTGCTGAGATCGCATTTTCTTCCGCATTTCCCTGTCTATTTTACTTATAACGTTACAGCTAATAGCTGGGCTAGCGTTTCTGTGACACATTACTGGGTGATTATTTTAAACCTACACGTTGGATGAGCTGCATGAAAATCAACTAAGCTCCCGGTTCACAACACAACTGAATACATGTATTAATACTAACGGACTCCTTGGGTGGAGGCAGGGGAATGCGGTGATTTATGAACTAAGAGGAGAAGGAAAAAATTCTAGAAAATTGTGGGGGGGGGTACTTAACTCTCACCTACGTCATATAGGAAACGCCTCTTGGCGTCTGCCAAATCTAGGAGTGTTGCAACCACTTGCGCTTATGTGAACATTATCCGCGCGTCCACCAGATGCAATTTACCCAGTGTTAAGTATGAGTTACCCGAACCACAGCGCATCATTAGGGTGTGGTAGGTTCAGGTTAAAGCTATGTTGCGCATGCGTAGAGGGAGGGATGAGGACCTCAGGGTTTAAGCGGCAGGAGTGTGTGAATTCAGGAAGAGATCGGAGTACACCAAGGGTTTTTGAGACACAGTACTTTTAGAACCACTTATAGGAATGAATCAGAATACAAGGTTTACGAGATAACCCAATGAACTACCACAACTTCACTGAACTCGCCTTGTACATTCTGCTGGAACTACACATTTAAAAATAATACTTTGGCCCTTTGCTCAGCATCGATCAAGAAAACGGCTGACTGCATATGTGGTTCAGATATAAGGGCCCATGTTGGCCTATTTCTTGGGCACTTTATAGCTGAAACCACACTTATACCAGCACTGTTTACGAGGGCACTACTGTATCATCATTTACGATAACTTGGCTGTAATATCCATTGCTCATACTGATGCAACATTAACTTTTGTTTATGAAATGTTAATTTACTCAAAATGATCATCAGGTATCATTGCCATATAATAATGTTTTGTTAGTCATGTGCTTTGTTCTAAGGAAAGCGATATGTATAAACCAGCAAAAGAACAAAAATTCCTGTGATTACAATATTGGTGAAGAAGAGCTAAAATATTTGTTTAAAACTGCGATATTTAATTCTGTATATAGAGTATCAATTAAAGTAAATACTGAGTAGCATAACATGAAGGTCAGGTGGACAAAAACTGAACAAAGGACACATTTCATAACGGCTATCTTTTTCTTGGGACGGGGGGGGGGGAGAGAAGAGGAGTTGCATTTTCTGGCCATATTGAGATGGCAGAATCGTCTAAAAGAGGGAATTTTGTTGAATAACGAAATATGACGTATGTCTCAAGACACCTACAAACGCCTGCTTCATTTCTTGCTACCTCGCCTGATATACAGAAAGACTTAATTTCAATATCAGTACAGGCACAACCTTTAAAATTAGAACAGAGATTTTTGAAACATACTTTGTTTCTCTAGTATTAGGGTAGAAGTCTCAACTTCAAAACCTTCCGCAATGTGACAATCTAGGGCTCTATTAAAGAACGATTAATTACTTTTACAAAGGTTAGATAGACCGCAGTCCACTTTTCCAACATGCTTTGAATATTTCTATTATTTGCATTAAACCTTTCCTTCACATTTTCTTTCGCTCCCATTCTTTTTCTTTTATTACTCTCTATAGCACGCATGTAAAATGCACATAATGGATAGAGAAGTTATTATATTCCACCTAAAAATCCGATTCCGAGATTTCACCGGAAATATGTGTTTTGAGAACTGCTGAAACAAAAAACAAACAGGTCAGTGTGTGCATGTTTGTGTGTACCTGCGGACAGCATAACCCAAAATGAAGAGTCTATTGAAAACTAAACTTGGTATTTAAGTTTCTTATTTTCCAAGAATGCGACAGGAATATTAACAAAAAAAACAAAACAAAAACATAAGCAAAGAAAATCCCCACCCCAAACTACCCTTTAATGGAGAATCTTTATAAATTTTCGAGTTTGTATAAACGACTCAAACGATTTTGATTACAATGTCGTATATTAAAGACATTTAAATGAACAAAATAATATGTATGTTCTGGATTTCTTAGGAATTACCCTTCAAGTCCTCTTTATTTTGAATAAATTCTACATAGCTGGTAAATGGTAAGAAACCTACCACACAAAAACAGTAGTTCTCGCGAAAGCACACAATTTATGTTATTTGTGTTGTTGCTGTCTTTTTATAGAGAGGACAATTTCAGGGATATTTCCTATTAAATGTTTCAATTTTAAAATACTCAAACAGGAAGCTCTCGCGTTTCATAGCTCTTTTGTTTTACTCCTGGTCATAGAAAGCCGATTTTCAATGGAAATCGTATTGTGACAGCTTTTAAAGAATTTGATTCTCACACTAGCCTAGTTACTCCGATATTCCCCTAGTACTTATAAAGAAATATGTAATAAGACTATTTCGGTTAATGTTTATATTGATTGGCGTTATGTAGATAAAAGAATAATATTTTGAAAACCGATACAAAAAGTCATTTGAATGGAACCCATAAGATATTTTAATTAAGTAAGTTATTTATCTATGTTTTTATTAATTTGTTTACCATTTGACTTCGCAGAGCTAGTCCAATTACCAAGCTATGCCACAGGTGAGATCCCTGAGGGGATCGCCCAAGAACGTCTGAAAGCTGTTTGTAGCTGAGCAACCCCGACCAGCGTCATAAAGAAACCTCTATAACACGTCGAAGCAGAGTACAGTGAGGTCATTAGGGGCACAGGAAGTTAGAGACACGAAAGTCGTGGCGGAAGAGGAACCTCTTCAGAATTCGTCTATCAGCACGAGGAAACCATGAGAAACCCATGGATAGTGTGGGCGGTCGCAGGGGAATCGAACACGGAACTTCCAGAATGCAAGCCTCACACGTTACCGCCGAGCTGACTCCCTCTTTAAATAAAACTGAAATAATATTTATGTCAAAGACCTGTGCAAATTTTTCTGAAGTAAGTTTTGTTTATTATTTATGGTGTTTTGTTATCAATTACGATACAAATTAAATCAGGATTAAGACATTTTTACGTTATTAACAGAAAATGAAGAGATGTACACTTAATTCCTTACATTTATATGTGACCCAAATTATATTTAAAACAATATCTTCAAAGAGAAAATGAAAGCAGATTTCCCCCTTTTACTTTCTCTAGCACGTATGCATATAGAAGGTAGAGAAAGTATGGTATTCCTGCCAAAATTTTGATACTGAGGTGATACAGGAAATTCATGTTTTGAGGACACTTGAATTGAAAAAAAATTAAAAGGGTCAATGTGTGCATGTCTGTGTGTGAGAGTGAGAGAGAGAGAGAGAGAGAGAGAGAGAGAGAGAGAGAAAGACTATGGGCAACATAACTCAAAAATCAAATGTCCCTTAAATACCAATTGTGGTATTTAGATTTAGATCTTCCAAGGTTACGAGAAAAACGTCTTCACAAATATTTCCCCACACCAAACTACACTTTACATGGAAACATTTTCGAAAATTTTTCAAAAATGGCCCTAACGATTTTGATTAAAATACCGTATACTAAAGTTATTTACATCACAAATAAACTGTGCTCAGAAGTTCTCTTCATTCTGAATGACTTGCATAACTGGTAAACCGCAAGAGATAGACAAACTCTTACCACTCATCAAAACTATAACTTTACACGCACACTAAAGATTTTGTTTGTGGAGATAACCATTTTCGAGATACTGTTTTTTATCATTTCCAATTTTAAAATATGTATACTATTCCCAAACGGGAAGCGCGCACGGTTGCTTGTTGTACTCCTGGTCACGCAAGGAAGCGAATTTCAAGGACAATCGCATAGCGATAGGTTTCAAATCATTTGAATATCCTTTTAGCCTAGTATGATCCTTTAGTTCCTTTCTGCTCATAAGGAACTAAGTAATGAGACCATTCAGCAATATTTATTTCGATTATCATGAAATAAAAAGAGGAATAATCTTTGCAACAAAGTTTGCTTGCAGAGCAGGTAGAGAAGGTCATGTGAATGGAAAACATCAGATTTTTTTTTTCAAATAATGTTTTGCAACTGAAAGTGTAATTCATGTAATTATAAACATTTAATAAAGCAGAATTTGCATATGGAAACCTAATGAATTTAGAATGCAATGAGCAGGGTCACTGCATTAAAGCAAGTACTCACTCTAGCACGGAGGACCCGAATTCGATTACCGGTATCAGGAGACCACATTAGTATCTTCCTGCTTAGTCACAGCGGTCGGATTGGGAACTCTCCCATGACTCCTGACCCGCCCATTATCATTCTGTAGCTAAAATGTACTATTTGAATAGTGGATTCTGCTTGTTAATCGTGGGAGGGACATGATATTTTCGAATATTATTTCAATGAAAAGCTCAACAGAAGTGTGACTGAGGACCGCGTTAGAAGAGCACAATTAGAGAGCTCAGTTTAGAAACTTTCCCTAACGCACACCCCTCTAACAGCCACAGTTGAATAAAGGACGCTACCATATTTGAAAACTACATTGCATCAATCACAGATCTTCACTTCTACCAAAACTATGATAAGGAACATAAGATTAACATGTTTTTGTTATAGCTTGCCGCTTTTTACGAAACATTAAATGTATTATTATTATGATTATAATTATTATTATTATTATTATTATTATTATTATTATTATTATTATTATTATTATTATTGCCTCGAGTCGCATCTCAGAAGGAGCATCAAAGATGGCTGTTTAGAAAGGCCTCACAGGTTCTAACACTGTCACTGTATTTCCAACTTTAGAACTTAACATAAATTTAATCTTTAGCAATAATAGTTTGTAAAAAGTGGGCTAAACAAGAATAAGGAAGATGTGAGAGACAAATTCACCTGAAATATGGCGCATATTATTAAGACGAATGAAGCAAAGCGACATTTAGAGAAATGCCTCTCAGTAACAAGACGCCGGCGCCGAGATAAATGACAGCGGCACTGTTAGTCATTTAATAAATGACCAGGAGTCCCAGAAACTTGCGCTGACGTCGAGCTAAGGAAACTGTTTGTGACCAACTTTGAAACAATAGACTTCAGAGAAGAAAGCCACCTGCCACTCCCAGACGACAGTGCACAGATTATACCTTTCAGCATGCAAATTCCGAACAGAAACTAAAGGTTTAAGGCGGTAACTTTTCAACAACATTAGACCAAATTATATCTTGTCGCCTAACTCGAGAACTGAGATGCTTTTTAAGCCAGAACTACGGCTTTATTTTCCTTAGAGAATGTAAAGCTAGCTGTATGAGCAAATGTTGCAGGTTTTACGTATATCTCTCTTTAAAAGTGCGTGTGGGAAGTGCGGGAGAACCCTTTTGCCTTCTATTTCAGTTCTTTTAATCTGATTGATGAATAAAGCACAGTTGATTTGAAAAATGCAAAAGTATGATTTTAATAGCTAGTTGTGGGACTTGACTGGAAATTAGTGCCATTGAATAATTCACAGAGGAATAATTTATATTGACGAAACCATTACACCGTGGTTCTCTATTTTTGTCTTCAGAGTGAGAAACTAACCTAAACTATCAGAAAGCTCTTATGCTGTTTTGTGTTTAGCAAAACTCTAACGCATCTCACAAAAATCAGCAAACAAATAAGAACATTCTCAAACCCAATTATTGTATCCAGAAACGCTTGGGAGTCGTACACCATTAAAAGAAAATTAATGTCTGAAATTTCCCCCATTTTTCAATATGAACTACAGTGAGTAATGAATAACTTCTGTTTGCTTTATAGTTTTTAAACGACTACTATGGTATATGTACACCATTAAACTTAAGTAATTCTATTTTAAGCTAAACTTAATTCAATAAAGTGGCTATTACACAGTGATGGAGATGGCGAGTGTGACAAACGAGTACCACTTTTTTTTTTTTTTTTTTTTTTTTTTTTTTTTTTTTTTTTTTTCCAATTTTGTTCGGGAGTCTTCTCGGAACTTCCTATTTCGTCTTGTTTTCTTTTTATTCATTTTCTCTACATTTCCTTTGTTGACCTATTTTCTTTTACCGTTTTCTGTTTTATTCACACATACATATACACATTTAAAACACATAAACACCCATGCCTAAGGCGGGACTCAAAACTACGATCCCCTGCACCAGAAAGCACTACACCTAGACAATTTAGCGAGCGCGGCCACAGGGACCAGCCACCTTGGGCGAATATAAAGGTGTATGTGGCGTCCATGCTAAGTGTATCACGCTTTGGTTTGATACTAAAATAACGCTGCAAAATAGAGCTAATTAGGACTAGCATTTAATTTGATATTATGACTGCATGTTTGAAAATAATTCCTTCCTTCCTCAAGAAGACTGATGTAAAGATGAAAAAACCCTCACAGTTACGTACTACCATTTCCACAGCTCTCAGCATTCCTTAACAAATCCTGCTTTTTTTCAACGAGAACCTTAATAATGGAAAACAGCAAAATTTACTTCTCAATAATCATTATAAAAGAGATATAAACAATTACTGTCAGCAGTTATCATAATTTAAGAATCTTATCTAGCAACATACAATGATTTTAAATACTTCGACACAGCCGCAATGAAGTATAGCCGCGACAATTAAGACTTGAATCGGTGAATGGCATGTCTGTGATTCAAATCTCGCCAACCCTCCCTTACTGAGTTTTCTTTTTCCTTCTTTCTTTAAAGCACAGATATTACTCAGCCCTCTAACTGTCAAATGCCGAAAAGTTCCTAAATTTATGCAAGGAACGTTTCCTTCACACATTTCGTTTCCTGATTTATATTATATACATTCATGGATCATCAGTAACCACTGCTTTTTGTGCTATCTGCAGTAAGAAAGGGCATTAAACACTAATAAAGAAACTACAATTAGGTTAATCACCACTAACCCAATCTACCATCACTATTTCAATATTTATTACTACACTCATCGCATTAATACCCAACTAATATCTAGCTGTTTAAAAATTATTTGCAATCCCCGTAATTTTGGAGAGCTGGGAATTTGAAATGTGTGACGATGTATGTATCAAAGTAAGCTACAGAACCCTTTATTCCTACCACATGATGCTGGTACCTATACATGTACAACAGTGTAGTATAAGTTCTTGTGACACTCTAATGCCATTGCGGATTGTACAAAGAGAACATGGAAATAGACGGACATCATCGGTAGCGACGAACAGTGTGGCTTCACTCTTCAGAAATTCTCACAATTCTCTGCATGTAGAGAGCAGCAACAAATTGAGATCCGTGTTTCGTTGCATTTCAGAGTTCAAAAGTGGAAATGACAGCTGAAAACTCATAGGTACTGAACGACCAGCGCGAGCATACAAACCAGGCAATATCCAACGCGTGTCTGAGTTGGCAATGGAGAACAGGCAAAACATTTTGATGAATTGGAGAACGCAGCATGTCTCCCTCAGGCTATTATTCATGAGGAGGAGAATACGACTAGGGTGATCCATGGGCTCAGCATTGCGCAGAAACAGAAATGTGTCCAGCCACACACCGTGGATTCAACGGTTGTTTTGAGTGCCTGTTCGCCATCGAAGAGTTATGGTTGTAGTATAAAACTCCGGATGAAAAAAGAACTAAAAAAGACAAGAGACTATATAAGTAGAATTGCCTTTGTCCCAAGAAATGAAGTCATGACCAGGAAAACAGTGAATGTGATCTGGGATCAGAAGAGATGTTTCTGTTGAACTGACTTCTTCCAATACAACAGTAATCAGTACTGCAATTCACTACACCAATTTATTGAAACACCGCGACGGCAAATGGGGACGTGATATCCAATAAGACATGTCAGTCTTCAGGCCATTACCTCAATGAACATCCAATGGCTTACTAAGCTGCCATATTTGTCAGATTTTGCCTCCAGTGACTATACTCAATTTGATACAATGCAAAGAGGGGATGATAATTAAGGTGAGGCATCTGTGAAATTTGAACAAAAATTGTGAAAAATTACAAGATCATTTTTCATAATATAACTATATGAATTCTAAACTGTAAGAAAATATATTGGTTTTCCCAATTGGTGTACTTTAACTGCCAACTAACTGAAGCTATAAATGGGTAGACGCATGCTCATTACAAGGTACTCCCAAATTTAAACCTTAGTTTCTCGCAAACCTTTTCCCAACACTTTCCCATACTCAATATGTTCCACACGATGCAATTTTTCAGTAATTTATTTCAGTATTTTTATACTGCATCTGAATAGCACATTAGAGAAAATCGTCCTACTACATTTTCGAAATAGTACTCCAACTTTAATAAACAAATTATTACATTTTGGAAAATCAATAGTTTTGGAGGTTACGAAAAGTATTCAATTTTCTGTACAAATTAGGACAAATAATAATAATTACTCCATGGCACGACTGCTTACAAAGAACCTTGGCTACCGCCCGGCCGCTGCGTCCCCCACCTCGGTCCATGACAGACGTCATGGATGGGGTGCAGTATTGGAGGATGAGACGTCGTCAATGCCTCGATTCCCTCCTGGAATTAGGACAAATATAAGCATATAATGTTATAGATCTATTTGCTAACTCATTTTCTATAAAACTGGAGTTTTATATGAATATTTTAACAATGCACCACGTGGCTTATTTATATTATAACAATGACTTTAAACAATGGAAAACTGATGTTTAAATAACAATGAAAGCTTGAATTTTATACATGGCAAAAATATCAATATGAATATGTATAATAGCCGGTATAGATTCCAATAAGATCTTACATATTATGCAGTTAGAATATTTCACAGATGCATCATTTTAAGAAGTTAATCTAAATGACAACCTTCAAGCGGCTGTGCAGCAATAGTGCCGGGATAACCCAAAACATAGTTTCCTACACTAATAAGGAAACTGCCAACATGATGACAAAGCTCCATACACACTCCCCACCTCGAATTTGCTGTGGCCATGTTGCTTTTGTAAGCACCTACGCGAAAAAACAAAAGTCAAATGTGCCCGTAATTTCTTAACCTTACTGATAATATTTCTACTACGTAACACTGGATTCACTCGGCGATGTAGTGAGAGTTCTTACGCAGTAAGGAAGGGGAATATAATGCTTAAAATAAGAATATGGAGACGGAGCTTGCCTCACGCTATGTAGTTATGTGTCTTTCATTTGTAGAAACCGTCCAACTTTTACTCTGTAATGGGCACAATTACTGCTGTGGTCGATTTTTATTTAGCCTAACTCTGTCTTTTCTTCCACTCAGAACACATATAATGGCGTAACTTTATTATTTAGGGCCTTAATGTTTATTTCAGCCTTTGCCGCCTGTTGTTTCTCCCAGGATGACCCCAACACGTATGCCTCCGGAGAAATCACCAACGTGAAAATTACACCTGGTGACCAGCAAACAGTTAATGTTCGAGTGTTTAACTTGCCCTCCGAGGTGCCACTCACAGTGTTATCCCAGGAATTGAGTAAATACGGTACAGTGTATGACATACGCTGAGAAAAATGGGGTTCCCAGTATCTTCTACCGTCCAACAATAGCGTACATGCAGTGAAGATGGGGTTGAAACGTAATATACCGGCTAGTTTGATAATCGATTCGTATTTGGTGGCCATTAGTTACATCGGTCAACCACAAGCTTGTCACCTGTGTCATGACACTACGCATTTGAAAGCAGCTTGTCCGCTTCGTGCAACGCGGCTTCCCATAAATCCCAGGAATCGACCGGTCACTTTCAGCGAGGCGGTGGGTGCTGTCACATCTTCTCCTGCTGGGGATCAGGAACCACCGTCCATTACGACGGGCAACTCTGCCGTGGAACCGACTTCTGTGAATGTCTTACAGCAATCTTCAGTTGCCGACAGTAACATTCCGACAATGGAGGAGACACCGTTGGTTGCTGAGAAGCCCGAACATGTAAACGAGGATAAGCACTCAACACCCATTGATGAGCCACGGGAACTGTTGGAAACCCCTTCAGGAGCTTCTATATCGATCGACTCTCAGGACGAAGCTATGGAAGTTTTCAGTGATGAAGAGGTGGAGTTGTCGGCGAGTGAGATATCACACTTGCGGCAGAAGGGTTCTTCCCTGTCTTGCCGTGACCCTCGGCTACGAGGTCAGTACCGGCGATTGGAGGGAGAATTTATCTCGGCGCGACAGTCTTCGCAGGACGTACCACAATTGTTCAGTTCCACTCAAACGCGAGGAAAAGTGAAGGACATTGAGTCTGGTAAGCGGCCGGCAGCGGATGATAGAGATAGTTTTGAGGATCTCCAACGCTCGTCTAAACTTACTAAGGATGCGTACCTGGAAACTGACAACTGATGTGATTTGGTTCTGTGGTGATAACCGCTATTCTCATCTGGCGCCGTCTCCAATACAAATACTCTTCATTTGGATGCCTCTAGGTCTGCAAATGTGGGCTTCGCTTAACGTTAACGGCTTGCGACAGGTGGTTAAACAAACTCTTTTACGGGACTTCTTGATCAGTAATGACATAGATCTGTGCTTCTTACAAGAGGTGAATATTTTTAATCTGGACTTCTTGTATGGCTTCGATTACGAGACTAATCTTGGTCCTGAGGGTACTGGTACAGCGATTGTTTACCGGCAAGGACTACGTGTACACAGCTTTGAGTACCATCCTTCCGGTAGGGCTATTTCGGCTATATTTGATAACGTTACCTTCGTGAATATCTACGCCCCTGCTGGTAATAATAAAAGAAAACAACGAGAAGATTTTTTTTGGCAAGACCTCCTGCCGTATATACCATCCGGAGCACCCTTTGTGATTGTGGGTGATTTTAATTGTACGCTGGCGGCTAAAGATCAACGAGGAGCCTTCAATGGGTGTATTACTTTGCAGCAATTGGTGGAACAACTAAGCCTGAAGGACACCTGGGAGCATCTGTATGGCGACGAAGTCCAATTTACCTTCGTGAGAGGACAATCAGCTTCGAGGCTGGACCGTATGTATGTTTCGGCTGAGCTGATACCACGCATTCATCGCACGGAAACTGTGCCCATATCCTTTAGTGACCATAATGCACTCATTCATGCTATTCAAGGCCGGGTTACGAGCTGCAGTAGAGGCAGAGGTTACTGGAAGCTTAACTGCTCATTGCTTACGGATGAGGAATTGTTATCCGATTTCCAGGACTGTTGGTCCCGTCTGCGGGAATCTTTTCTGCTAGCACCGAATAAAGCCTCTTGGTGGGTGTGTAAAGCTAAACCTGCGCTACGATCCTTCTTTCGAGCTGCAGCTTGCCGTCGCGCTATGGTTAGAAGGGAAACCATGGATTTTTATCTCCAAGTCCTTCATGAGCTTCACAAACGCCAGCAGCAAGGTGAAGATGTACAACAACTTGTGAAAGGAGTCAAAGAACACATCAAGGCTCGAAAAACACGAGAACTACAGGGGAATCTGGCTAGAGTGCATTCGGCGGAGATAGTGCATGGGGAAAAGGCAAGCTTTTACCACCTGGCAAAGGAGCGTAGACATGGTCGCCAGAAGATTATCACACAACTAGATGTGGGTGGTGCCCGAGTTTCCACCACGCCAGGAATTCTTCAAGCAGTACAAGACTTCTACAGACAACGATTGTCAGGACCCACAGATTACTCCCACATCGCAGAGAGGTATATGTCCGACTTTGTTCCCGTTGTCCCGGAGGAGTTGCAGCAGGATTCAATGCCAATTGCGGCGTCGGAGTTGTTGGAAGTGATTCAGGCATCCAAAATGCATGCATCCCCTGGACCTGATGGCCTGCCATATGAATTTTACAAGCACTGCTGGCCATATATTCGGAAGGAATTGCTTCAAGTGTTCCAAGAAATGTGGGATGCAGAGAGCGCACCACCTACTTTTGCGGACGGTATAATCGTGCAGATTCCGAAGAGTGCTCGGCCGCAGACACCACAGGATTTTCGACCAATCACGTTATTGAATTGTGATTACAAGTTATTTATGAAAATCATTGGTGCTCGTATGCAAAACATACTCCCACACATGATTAGTGAGTTCCAGGTTGCATTACATAAAGGAGCGACCATTCACCATACGTTGGCTGCTGTGAGAGACTGTATATTGCATTGTACACAGGACGAGAAGTCTGCTGCTATCATAAACTTAGATCTCGAAAAAGCCTTCGACAGTGTTGTTCACGAGGGGCTATGGAAACGATTGGAGGTTTTGAACATGCCTCAAAAGCTTGTAAACCTAGTTAGAGCCCTGTATGGTGTTGCGTCCTCCAAAGTACTCTGCAATGGATTTTTAACGGCGGCTATTCCCGTTAAACGCTCCGTGCGCCAAGGTTGTCCCATGTCGATGATATTGTTCGCCCTGTATGTTGATCCGTTGATCCGACGGCTGCAATCTACTCTTACTGGAATTGATGTGTATGGCCAGAGACTTGCGGTGCGAGCATATGCAGATGATGTTACTGTAATGGTTACCACACACCAAGATGTTCTTCGATTGAGGGATTGTTTACAGCACTATAAGAATAGTACTGGCATGAGCTTTAATTTGCGGAAGTCTGAAATATTAAAAGTTGGAATACGGCCTCCCGATACCTCAGCTTTAGGTATTCCTGTTGTGCAGCGAACAAAGATTTTGGGGATCTACTTCAGTGACAACGTGGCAGACATGAGGGAGTACAATTGGACCTCTCGCATTAATGTCTTACGTGCTGTCATGTATAATCAGAAAACTCGGTTGTTGAATTTGGTACAGCGGATATGGTTCTGTAACTGCTTTGCGTTGAGCAGAATTTGGTTCCTTGCTCATGTTTTACCTCCGACGAAACGTCATTGCCAAAGAATTGAACAGGTAATGGGTTATTTTATTTGGACTGGGAAGCTCTACCGCATTGCGCGTACCCAACTGCGTCTCCCTAAGGGCCAGGGCGGCTGGGGATTACTGGATGTGGCTCTACAGTCCCAGGCATTGATCCTTAAACTACTTCTGTTTGCCCTGGATGATAAAGGTGACCCTGTGGATGTCGTATTACAACAACAGTATGCATCATTTTGGACTCAGGGAGAACGTGACAAGATTCCCCAGCTGTTTCATGCAACGTACCATGCATTCAGTGCGTTACCACCGGAGAATGTCGCTCGTGGTGATTTTAGTTCTGTGAAAAATGTTTATGCTTCTCTCCGGCGACCTGTTGCTGTTACCCCACATGTACAAGAGCAATATCCTCATTTGCCTTGGAAACGTATTTGGAGCTGTTTTAGCATTCCGCACATTTATGTGGAATGGATAGCGGTAACATATGAAGTGGTCAATGAAGTTCTTCCTACGGCAGACAAATTATATCGTCACCGGATGACCATTTCCAGCAATTGCCCAATTTGCCAAGCAGCGGATTCCCTTCCACATCGCTTGCTCGAATGTTCCGGTAAAGCAGCCATATGGACTTGGGTTTTGGGAAAATGTCGCAATTGGATACCTTGCGGTTGGAACCCATCACCAATCGACATGTTACATCTGCATCTGCCGAAGCTGCATCCCACATTGTACAATTCCCTTATTTGGCTGTTAATGGGCACCTTTACATGGTTACAGATTATGGACAACCCCGCTGATTGTACCCTGACCAAACTCAGGCAATTTTTCTACACTGAGAGATGGAAACTGATCCAGAAACGCCAGACCGCGCCTTTTCAACCATGGCTCCTAAAAATAATAACCACTTGAAATATTCCTGCATCAAATCTTTCCTTACCGATTAAATAAACACTTAAAAAAAAAAAAACAACTTAGATGCATTATTGTTATTTACATTAGGAAGTATGCTTAATTGACTAATTGCAAAATAATAAGCAAAAGAAGACCTTAGCTTAATATAATTGGTCCCTAAGGGAAAAAAAATAGATGGAAAAAAAACACTAGGTAGCGAGTGTATCATGCAATGCCTCTTGCACAGGACTAGCAAAAGATAAGTAGAAGGAATGGATGTAATAGTTTGGAGGTCCCTTTAGTAAAATGGGACTTGTAACGTACCTTTTCTCGCCTGCGGTGCCATAGCAGTTAAAGCGGGCGTTAAACACTATAAAAATTCCAACATCTGCATTTGGAACATTCGCTTGCTTCTCGTAAACTCGTAATCGCAGCTTTTATGCTGATAGATAGCTCAACTAATTGGAGGTTTGTGCTAGCGTACAACGCTTTAATGACACAACTTCCCCATTGCATTAAACGCGATTTCACACTCTTAAAACCAGTAAATAAAAACTATCTGTACATAACGCACCAAATGTGCTGGTGAAAAACAAGTCTGTACCGCTCTGTACATTAACCTGTTTACGAAGTCAGCAATGCATACAGTTTGAGAAAGTGGCTCGCTGAACTAATAATGACATCATGCATTTAAACCCATGGGCGCTAAAGGCCAAATAAATATAAAGACCCGGTATATGTTATAAGGTTATTAAACGTACACATTTTCACAAATTTATCAGCAGGATTAACTAGCGGAGATAATCTGTAGTAAATATCTTTCTCTTCAGGTAATTCATATTCACCTGTCCTCTGCATTGTATGCACCGTTATATAGAAATATTCAAACTCAGGCGAGAATGAAAATGATTAAAGTAATTTAGTAAACTCTTATTTTTGCAGCGCGTTCTGTCGGACTGCTAAAATGCTGTACTCTTTAACGTTTCTGCTGCATGCTTTTAATATATCCGGAAGCGTGGCTAAAATAGACCTTATAGGGAATATTCACTTTATTAAAATAAGTTGCATGAAGGATTTCTGCGGAATACGTTTGGCCTAGTTCGTACTAAAACGCCATGCATCACATTCCCATGAAAAACCAATGTGAAAGGAACCAAGCGGTAAAGAATTTCTTGAACCAAATACAAGTGGATTTCATACGCTTTCATTCAGAAGAGAGTAAGCTTATTGGGGTTGCATATTTACAAAAGTCCTTCCTATCTACCAAGGGATTATTTCTACAAAAGCTGTCAGTATTTCTCAGGAGTTAGCATTTCTGCAAGTTCACATTTGCTATAACAGTAAACGGTTAATTTATGGCTACTTTATTGATAGTGTCCTGGAATATTCATTCATATAAGCTAATATGTAAATATTAATGACAGCAGATATCGGGGAAAAGCTGAAAGGAGCCGCATTCATAATGTATGCGGACGACATTGTCCTAAGATCATCAAACAAAGTGAAACAGCAGGAAGATACAAATGTTTTGTAACAATGGGGTACAGAAAATGACTTCATTATAACGAAAGATAAAACAGCGCAAATTATGTATAGGAGAGGGAAAAAAACTTGAAGACAGACAACCTATAGATTCAAGGTGAACCACTGAAAAGAGTCAACAAATGCAAGTATTTAGGCATCACTTTACAGACAACCTATCATCATTCAGCACACATATACAGGAAAGAACTTCAGCAGCTATCAGAGGAATGTGCAACATCAAAAATATCACACCACTAAAATTAGAAACAGCTATAAGACCTTTTTAAACGACAATCGCACCAATCTCCACTTATAGAATTCAACTGATAAGGGACAATTTAAAAACTAGTGACAACCACAGGGCATTAATGTACTAAACAGACTGACGTATGTACTAGCAAGAGAAACACTAGTAGTTCTTATCCCGGATTAGCCAAATGGATTAACGATAATCCTACCACTAGTGGCGCTAATGTCACTGTTAATCCGCAGATAAAGGCGGATTAACAGCAAAGTGTGTAAATTTAAAAAGGCGCCAGGAGCGGTAGGATTACCGTTAACCTTTAAAGCTAATATGAAGAGCACTAACACAGTTAATCCGGGGAACGGATTAAGGTTACGTGAGGTGAAATGTAGTGATGTTGCGTGAGCTGGGGCTGAAAAAGAGTGAATGATGTGTAATTAAGAGGTAAAAATGACTTGCGGAATTGACGTGTAGTGTTTTGATTGGTGAAAATAAGGTGAGGTGTGGTTGTTGGTTGGGGAAGAAATAAATGACGGAGATTGGTGGAAATAAAATGCTTGATGATTGGCTGAGCATCACACCTTATATGATGTAGTAAAGGTTAATCGGGAGCAGATTAAGGGGTACGCGAGGAGCAGCAAAGTGATGTGAATGTAGCTGGGGAAAGAAAGAGTGTATGATGTGAAATTAAAAGATAAAAAGCTTGAGGAAGTGACGTGAAGTGTTTTGACTGGTTAAAATAAGGTGACATGTGAGTGGTGGATGGGGAGGGAATATATGATGGGGATTGGTGGACATAAAACGCTTGGTGATTGGGAGGAAGTGTGTAAAGCGTGAATAAGAGGTGATAAATGTATTAAAAGGGGAAATGGTGGGAGGAAAAGGTAAATTGCAGGATGATTGTGATAGTACTAATGGCGCTGGCAGTTTCTAGCGCGGAGAGCAGATGCGTTAGTTTTGGGAGGTTTGGGTTCGAGTTGAATGACGAATCGGGTCATTTGAAAAATGTGACAAGATGTGATAAGGATTATCAATAGTTGCCTAACTGTACATGCGTATACCGGAAAGGAAGTGGGTGTAGGTTTGGCTCTGTCTTTAAAAAACATATATATATATATATATATATATATATATATATATATATATATATATATATGTGTGTGTGTGTATAAATGGTGAGTATGTTTGCTGGCGACAACAGTTCGATTCTTGTTGAGATAATAGATTGTAGTTTTTCATGGAAACGGCAGATTTACCGCAAGGGTTGGAATCGGATTAGAAACTACTCCGGAGTAGAGCGATCTTGTGATGTTTTATAGTGTGGTAAAAGATGAATTCCTATTTTCTGAAAAATATATGGGCAACGCAGCGATGGTGAGTGGTAGCTGAACTTAGGAGGAGAAGGAAAGTAACTGGGAGGGAGACGAGCGCGTCTAGGTGGTCTGCGTAGGAGAGTTGGAAAATACATTCGGAATGTAATGGAAATAGTTTCGATGTAGGGGGGGTGTTGGTGAGCAGTATAAGAAAAGTGGCATCACAGACGTATAATGAAGAAATAAATGCGATGAAACAAAAAATAAAACAGGTATGCAAGAGCAAATTGAAGGAAATAAAAAAGGAGAATGAGGGAGTGAATGAGGAAGAGCATGAGCGTGAAGGAAGGGATAATGGAAATAATGAGAAAAGAACTGGAAGAGAGACAGCAGAATGTGAAGGAGCAACAGAAATTGATAAACACAATAAAAGGAAATGTAGCTAAACTATTTGATGAGTTTGAGGGGCTACAGCAGATGATTAAAAATTTGAAAACGCGTGCACTGGCGGAATGGAAATATTCCCCAATTAGGAAACAATTTGCGACTAAGAAGGGGAAGATGGAGGATGAGGTGCTGAGGAAGAGAGTCAATAGAGGACAAAATGATAAGGTACTTGAAATTATATACATTTATTATATGTAGCATAATTTCATATTTCTCTGTTTTGCTGCAATTATATCATTGGATGTTGTTATTGTACTTGTTATTATATTAGTTTTTATAACTGTTATGAAAAAATTTGTGGAGTGGCAGAGGAACCTTAGCTAGGTGAGACACAATAAGAGTAAATTAAATACACGAGAAATTGAGTAGTTAACATTGATATATTGATGTTAATATATGTTGCATTTTATAGGAAAAATCAATTTTGTAGTTATAATAAAGTTAAGTCTGTCTATATATACAGAAATGAATATGGCAAAAAACCTTGATGTTTAAAAATGCCCAATGAATTTAGCAAATACATGTGTTTAAAAACTGAAAACATAAAATAAAATGATCAGTGCAAAAAAAGAAAAGAGCAATGACTTTAAAATCACATATTTTTTTAATAAAAAGCGGCGTTAAAAGCTTCTGAGTGTATGCAAAATTATTACACTAAATATATATACGTCGGTAGGCAAAACCAGAATATAATTACCATTGTAAATAACGCAATCAGAATATAGCGGCAAACATTACACCAAGGAACGCTGTATATTTAATACGAAGATCACAGTGCAAAATATTGATATACACAGAAAGAACATCATTAACCGCAGCATGGGCATTGAGACAGAGCAACATACTGTATGTGTATATGACTATGGTGAAGGTTTATTACTCAACATATACGCGCGCAGCGCTAAACACTTTAAACACCGTGGATGGTATAAATCACTTTGATTGTTTGTTGACAACCATACCGTATAATGTTGTGTAATACACATTGCACAGTGTTGCATAAAGTACACTTTGCATAGGTAAAAACGGGGATTTTGTTACAACAGTACATATGTTTTTAATGACAAGTAATATCTTAGCACTCGAGGCTTGCAAATAAACATGTAAATGAGCATACGGTATACTAAGAGAATGTATCAAGAAAACCGGCTGGTAGACCGTATTGGGTAGACCTATGATGTCTATTAATTCTGAATCGAGGTCACGATGAATAAAATAATTTAACAAGTAATCGTTGGTAAAAAAAGGCAATCAGTTAACAATTTATTCTTTGGGATCCCTTGTTAGCTAGTTTTGCGAAACGGATAAGCCATTACAGGAATGAAAGTACAATGGAAAAAAAAAGAAAAAAATTCACATTCTTGAGCATTTTTGGATGAGACGTATAAACTTACAGTTTTAGACACACAAATATAGGCTTCATGATATATTAAACGAAGCACATTACACAATTGAGAGGTTTGGTGCAAGAACCAGATAAGTCCTAAAACCTACTTTTGGAGTATATGCAAAATCAAGGTCTAGCATCCTCTACTCTTAGGATTTCCAAAACTTTAATTGTGCTGAATGACTTCATTATGATTTGTGTGTGATATATATAAATGCCAACTATTATGTTACTAATGTTTGCTTTATAGTTAATAATTAATGATAATGCACTAATCTGCACTTAACAGATTTTTGCACAAACATTCTAATATGGCATATAACTTGATTAAATCATTAATTATAAGTAAAGAAATAAGTATAAGCAATAATGGAGCATTTTTTAGTTATTCTTACTAGCCTTAGGAATGTATTTTACAAACAAACTGTATGACTTTATTGAAGTACATATTTTTTCAGCTTCAAGTTCTGTTTAATTTCTGTTTGTGTACTAATCTAATGAAAAATAGCTAACAAAACACAGTTTATATTTTCAGAAAATCTATTGAGCTGAATAGAATTTGTTATAATATGAAACGAACCAATAAAAGATATAAAATAGGTAGTGAAGATTAATTAATACTTATTATTTTAAGCCAATAACGTCTTAGCCACTCTCATCTAAGTCATGCTCACTGGCTTCATTGGTATTACCCTCATAATACAGTTTCTCATAGAACTCCATGTTCTGCTGAGGCAATATATTTTGTTGCCAGTTTCAACACATCGTATTTAGCCTTTGTAATAGGCAATCGCCCAACGTACAACAGTTTGCCTGGAAAATTAAGGTTGCTTGTTTTTTTTTTTTCAAATGGCAGAACTCTAGAGTAACAGTTGTTTGTTGGCTCTGGCTGAATTTGAAAATGTGTTTGTGTTGGAAATTGTATTGAAATACCTTGTATTTTGAAATTTTTAAAGGCTCATTATATCTTGTTTTTATGGTTCCTTTGAACAAATGTTAGAAGTGGGCGCCAACATTTTTGGGTAAGTTTTGGTTAGGAACAACCATATATGCCTTTCTGACAGTGAATGCCACTCTTCAGGTTTATACAATCTAGTTATAAGCCATTTTTTCTTTTCAATATTGCCAAAATCCCCATTGCAGGGCAAAAATGCTGGGAAAAATGGGAAAATAATGAGAAATTTTCCGAATTTTTTTACCAGCACACTCTGTATACATGAACATGTGTGCCTTACCACTAGAGCAACAATGTATATTAAAGTTATACATCCATAAACTTGCCTGGAATAGAATACATCTGTTGAAAGAAGCATTGGAAGTGACATGTTCTGCTGAAAATCAAATGCTAAACAAATAAAATTTGTGTTTTCCTTTGCCCTGTTAGTTTCTGCTCTAAGCCTGTCATAGAATACTTCGCCTTTATGCAAGTGAACTTTCCTTTCTGCTTCATGTATTCTTTTTTGTTCTGGATTACCAATAGTCTGCTATTAATTTACTTAAAGAGTCGCACTTTTCATATGTATCACATTTTGGGCTTTCAAAAGAAAAGTTAAATTGATTATTAAAACATCTATAGTAATAATCATATGAAACCCTGCAAGCTTTTACCCTTCCATTTGCTGTTTAAGTCCTGTATAGTTCAGGCTTATATTGGTCCAAGTATAACATACATTTTTGTTTACATTCAGGTCAGGTGATAAAAGAACCGTTGAATATTTTCTTTCTCAGTGTAGTGTTAGGTTTGGGCTGGAATTTCCTGTATGTGGCGTAATACACTTTCAGTGTCATTAGTACTCATCCTGTTTGGCCTGTTATGATGATTTCCCCTGTTGTCGGGAGGTGAACCAATATTCTTTGCCACATACAAAAGCAGCCGTTCAACTCGTGCTTTCTTAATTCCACACAGACTGCCAAAAGCCTTCTTGCATACCACATGTTCCTTGGTTTTGAGCTGAATCTGAAACAAACATATTACTAGTATTACAACATGTATTATATGTGTACATATTTAATTTTAATGAAAATAAAATGTTATAATCATTTCTTCGCTTTAATGATAGGAAATGCTATTGTGTGATTCTTTTTAAATTTCTACACAATTTGAGACAAAGAATCTCATTAAATTTATACAGGTTAAGCTAGTTTACACATAAGTAGACATACCTTGTATTTATATGAGAAGTTACGAATCCCTGACTCTTCACCTTTTCTAGGCCTTCGTCGTTGAACAGGTGTTGGTGTAATGGATGTAGATAAATATGCATCTTGTGCTTCTTTACTTAAAAGTGCGTTGAGCTTTCTAAATATTTCCTTCTTTTCATCTGTGACCAAAATATCAATGCACTTTCGCCTATACCGCCTGCAGTGCTGTAAGTAGTTGAAGCGGCCGTTAAACACTACCAAAGAAAAGAAAAAACTTTCGCCTACAGTTACATGCACGGCCTGTTTCACGAGCTGGAACATCTTTTCCACTACCTGAGACGTATAATTCACCCCTTAATCAGTTTGTCAGTATTTCTTCTCCATTTATTGGGATCACGTTTTCTGTTCCTTGAATGTTTACCCTAATAACTAGTTAAATTACTAGATGGCATTTTTGAAACATAATAAACTGTTTTAATAACAGAAAGCCAAGTTCAAGCAGCCATTTTACTAACAAAAAAAAACAGCTACTACTCTGGTGCTACTATCTGCTGGGGCTTGAACCAAATAAGTACAGGACTAATCTAATTGTTCCAAACCAACTACGGTTTCTGTTGGCAATTAAGTTTATCTCATACAGATAAGTCCACACATCTCTGGTTCTTGCTGCAAAAGAAGTGCAGTGTTATACTATATACCACGAATACTCAAAACTATTTTTGGACCAAAAATGGACGTATTTGGTTTTTGCCGCAATTCCCAGGAGGGGAATTCCCTGACTTATAACTTATAAGGTCGTCGTCTTTAGGCAGAACATTGATCTCCAGAAACAGGACATCATAGCCGTCGTCGCCTTTACACGCAGCGTGCAGACACTAGCCAGTGCTGTGGTGGGTTGTGAATCCGGGGCTGGATGTGATGTTGAACTGTGGTAGTAGACTGCGTCTGGAGCCCTTAGTAGGAAATTTTAATGAAAGCAAAGGCACTAAGTTGGGGAACGAGATCAATGGTGGAGGGGTATTTTGGGGGGATATAGGAGTGAAATAATTGTATTATGCTGGAAGGGGTAGTTAAGAGAAGGGTTGGCAGGCAATGATGTCTGTGGAAACGGGAGTGGATTATTGGATATAGCGAAAGGAGGGAGAGAAAGCGGGGTTGGAAGGTGGTCAGGGGAACAGTTGGAATAACAGAGTGGTGATCAGGTGGAGAGGTGTCGTCCGGGGCAACGTCTGGCCAAAGAGGGGGAGATGGAAGAAATTTCAATGACAGACGGCGACGATGGCTGAGGTGATGCCGAATGCTGAGACGTCAGTGGAGATGGATGTGCGGGGAACGCCTGAGATATTTGGGTTGCGTCGTCGTCTGATCCCACGTTGCCGGAAAGCTCAATGACACTGCATGTCGGTTGCTGAGGCAGCGCGGTGATAAAGCCGAAGAAAGTGTGCTCAGGGGTGGAGACGATTCCTCTGCTGTGGTAGAGAGCTTGGTAATGTGAGCGGCATCATCTGAGTCCACACTGACGTGCAGCGAAAATCGAGACGGCGGTTGGAATTCAGAACCATAGAAATCTTCTGGATGGCCGTATACAGCAGTAGTAGTAGTGGTGATAGACTGCTGCTCCAGCCGCGCCATGGCCGAGTGGCTAGACCACTCGCCTCTCACTTAGACTGCCGGGGTTCGATACCAAGCGACAGCATGTGAGATTTGTAGTGGACATAGCGGCATTGGGGCGGGTTTTTTTCGGGGTACTCCGGTTTCCCCCGCCATCGCATTCCACCGGTGCTCCATTATCATTCATGTATCATCAGTGTCACCGCCTGCGGGTGTTAAACACTACCAAAAAGAACTATTATGACATTTTAATCAAAATAGCAATTTAAAAAGTAAATAACAATGTACCTTTTTTTCTAATTTTTACATATAAAGTATTTCTTTGAGGAATTTCGTGAAAGTGTAACGTATAAAACCTTTACCGACTGTTTGGAGCAGTATATTCTGCATATGCACAAATAATTTCAAAGGTCTATGTATTTGAGTTTTCTAGAAAAGTGAGCTCAATTAAAAAAAAAAAAAAAAAAAAAGCAACTTACGGTAAATGCAAAAGAAGATAATATTGTGTTTTTACGTAACATACCCAAAACTCAAAACATTCCTGGTCCATGTTCCTCACAACCAGCTGTGTCAGCACCGTCTCTCCTCTTTTCTCCTCTCGTCCTAATTCTTGCTTCCTTAGACACTTCCTGCACTTGTTCTTCTGCTTCTTTTACTCTTGATGCGTCAATGTTTTCAAAGGCACAATCAAAATTATAACCTGGTTCCAGTTCAATTTTCCTAAATACTTCTCCCCTTTTAGTAGCACCATTATTAAAACATATCACAATATCCATTACACCAAATTTAATAGTCTTACTGCTAACATACACACATATATTGGAACTGTTTCCCAGATTAGGTGATTAAAGCTCTCGTTGGCGTTTTGCAAAACACTTACTCACAGTTCTGGTTTGGTAAGATCTCTATATTTGGGCTTACTTTCTAGCAGCAGAGCTTCCGGAAGGGTACATTTGTGTGTGTATATGTGGTTCCACCAACCAGTGCTAACCACACCATGAATCAGCACCTTTTGCTCAAAGACCATGCTGTGGATTTTCATCTGGTGACAGCTTATGAAAGAAAGTTGCCCATACTGCTTTTCTCATAGCTGTGGTGACTTTATCTCTAGCATGGTTACTAATAGCCAAACCATAGTAAAGCTGTCTAGCATTAATTGCAGCATATGTTAGTGTTCCACGACTAAGATAGGTTTTCCATCGCTGAGCATAATACCTTTCAAATTCTTTTTCTTTTCTCTAAGACTTCTGCCCATTTCTTTTTGTACGTGTCCAACACACTAGCGTTTTCACTTGCACCCCTTGTCCATATACATTGGCTTTTTGCACCCTTAGAAAACTTTTGGTGTGCCCATACCCTAAATAATTATGATATTCTTCGGAGCGTTTAAAATTTGAAACAATTCCCACGTTCCCATTCCCCCACTCTAACCATCATAATTCTTACTACAATCACTGTGTTCCTTTTCTGCTTTACATTTCAAGCAGAGCTCACTCCAGCATTCTACATCTAAAACTTTTCCATTGTCAAGTGCAGTACCTGACACCAACCGCTCAGTGATGAATGCCCGCGCTTTTGCCAAGAAGCACCAAAGGCTGCTGTAATATTCTTAGAGTAATCATTTAACCTTACAGTTTCTTGGGCAGCATGTTTCATGCCACTTTCTGAAGAGGTTGCTCTAAGGTATGATAACATGACACAAACTTTGTAGGTGGTGGTGATTAATTCATTATTCCACATAAAAGCTGTACTGCTCTTTGTCCCTTACCTGTAGACCTAAATCCATAACATAATCTTAAATAACTTTATACCCATGTTCTACAATTTCAGAGCTCATTGCTGATTCTTTGTTTGAACATTTCCTGCATGCAACCTGAATGTTTGTGGCCAACCCCTTCTACTTTTCACACCTTCTCGCAATTTTCTACTATTCACTGTCTCACACTTTCTGCTCTTCGTTGACTAATTCAATAAACATGACCGTATTTCCATATCAACAATTATAAGCCCACTAGAAGAATAATTATTTATAAAACAACTATCATCATCTTGAGCAGAGTAATTAAGCTTGGTCTTGGATACACAGACTCATGCAGACTGCTCTGCAACTGGCACTTGATTCAACATAGAGTTGTTGGTAATGTTTTCAGTTTGAAGACTTGTCACACTCAAAAGTGCTGACTTTCTAGGATAGTATTTCCCCTTCCCAAATTTCTTCATCCAACCCATGGTTTGTTTCACCAGACCATTTCTAAAACCACAAAAAATGCAATGAATTGGAGAAAACCAAATCTCACTCGCTATACAAACAAACTAACTTTTAAAATGGTGACAGTAGACAGTCTAAAAAAAAGTGCTGCCAACAGTCACAATAAAACTCTAAAACAATAAAAGTTCCAAGCAGCAAGTAATTTTGCTTGTTAAATACAGAAGAGAAAATGCAGAATATAAGGGGAGTGACAGTCTGGCCGCCATATTTAAAACCCCATTTAAACACACTTAATTGCCACAAACACACAACACCTTATAATGGGCAAGTTCTGCAAACTAGGTAGATTCATATTAAGGAAAACACCAGAAATTCATATTTTCATCCATAATCACTACCAAGTGTCCTTGAGCTGTGGCACGAAAATATTGTGGACTTCGAATACGTCTTCAACATGAAATCGGAAATGGTGTCGTATTGCAAAATAGACGTGTTTTGTTGGGTCAAGGAGTTGCGAAATTTAGAAGGGAATGCATTAACGAGAATGACATAGACCCGGTTAGACAATGCGTCACCATTGCGCAGGTGTGCATGTACGCGTATAGAAAGCGTTTCATCCAACCAAAAAATTGGCCTGTTTCCCGTAGAAGGTTACCGCTTTATAGTTAGGCAGTCTCGCATAGCGCGCATAGAGCTAGCTGTCTTGGTTAGAGTTGCACTCCGTGCCGATTCAGCATGCTATGAGAGGATGCGAAGTTAAAATTTTAAGGCACACGGTAATAGATGGGTAGAGAGAGAAAGGCGATGCAAAATACGTGTAGTTCTTCCATGGCTGCTCCACGACGGCTTCTCACGTTGTTTCATAGTCGCCAGGCCACGGTGTACAGGACAGGGAACCAAACTATGGCCTCCAGGTTGGAAAGCACTGAGAAGGTCACGCGAAAGATCAGGAATGCCGGCTACAACGTGGTGGAAATGTGTGAGTGCGTGTTTAACGCACGATGAAGGCGAACAAGGACTTGGCGTGGCATGGCAAGCAATTTCCCGTACCCGAGCCCCTCAACCTGAGAGATACCTTCAATGGAGGTCGCACCAATTATATACAGATATACTGCGAGGCCGAGGGGGTTCGAAAGATTTAATATGACGTGTGTCCTGTATCCGTACGTCAACAAGATAAATCCCTACCCCGTGGGGCATCCCAAGATCCCCATAGATCGCTTTCTAAGCCTGGAAGACATGCGTGGCAGGATTCTGAAGTACTGTAACCGTAAAGCCCGTACCACCCGGTGCTGCCGCTACGTATCTGCAGCAAGCTGATGTTCCCGATATGCCGCGTTTGTGCAGAGGCGGAGATCCACGGGGACGACGAGAGGTTCTTGACGGGTGTCCGGGTATTGACGAGCTGAAGGCAGCCTTTGAAAAGGGGTACCGGCTTCTGCGGGTCTATGAGATTTGGGAGTACGACGTGGCTCAGTATGATCCAAACACCGTAGCAAAATGTCTGTTCGAGGACTACATGAAACATTTGAAGATCAAGACAGATGCTTCCGGCTTGCACTTGTATAGCGACACGGCTGTGGCTAAACAGCAGTTCGTAAATCAATTCTTCGAACACGAAGGCATGGCATTCGATCCCGAGTACACGGCGCCCAACCCCGGTAGGCGGGAGCTGGCCAAGCTCATACTAAACTCCTTCTGGGGAAACTGGGGCAACGCGTTATCACACCCACGTGCGAACTTGTGGACCGGTACGACCGTCTCTGGTCTTGCTCAACGATCCGGGTATAGAAGTGTGGTCCTACGTAGCCGCGACGAACGAGGTCACTTACGTGGTGTGGAGGTACTGCGAGCTGAGTCCGAGGGTGAACCTCACCACCAACGCCGTGCTTGCGTCTTACACAACGGCGCATGCGCGCCTCGTGCTTTACGGTTACCTGAATCGACTCGGAGAAAGAGTGTGCCACTTAGACACCGATTCCGTCGTCGCCACCGCGTTAACCGGAAAAAGGCCCCCTCCGCGGAACGCCTCGCGGGCGTTATGACGGACGAACTAGAGAAGTAAGACTGGGGTTCTTACATTACCCGGTTCGCCTCCACGTTGCCGAAGAGCTACTGCATGGAGATTAAGTGTCCGCAGACGGGCAAATCTTTTTTTTGTGTTTAAGGTGAAGAGCATTACACTCTATTCTGCTATCTATAGCACTTGAGCGTGAGGTGATGCGCGATATGGTACTGAGTGGTCATAGCAGGAGAGTAAAGCTGACGGGTTTCTAGATAACTCTCTTGGAAACAAGCCGAACACTTCAGAATAGTGGCCAACAAGTACGTTCTCACCGACGACTTTTACTCGTATACCTACGGGTACAAGAGAAGCCATAAATGAGACGCCAACTATCGGCGAAGCTCATTTTGGGCCAGAGATATCTGTACGACGCGATGCCAAAATCTCGTCACCCTAGGTGACTCAACTTTTCCATCACGATGTTCGTGGCGGGATCCTCGCGCTGCGGAAAGTTCACATTGTGCAAAAAATGATTCGCCACGCAGACGATATGTTCCACCATCGCCCTAGAAAGCTGCTGTGGTGCCACTTGCCCGAGTATTCGCCCAGACTCGAAGCCTTGCCCCTGCGGTGTGAGACTCACGCGGGGATCCCCGAACTTCTTCAGTGAGCGAGAACTATTTCGTCATCCTGGACCATTTGATGCTGGAAAGGGGTGGGAAGGACGTGTCTATTTTTTCACAAGAGATTACCATAAAAAACGCTTCGGCATTGTGTACATTCTGCAAAATGTTTTTCCTCTAGGTGAAAAATATAACAATACCTCTCTAAAGGCAAACTACATCGTGGTCTTCAAACCCAACCACGACAGAATGCAGATCGAAGTGTTTTGTCAGCAGATCGGACCTGCGAACTTTAAGTTTCTCTTGGAGGCTTTCGAAAAGGGCACCGAAAACTTGCTCGGGTATCTGGTGTTGAATTGCACTCAATATACGCCTACGCGATACGGGTATCGAATCGGCGTGCTGCCATACGAGAGCCTCTCGTATTACATACCCAGCTGATACTGTTGAGTTTTTGTTTTTCTTGGCTTAAGCAAAACTCTCAGAGGTCCCGAGTTTATTCGAGGGTTTTGATTTTGTGCTTGGTGCTGTCGTACGCCTCTAGGGCGTTGATTTTAAATAATGCACCATTTCAATGCTGTCGTCACTGATGTGCAGACATGGCTAGAGGTAGGTTACGCCTTGCGAAATTGTACAGTCCTCGCATAGCGAGGCAGCACGCGAATTTGTCGGCTGTGGCCAACACAAAGAACCCTCTGCCCAAAATGTTAGAAAATGCCGATGGAGTTCTATAAAGGTCATTTGCGAATGTATGCTCAATGTGTGCCGAGGTCACGCGCAATTACCGAAAAAGTGCTAAGGTCGCTTAAAGAGGTATAAAGGTCTTGGAGGAGGTTGGTGGACAAACGAATCCCGCTGAGAAAAAAGAAGAAAATCTTGGTTCAAAACGGTGGCTTTCTGCCGACATTTCTGCTTTCCGTATTTACTACGCTGGGTAGCGCACTCGTGTCGACATTTGCAGGATGAAGTACGTAAGACAGATCGTCGTTACACCGCGGCTAAAAAACCGTAGACAAGCTTCACGTCGTCAACAAAACTATTTCGAGAATTTCCAACGAAATCGAGAACGTGCAGGGTGCCAAATTTCCAGCCGAAGGAAAGTGGCGTCTCGTAAAGCATAAATTGAGCCACTAGCTTGATCTCGTGACACAAATTAGAAAGCCCTACCTTATCGATAACGACGACGATGATGTTGACGACGATCACGAAGACGTCCCGTCGGTAAAAAAGGAGGTGGACCCACAAGCATAAAGATTAATCCGCTCTCGCCTCCCAAAAACAAGAGGGCGAACCCACTTTCGCCTAAAAAGTAACCGAAGACGCCTTCCGGTAGATACCATTTGCGCAGACGGATCTGGAAATCTCTGCACAAGGAACAAAGGAGGAAGGAATGGAGGGCGCTAAGACGCTACTATGCAAAACCGGAACATTACAACGGTTTGGACGTGGTGAAGACCCTTTGCAAAGCCAATGGAGCATCGTAGGCACTTATCGAGTCTTTCCTTCAGACTACGGACAGTTGCACCTTGTACAAACCGGTGAGAAAGTGGTTTCCCACCAGATAGTATCACGTGACCAATATGAACGATCTTTGTGAAGCCGATCTGAACGTCATGAAAACCTTCAAAGACCTATGGCGCACAAAGTGCTGTGACGCTAAGCAAACCTGCCAAACGTTACAGGTAAGTACATCTATATACCTCATCGTAACTATCCGTCTCATGTTGCTGTTGCTTGTTTTTCATTCTCTCTCGCTTGTGCTTTCAGAACACGAAATACCAATCGCACCATCATTCGTCTTTATTCCCAGTCAGCCTTGCAGTGACCCAAGATAACCGCGCCACACAGGTTTCTGCATACCTAGTTTTAACATTTTCTTTTTTGGTGCGTAGCTGCTTATAAATACCACTAACATTCGTTTCTCTCTCTCTCTATTATTTCAGTGCCAAAGGTTTTGAAACTCCGGCGGCAGCAAAAAACATCCAAGCAAAAAGAAAGCTTTGCCTCAAATATGACGATGTCCTCCAACAGCCCTGAAACCCCACACACTACCCCAATTAGCACCTTTGTGGGACCTCTATTAGCCATCTACTTCCTCAATGCCAAACACACCAAAGTTGAGTGTGTCGGTTTTTCGCCCGTCTCGCACCAGTTGGTGGTAGCCAATACTAAATGCGGACAACGCAACGCAGTAGTCCTGGGTTCCACAAAGTGGCATAATCTCGTCGAAGACATACCCATCATTCACCGACGCCTGCATCATCAGGCAGGCAATCTACAGGAATATAATTTCAGCGACACCACCACCGCCCTGTTTAAAAACGTGTTCAGAAAGCTAAAAATTGTCTTGAAAATCTGCAGGGCACCCAATCGCGCTCAACTGCGAAGAGTGGAACACATTGCACCACTTGCTACGCATTGTTACCGACATCATGTACTACAAGAAGAAAGAAGAAATGGACGTACAAAATCAAATCATGGCATACTAGAAATACGTGCTTTACAACCACGCCTCCTCCATTATTCTCTTCAAAAATATGAATTTCACCCAATTTACCAACTACATACGGTGTGTCAATTTCGAAACCTTCCTAGAAACCGATAATTTTCTGAAACCTCATTTTGCTCTATCCATATTGCAAAGCACGCCTTAGTGGGCATCCTCCCACATTTCTGCATTCTTTCTTCTCCTCCCGCCCTTTGGTGCCGCAACAAGTTCCGCATAGGATGCAGAAATTATGCCCCTGTGCACTGCGAAGCATCTAAGGTGTTTAAAAGCTACGAAGTGAAGGAACATCCCAAGAGAAATGTCCCTTATGCATTACGGATCATCGATAATACCTACGACGGAAAATCCATTTCCGACAAAGTTCACAGCTGCGAAAATAAAATTTACTGCGTACTCTCCAACACCAATTCACCGACATATATTTCAATTCAGACGTGTGGACTTTCTAGCACATACGCCAACCAGATCAACGGTTCCAATTTGTTGCTACAAGAGGTTTAATTATTTTTTTCTACGAGCAACAATACACCTCCACAGCTAAAATGCAACAATGGGTTGACGAAGATCGCATATGCTACCGTAGATGCTTAGCGGTGTATTTGAGTGACATCGGCTTTGACATCTCACTGGATCATATACACGGCACTTGGATATTCAGTGTCAATCACAACAGTCTTCTCAGTAAACAGCAGGAAGTGGAGGTCGAAACCCGCGGCCTAAAGTATTTGAAAAGCAACGTTTGTTGATAAACTCCAATGGTCTGTTTCTGTGTTTGTTTTCCTATTGCCTGTAGAAAAAACACCACATATTTAAACGGATCGGCGATTTCCTGTCGATGTTCGACTTCCCGGAAAATAACCACTCTCCAATATTTTCCTAACTTTCTTCCGACGGATTCCTGCGGATGTGACATCTCAAGATAAGTTAGCATTTGCTCTAAACGCTGTTTTCAAACCCTTATAAATTCCCACCGCAATGCTTTCGCCTTACTCGGTGTGGGTCCATCGTTTTGGAATGCCAGTCGCATTGGGCCTCCCAAACCGCTGCAAACATTGTTCTTCAAGACCAAATCAACGATTTTAATTGCAAAACAGGCGTCCTACATATCTTGTGACTGCTTCGCCGTGCTCGTAAAGTACCTAGATAACAACAGACGCATAAAGCACTTGTACCTCAGGAACGGCAAGTTCTTATAGAAAACTGTAGCGAAATCTTCTCCCACTACCCACCTGAAAGCGGGAATGTCGTAAGGGAACACTTTCTTGTTCACATCCAGCATATTTGTGCCCCATATCAACGGTGCAAACGCCACTAAAACCTTCCGTCACAAAGAACACAGTTCGACGGACCACCCACGTTTATAAAAAATGGTCACTGGTTCAACATGTGAAACATGAGTCAAAACGCTCTCCGTGTACTGGAAGAGTTGTCTAACAACACAGAAATTCTCAGCGTGTCACAACTCCAATAAACTGGCCATACTCTGTGCCAGGCGGCAGACCCCTCGCAACAAAATACAAACCCAGGACGATCGTCAAAATCGACGAAGAATCCGAAGTTTTCCTTCCAGCAGGGTTTGGTAAGGCTACTCCCGATCTCATTCAACACCTCTCTAACACCAAGTTTACGCTAACCTATCAAGGCGAAGACACGTACTTAAACGGGTTAAAAAAAAAAATCTAGTTAAGTTCAAACCAAAATGAACTGCTGCGAAATCGATCCCGTACATGTAGGAAATAAACCACTCCTAAAACTCCTATTTCTATTCCAACTCACCGCTAATGGAGAAGATTCTAAAGTTCACTTACGCTCTGCTCAAACCACCTTCTTTGTCAATCAAAAGCAAATCATCGTCAAACTAAACTCCATATATTCCCACGCCATTCATTTCAAGTTTCTCCCTTCCAAGACTAATCCATGTGGATCAAATGCTCAGCTGTCCGCATACCTATGCCACAAAATCCCCAACCTTGACATCAATGCAACATCAGACGGATGCTTCTCCATCAGCTTTACCAACGAGTTCGTGGTGGCCATAACCACCCTAGAAAATAGACCAACTTACATCTTCTTCTCACCTGCATCACCAAACCTATGCAAGAGGGCGCATATTTCGTATGGATAGTGACAGCAGTGATGCCGAAGATAGAGAAAACGACCATCTCTCCATCACCATAAACTTTAAACTTATTTTTTGTGAGAAAATTGAAAAAACTGAAAATACTATTCCGTGAACTGTAATGTAAGTGTATCGTGTAGTAGTTTTGTTCTTCTAAGCAGTAGTGTAATAGTATTAAAAATAGTGTATATATCATCACGTAGTAATAAAAACTGCGTATAAATCGGAATACTGTGTCTCTAGTGTCAGCTTTTTCAATGCATTCACTGCTTAAAATGTTAAGTTCCATTTGTATTTCATGCTTATCACTAATAAAAGAATTATTATCAATATTGCGTATCATACTGTATTCACAAAAATAAATAAAAACAAGAAAAGTTATTTCGGATTTGCCATTGGGTTAAGCGTTAATCGTTCTGCTTTTGGTACAAATTTGCAAATTTACCTTCATCGCTCTTGATCCACCTTAATCTGCGAATTAAGAGCGCACTAACGCCCATAGCGGCAGGATTATCGTTAATCCACTTGGCAAATTCGGGATAAGAACTACTAATATTACTCTTTAAAGACATAAGCAGCAAGACGTCGCTACCAATCAAGGAAGCATATAAAGAAGTAGTAACAGGAAAGAAACACACACACACACATAAATAGCAAAATAAATGGCCCAAAGGTATCTGAAAATCTTGTCAGAGAATTGTTTGGTAACTAAGAAAGACTGGTTTGGATATACAGAAAATTCGAGAATGTGAAAACACATGTCAGTTATGCACACGACATGTCAGGTAGCATGTGTGTGAATTAAAAATTATTACAGTTTTGACCACATATTATCTGTCTGTTTCAATATGAATGATGGAATAGTGATGGAAGTCAATAAGAGCAGGGAGGCCATGACGTATACCGAAATTAGAAAAAAATACTAGTTTGGTGCTATAACTAGGCGGGGTTTTAGTAAGTAAACAATCTAGTTAGGAACGCAACAAGGCTTTTGGCGAGGGAAGGTGGATGCCACTGCGACCTTGCAGTGTTCTCTATAAACAAACACGATGAGCAGTTAAAGACACAACACCCTCTTACGAAAGTAGGTAGATCGGCATTAAGGTGTAACGGGTTGTGGTAATTCATTATTTCATTAAATTATTGGCACACAGTAATATGAGCTGTATATCATTTTCTTTCATATCACGATGTTTTCAGTGTTCAATAATACATTTTCAAAATACTTTCAACTTAGGCCCTGTAGCACGTAGATAGGTGTTTATATGTATATAGCTATAATTATATGCATTCCACATCCCTAAATAGGAAAAAAATAGTAACAAAATTTTAAGAGTCACTTACTTGAGAGTCCCTTCCTCAGTAGCCCCTCCTTCTTTTAGTATATTCTTCCCTAGAACACATTAAGGTTTCCTACCACTCTTTCTGTAACCGTTCCAGCTTGTCTTCACTCAGCGTTTATGAAATTGTTCTGTTCCCTCAAGATCTTTTGGAATTTTCAGCGTAGATGCTGGTAAATACATGTTATTTTAATTGCAATATCACGGAAATGTTTCTGAGCATAAGAATTAGTTTAAAATAGAATTATGAAATTAGTTCCCTCACTTCACGTATAGCGGTAGTTTTTCTCGTCACAGAGATAAACCAAGTCAAGTTTTTCATAATATTGATCTTAGTACATTGCAGCCTGCAGCTTTGATGATTTCGCCTGATGTACTGAAAATTTTCCTTGCCAATTTCTGGCACAAATAATGCTAATTATGGTGATAATTTTTATTGCAATGTGTGATTCTTCTTTACTTTAAGTATATTGTCACAATGGTCAACTGATTTTTATGCAGCGGATAAGTGGAACAATAACAATAAAACCGACTATTTGGAAGGAAGGGGAGGACTGTCCAACATTACCTGACGTCACCTATACCTCGTGCGTTAATACGATTGCTGCGTTTACTTACTAAAACCCTCTGCCTGGTTATAACAAGGGTCTGGCCGACTCCCTAGCTCAAGTCGGTTGTGCACCTGGTGCGGCGAGTCCTGGATTGAATACCCAGCTGTGGGGTAAGAACTCCTCTCTAGCCCAGAGTATTCCTGTCCTGTCTGGATGTATGAATGTGAGTGTGTGATCTGGTGATTAAAGTTAAAGAAAAATAGTAACCAAACGACATCAGTATCCGAGTTAACACTTTGCAGATAGACAACATGTTCTAAAGCGAAAAGCCACTTTTGGGACCATATAAGTTAATGACGGGAAACAAATAGAACAATAAAAAAAGAAAAGAAAAATATGCTGTATGGAAAAACTTCAAGAAACGTTGTGAAAGGTTAACAAGCATAGCAATGATACTTTGAGGGTATCGAAGTAGAGTGTAACCCCAAGAAGCCTCTATAAATGTGAAAAAGCTCACATATTAAGCAAAGAAGAGACATAGGGAGGAACTTTTGTGAATATTCTTCTTAAGAATGTCAAAGCTTTTAAGCTTATTTAAAACAGACCAAAATCGTCGCTAATTTGGTTTTGCCAGTTCAATACCTGAGAAGAGTGTGATCGGGATAAGCGTTTTTAATCGAAGCCCCTTTTTCATTACCTTTAAAGATAAGAATGGTAACGATAACGGAAAACTTAATTTATTGCAATGTGAGCTTTCACAATTAATAAGAAGCTTTCCCGGGTCCCGAGAAAGGGGAAAAAAGTTTTAACTTTCTTGTTCTTGTTTCTGGACACGGCTTATTATGATGATCTATATTGTGAATATTGGTTTCTTCACTGAAGAGGTTATTTTAGGTGGCCGTGACATGAAACAACAGCTATGTAGAGCTCACACTAGACGCAAGCTGCAAAAATGAAACGAAGAAATTGCAGTACGCAGGCTGTGAGGTGTGTAAGTGCAGACATTTATGTTGATAATTAACAGCAGAGTAATAAATAATATAATATCAATATTTGCGGACTTAAAATTTAACTAATTAAGCGTAGCATCTTTCAGGTTGGTTACTAATTATTACCTCTAAGCAGGCGTGGCACATACAAGACATACGAATCGATTTTCCCTGATACCGTGGGTCGGACAGCGTAATCTCGCTACAACAAATGTTATATCGAACGTGACTTTGAATACTTTCTGCAAGGGCAATGGCTCCACACTGCTTAGGCCAGCAAGTCACGTATTCAGGTATGAAAAGGTGAAAGCAAAATGAAGAGCTTATACTGGCAAGCGTTGTTTTATTTTTGTTATTCTTTTCTGGTTATAAGTCCTATGAAAATATAATATTAATAACATAATATGAAAACATCAAGTACAGTTTATGATAATAGATAAAAACGCTTCAACCGGGAGCAAGATTTGAATTCAGAGACCGTTCTCCTCAATAATCCACCGCCCTAACCAATCCTACACAAAGCACAGCAGCGGTTATGTAGGGTAGAGTAGCCAGTTAAACAATATCTTGCTCCAGATATGTGATTCGTGACGCACGGGACTATTATTGTTATTGTAATTATTATTATTATTATTATTATTATTATTATTATCAACATGATTATCATTATCGTTATTATTATTATTATTATTATTATTATTATTATTATTAGTATCATCATCATCATCACCATCATCGTTGTAGTTAATGTTGGGTTCCAAAGTTTACAGATACAAACACACAAAACAGTCAGCGGTATAAAGAGAGAGTAGCGGCAGGGGTTTGTAGCATAAACAGTGAGGTACAATCTGTTCTAAAAGTATGTCATTACATGTTTTGGCCTTATATGCATTGTTTTAATTAAAATTATCACACTGAAACAATTATTTCAGAATGAATAAAGACGCCTTGTACTTTTACAAATAAAAATATAAAGCTTTATAAAAATTTCAGGATGATAATGTGCAGACATTGGAAAAAGAACATAAATCAATCAGGCCATTTCAGAACTAATTGCACTTAATTACAAAATAGATCTTTATTGTTTCGAAAGAAAAGGATCTCCTCCTGCCACTCAAAATATATTTTCAATCTGAGTTCTCTTTCAGTCTACACTGGTTTATTTACTAGCAGAAAGTGAAGGAGGTCAGGCATTGGCCACTACTAGATAGTGCAACGCGTTTCGAAATGGGCTGTAGAGATCATGCCTAATTCATCACGTCACAGTTATGCTGTGTGTGCACCAGACCTCACGAAATTGCTACGAAATATAGCAATTTTGTGACTCCGAACCGATGTCTAATTATTCTATTACTATTTACTATTATTATTATCATCAATGATATACATATATGCCCAGAAATAAAAAATAGGTACGTGTAGTACAAACTAAGTGTCAGTTCGTTTTAATAAAATATAAATAATTTACCTAGCTCTAGGTAAAAATGTGTATAACTTAAACTGGCGCATTCATTGTGACATTCAAAGTGTTTGCAATATTAGTAGGTCTAAGGCAAATGTTTACGTATTAGTGTTGAGAAAAATGGCTGGTATACTGTTATCTTTGTCGTAACTGCGTTGTAGATTTGACACACCCAGAGGAAAATGTAGGAAAAATAAAATATGATCTCTTCAATTCAATTAATTTTCTCTAGCTATTCCATACACAAACTAATCTTACAAAAGACTATTCTTTTTTCTATACTAAGCTAATCGAGATAAACATTAGAAGAGTTGGTTTTATTACTTGCTTCCTTGTAAGAAAGTAAATAATATACTAGGCTAAATCTATAGTAAAATATTTTAAAAGCTGGTCGCTATGTGAAACATTTGAGGCTTGGTTCGCCTTGCATGGCGACTTCCCGTTTGTTAGGTGGTTTAAAATTGGAGCGAATATAAAGGGGTATCTCGAAAACCGTCAACTCTACAAGAAAAACGTATATGACAAATTGTGTTTTTTAATGAGATCTGCATTGTTTTTGTAGTAAGCTTTTGTCTATCACTTACGTTTAACAGTTATACAAAATTATGAAAAATTCATGCAGAATAAAGAGGTCTTAAGAGGTTATTCCCAGAAAATTCATAATATGTATTTTATTTTTAATATACGGTATTTTAATCAAAATTTTTATAGAAATTTTTGAGAAAATGCACATCTTTTCGATGCATAGGGTAGTTTGTTTACGAGGAATTTGCTTGAAAATCTTCGCGTCGCATCATTGGAAGATATTAAACATAAATACCAAGCTTAGTATTTAACGGTCTCTTGGGTTTATAACCATGCTGTTTACAAGCACACACAGGCACACATGAACCTTTTTCTTAAAATGTTTTTTTTGGACTCGTGGGACATCCAAACATATATTTCCGGTGAAATCTCAACATAGACTTTTTAGGTGCAAGACAATACCTTCTCTAGCTACAATGTACATTGTATTAGAATAGTTGTCATAACTGGGAAGATTATTCCTTAAATGTAAAGATTGTAATTGAATTTTATGAAATGTTGTAGGGCAAACAAATTGTATATATAACATCTATATAACATCTATGGCGTGTGTTGGTATCGTAGGGCAGTGTTAGGTACATAGTATACGACCTTTTATATTTTGAATTGAAATAGACCATACATGATTCATACAGAAGTAATACTCAGGAAATGTCTACTCTCAAAATTAAACATGGGCAAAATCGAATGTTTTCAGGAACTGAATGTGCTGTATTCAATTAATTTTAAGAATCGAAGCTTTCACTCGAGTACAAGTTCTACAATCACTCATTATTGCTTTCGCTAATGGAAGTCAGCCTATATTCATTAGCAAGTTCTCTGATGCTATGTTATCGCCACTAAATAATGTTCTCATTTGGCAGTATGGTTGTTCTAGAATAAAGCGTCGAGTGCAAATGATGGACAAGAAAATGACCACTGCAGTTAGATGCTGACAATTAGGTGCTAGGTTAACTTATTTTCGCTACACGCAGGAAAAATTGGATAACAAAGATATAACGACCGATAAGCTGTTCATCAAATTGTAATCCTAGATCTTAAAATGTTGACTGCAGTCCACATGAGCTAATTGTTTTTCTCTGTATGTGTGGCGGCTTAAATGCAGTGATATTAAAGATAATCATGTCAGGAAAACAGTTTATTTGAACAAAGAAATGTTTATACAAATTTTAAGGCAGTATGTAAGCAAACGTACTTAATTTTAATTCGATACCGTCATTGGATGTTTACACGCACTATGGACATGATTAATGGAAGTTGTGAAACATTATAAACTATAGAACCTAAAATATCCGAAAACTCCTTTACGAAATAAAATTAATTGCACTTGAGATAGGGTGTTTATTACCAGTCAGCTAAGCACATCCCTCCGCTCTTCCCTGTAAATGCCTAAACATGTGATGCAAGCACTACCTCGAGACGAGATCTCGATTCAGTTCGGTGTAGCAAAAAGAGAACTGTGTGTCTCCAAATATGTGGTATTCACATTAAGTGGAACACCAAAGTAAAACCCTTTCAGATTGTTATTAATAGAATCTTAGAGGATGTCTTAACTATGCAAAACAAATCAAGTATTGCTCTACACAGAGTTTGAGTGTCCATGGATAACATATGATTTGGTACTGATTGTGGATACACGAGGAACAATATTCATCTACAGATTTAAGGGAGGTTTTATGCACACTGTATATGCTAACCAATCAGCTTCAGCTTTTCCTTCAGAGCTGGTTGCCGCACTATTCCTGTTCGGTTCGATAAAGCATATGAAGGACAAACGGGGTGAACATGCCCTCCGTTAAATAATGAATATTTCAAAGCTGCGCGTGAGGAATCTGGAGAAAAAAAGACGCCCACGCTTTAAGAAAAGAGCCAGTGAAAGGAGAGTTTCTGAAGTTGCACGGATGAATTTCCCAGCTGGTGCGGTTTGCGGAAGAAGATTTAGGAAAAGGACAGCGAAGGAGTGAAGAAGAATAAATAATGGTTGTTGAAGTAAATGGAATACCACTCCCTTCTGATCGACAGGAACGCACACCGCCCTAATGAAGAATTCATAGGGGTTGCAGCAATCGAAAAGACGCAAGGTGTGAGAGAGAATGTAATCAGTTGCTGCTTTAAACGGCTTGTCTCCACTAGGCCCTGAAATGAGAAGGCCCGAGTTTCTTCTAAACTAACGGCGAACTCTCTTCAACTCGGATGGGAGTGAAAGTGGGGTTTATTGTCAGGAGCTTTGTAAGAGTTAAACTGGACCTTTTGTCTCCGTTGTCGCCTACCTTCTAATCATTACACAACTTCATTTTCTACTACGTTCAACATATATTCGCATTTACATGAATTCATTCCATTAAGCTATGTAAATGACTTTATATCCTCTTATATCTTCATTGTGATTATCATTACTTCGGTCAAAATTAATTGAAAGAGCATGATTTTCATTGATATTATATTTCCATGCACCCTTTTTCTTACAGTTTATAACTATTCAGTGGTGGCTTCAATAAAGTTGGTAAATTCCAAATTTAATAGATAAGGAGCTTTTAGTTTTAGCCACCTGTTTCGCCTGTTAACGCTAGCCGCGGTGTTAATGTATTTTTAATGGGTAATATTAGAAGTGTTTGATGTGTGCAAATATTCCTTCGTATGTTAAAAGTGTTGCAGACCTCAATAGGCTATTTCATGTCGATACTCGCCAGTGGAGAACTGACGAGAGCGACCTTCGCTTTCCTCGTCTTACATCAGCGGAGACGGTGACCGCGTCGCGCTCTTTTTGCAAGCATGGATGGGGTCCCTGAGTGATATAGCTGGAACGCTACCAACGCTGGCTTAAGCCCTGCTCACAGACTCTAAGCCTACCGACGGACCCCCGGAGGGAGCCTCAAACTCAAAGGCGATTCTCAACGAATGTTCCCGGCGAGGACGCCAGTTTTACAGTCCGTAATCCACCATCAAGCCGCAACCAGCAGAACAACGCCGCCTGGTCCTTCAACGCAGAAAGGGAGATGACTAGCATAACAGGAACAGCAAATGGTGAACCGGAACACTCGGGGGATGTAATAAACCCACTCTGCATCCTTCTGGGGACCCGAGAAAGCTCTGAAAAAGCCCACAGATCCGGTAGACCATCCACTTTCATCGAATTCTCAACCTCCGAAATGGGGCTACAGGGGAAACCGTCTTAGCGTTTCCGCTCGATCAGAATTAGGATTATTCAGACGGAGCAGTAATTGGTGCACAGTTCCACTCATAGTTCATAGTAGCCCCTTATTGCCATTCAACGTGACTCCTGGGAGGACGGAATGAAGGGGGGACTCGAGGCGACCTGATTTGGACGACGATGCACGCTAGGAAGTTCGGGATCTGTAACGAATCCGGAGTTATTCCAATCCTGTCGGCGACGATCATTTATTAGCAATTTTCAACCAAGGGTCCCGGAAAGAAATGAACTACTGCTAGGAAGCTGTCCTCACTAGCCAGCCAGGTACCAGGGAGAAGTGTCCATATAAGGCAAATTCTGCAGTCCGGCCGTAAAGCACCACTGCCGTCCCCTGGTCCTATCACCCTGAACATATATTATGAAACAGATACAGGGAAACATTCTTGGCAGAAAAGGAATCACTCCAGCATTCGCCTATTGCCATGGGAAAACCACGGAAAATTGGACAGAGTTGGTTTCCTGGAAAGGAAGAAAAGTCGGCACACCCTGAATGTGAGCCCATACGTTACCGCGGAGACATTTCTGTTGATAAAGCCCAAGATATTGTAAATCAATCCAAAAATGCGCAGATTGTCCTGCATAGCGTCAACAGAACACTTAATGGAAACGTGTAAATCAGTGACAAAAAGGCTTATTGAGAATATTTTATCTCATTAATATTTGTACAAGATATTATAGACATACTAATATAGACATACTATTATAGACAAACTAACTACATCTTGATACCATTTCACGGTTCACGGTCCATTATCTTATTCGGTGTTCTGTGAGTGCTTTCCAGTGAGGTAAACTAAATACATTTGATGATACTTCTGACATTCCACTGAATTTCTTTCCTTTGATAAGGTTTCTTAATTCAAAGCATAGGGTAACGTTCTTTCATAGACTAAAACCTTTGTTACAGTAAAAGTAATACGTTTAGTAATTTGATTCTAAAATAAACATGAAACTTTCTTTAACGGTGCAAAGTAGCCTAATTTGGTGAAACCTAAGTTGGTGATGGGGGTATCATAGTTTGGTGATGGTGAACAAAATGTTTAATTACGTGTAAATATTTAACAAAACTGGTTACAGTAGTATTGTGTTCATTTCTACATTGCTTTTATTGAAGTTAAATTTTGCTTTTGGGTTAGAAATAATACAACATTATCACTAACCCCTGGGTCATTAAACAAAATCTGCTGTTACCCTGACATAACTTCTTGACATATCTAGTCATCTTCTCTTCTTTTTTTGTTTTGATGTTCCATGTTTTGAATTCTGACATTACTGATAGGATTTTCCTAAGTTTGAGGCTTTTGCTGTTGTTTAGCTTGTCAGTGATGATAGTGTTTGTGATGGTGGCGGTGGCGATATTGCTGCTGCTGCTGCTGATGATAATGATGACTGGTTCAGGGATTTATTTATTGTTGTGTTAGGCGACTTTTTCACTGGATTATTACGTTTGCTAGTGTTATTCGGCTTTTCTTGGTACGTCCAGTCCGATCATTTTCCATTTATATTTATTTTTAGAGAACTCGATGCTGCGCCTGTTTTATTTGAAGCCCTGTACAGACACATTTGATAATTTCTCACTAATATAGCAGCTTATAACGTATTAGTACTTTTGTAATGGCTGTGTGCATTCGTCAAAATTGCTTTCATCTCAGGGGCTGGATTTATGATTAACTAACAATGAACATAGGAATTGAAATAAAAAAAAAACTACACCAAAACTTAATTTATACGTATTAATTCAGGCTAAGTAATAAATTATTCAGTGTTACTTTTTAGTTGAGGCCAATATCAATATATATAACATAACAGCAATGTTGTGTATTTAATTTTATTACTACACATTAAAACTTTTGGATGCCCAATCAGTGATACTGTTTTACATGAATTGGATACCCCATAACAACAAGTGAATACAAGCACTGTGCTGCAGTTACACACCAACTACAAATTGTATGATATTTAAGTGATAGATGAATTTTTAAATTTGGCTTTCAGTTACTAAAATGGTCTCAAAAATGCTAAGAATCAGGCCTCTTTTTCTAAGCTATTGCATAAAAATACTCAAGATATTAAATATTTATATTTGCCTTAACTGTTTTCCACAATTCCTGGTCACAGACTACTATACAGTTGGATGATAACAGCAACACCACATATATAATCAAATTATTCTCCGCAGAGTTTACAAGATGACGAGAAGTTGCTAAACACGCACTGCTACCTATCGGCAGCCATTTAAAAACGAAAACGAGGGGAACCTTATTTATTGAAAGGGGACAAAAAATTATCACTAACTAAAGAATGTCAACAAATGCGGCTTCTTTGCCCTATGTGTTGATAGTAAGAGAACATGCCACCTTTTCAAATCATTTGAATTACAGCCCGGTACTTCAGTCACTGTGAAGTGAAGTTACCTACAAAAAATAGTATGTGTTCCATTCACATTACTTTCTCTACCTGTTCTGCAAAAGCCTATTCTTACAAAAGATTACTCTTTTGTCTACATCATCCTAATCAATACAAACATTATTAGAAATTGCCTTATTACTTGCTTCCTTCTAAGTAGAAGGGAAATAAGAGAATACACTGGGTTAAGCGATACTCATATCTTCTAAAAGCGGATCGTTATATGGACAGTTGAAATTCGACTGGCTTTGCATAGCTAGCAGTAAAACAAAAGAGAGATGAAACGAAAGCTGACTTCCCGTTTGAAACAAGTTACATAGTTTAAAATTGAAAACAAATTGTGTGTAATCACAAGATCTACATTTTTGTGTAGTAAGGTATTTTCTATCATTTAACAGTTTAGCAGATTTGCAAAAGTTATCCAAAATGAAGAGCTCTTGAGAGGTCATTCTTGAAAAATCAAGATATACATTTTACTTGTGATGTAAATATTTTTAATATACAGCAATTTAATCAAACTCGTTAGAGTCATTTCTGAGAAAAGCAAAATTTCCGAAAAATTTTCCTTGTAGGGGTTGTGTAGGGTGTGGGAATTTCTTGGTGTTACCTTCTAGGATGATACTAAACTTAAATATCACATTTGGTATTTGACGGTCTTTTCGTTTTTGAGCTATACTGTTCAAAGCCACACACCGCGCGCGCACACACACACACACACATACACAAACCTTTTACTAAAATGTTTTTTTTTAACTCAGGGGACCTCAAAGCATATTTCCGATGATATCTATGTTTCGAAATTTTGGGTGGAATACAATACTTTCTCTACCTACTATGTACATTGTATGTGTAGAGAAAGTAAAAATGATATCTTGCAACCTCTATAGTACATGCACTCATTTTGTTGCGCAAATATTCAGTTACTTAATGCACTGAGAAATTAACTTTCAAACTAAGCTTACCTTGAGCAATTATTTCACCTTTATCTCGTGTCCAGTAGTTGATTGACTTCGGGTAGGCTTCAGAGAGACATTCTAGCGTCATTTGTTGTCCCTCGTATGCTCCAACAAGCTGATTCTGGATCCAAATCATTGGTGGAACTGCAAAATAGGAGAAATAACTTTATTTTGTTAAGGGTGAATCGAACTGTACATTCAGTAATAAGTACATAATAAGGGGTAAGCTTAATGCATGAAAATGTAGCGTAACTTCTGCTTTCCTATGGTGATTTTCTTTACTTAATGTTGGTTAGAAGTTACATATCATCTGTGACCGAGAGCAGCCATAGGTAAGCCGATATTTTATAAGTTTGAATTAAAATCCGACATATAGGCGCGCGCGTGCACGCATTAGTCAATAGAAAAAGTCGGACTTTGGTGAATGGCGAAGGGGGAGGAGGCGTATGAAAAAATGTTTCATATGAATGGTTGAAAGACATTCTTTGCAATAACTGTCAAGACTTGCCTCTAAAGCAGCTTGTCTCGTATTGGTTCGATGTGTAAAGTCGGCTACTGAAACATTGAGCTTTGAACACAGTTTGGTTTCAGGTCCAGGCGAAGTAAATGAGAGACTAAGACAAATATTAAATAGTGTGCCAGCGCAAGGTAAAATGTGGGAGCTCAGTATGGCATTTCATTACCAACTTAAATTACTGCGCATTATATCGGTACAGTACCATCCACCCTTCTGTAAGGAGAGAATATTCCACATAAAAATCCGAAGGTGTGTGTATTATAGCTTTCTTAATTGAAAAAGCGAAGCAAGGAAAATGGCGCAGGTCAAATGATTATTAACTACAAAACATTTAAAGACATTGGAAGTTGACACATAAAAGCTATATGATTAATTACTTTGTCTATTTTTCTTTACTATCGCAACATTTGCCCGTAAATTTAACGGGAGATTAATCTATATTGTCAATGTTAAATTAGATTATTTAGCTACCTGTTATAGAATATCTATATAGTTTTGATATTTTTACAGGGTATCTGTATAATATTTTAAGTAAACTGACCCACAGTTATAGAGAAAGGTATATCAGAAAAAATAATTTTCCAAGATCAATTAAACTTTTAAATTATTCTAATGCGAACAATATATTTTGACAAAACTAGTATATATATATAATTTCGGGAAAACATTTAAATGATAATTAACAATGACCTGCAGAATAGTCAACATGATCCTTCATGCCTTCCTACTCCAGTACAGTTCATTTCTTTTTACATCTGGCTGCTATAAGCACATTTCTCATATTACACAATTTCAGCTTTTATAATTCTTATCTAATGTAATTCACTTAATATGGCAGTGTGGTCTCTCTAATTTACACTACCAAATGCCGGAATTTATATTCTCGTTACTAAGAGATACTGGGAGTGAAATTTTTACTAAAATCGATCAAAAAAATCTTAAACTGCTTTATTAGTACAAAAATGTATTGCAAAATTTGGAAACCTATAGAAAATCAACAGTTAAATGTTTACAGTCATTTAAAGAGGGCAGCACAGGTCGCGCCTGCGGCATGAATAATAGTAGTGGTTCGCTCTCTTATATATAGTGATAATTCACGTTTCAAGAAGATTTGAAACAACACTCATAGTTTAAATAACCAGTTTTTATTAGTGCATACATTAGTGTTTAATTTTTAACTGTATCGCTGTGTTATAATACTTAACTTCAGTTTTAAGTGCGAATGCTACGAGAGAAATCTTGGGCATAGACACTGAAGATGTTAACATAGATTTTATCAGTGCTAGTAATAATAAAGATTCCATTATCATTGCCTCATCTAAGGAAATGCCTTCGCTTCATATGGATACTGTTAATAGCAAAAGTAAACAAATAAAAGCAAGAAAAGAAACAAATGAATAATTAATTAAGAAATAGAAGCATTTGAAGTTATCGCCAAACAAAACAAATGAAGACAACCACACTTCCTTCCACAAGCCAGCTGACAGCAATGCAAAGTAAACAAAAGCCTGCTAAGTCTGTTATTAATGCTATTCCTACAAAGAACAGATTTCAAATATTAGCAACGGAACATACCGAGGTCGAACCAGAAGACTCCTCTGTAAATCCTGTACTTAAAATACCACCCATATGCTTACCTAACATAGAGAATTATCAATTGTTCATACAAGCTATAAAGAGCAAAACAAAATCTAGATTTCATACCGACATGAAAGGTTCTACTACCAAAGTATTTACTTCGACACCTGATGATTTTAGGGAACTGACTGCATATTTTGACTCTATTCATCAGCAGTATTATACTTATAAAAATCCAGCTAACAAGAAATTTTCAGTTACTATACGGAACCTCCCATGCTCAATCAGTAATGAAGAAGTAATGCAGGAACTGAAAGAATTGCATTTTTCTGTTCAAAAGGTAACACGCCTCTTAGGAAGGAACACAATTCAAATTCCCTTATGCGCAGTAGACCTGGATTACAATGAGCAAGGTAAATCAATTCTGAATCTAAACCGTTTACTCTATTGTGTGTTCAAAATAGAGCCACGCAGGCAAAACAAGGACATACTTCAATGCACATGTTGCCAAAATTTTGGACATAAAAAATTATTCCCAACTTCAACCACGTTGTGTGCAATGCACGGGATCACATAATTATCCTAAATGCCCAAACCCAAAAACCACGCCACCAAAGTGCGTTAATTGTCATGAGGAACACTCGACAAACTATAGAGGTTGCCGAAATTATTTGCAAATGAAAGATCAATTATCTGCGTCCCGCAATAATCAAGCTCAACAACAAAGGGAAACTACTCCACACCATCTCAATTAGCAAGAACAAATCAAGCAGTACAGCACACAAATACTGCTCCCAATAAATCCTCGACTTCCCAAGCATATGCAAATGCAGTAAGAAACACCCAAACTCACAAACCACAACAATCGACAACAACAGATGACTCAAGCTCATTCTCTTCTTTTCTCACCACTCTGTTAGCTATTGCTATTCCTCACATTCTTTCCTTTGTAACACAGCACTTTCCAGCAGTTCAACAATTCATAATATCTTGTCTATCTTCTATTATTTCTCAAAATGGCAACCCTTAAACATTTATCAATTCATCAGTTAACAATAGTTAACTAGAATGCAAATGGTCTTCGATCTAAACAAGCATATTTATTTCCTTCTTAACAATTCCAATATTGATATAGCTTGTGTTACTGAAACTCATTTTCTATCAAACGAAAATTTTAAAATACCAGGATATAAAGTCTACAGGAACGATAGAAGTTCCTCAGCTGCCTCCGGAGGAGTGGCTATAATAATAAAAAAATAATATTAGTCACAATGTAGTACTAATACCAACTTTAAAGGATCTAGAAACTGTTGCCGTTCAGGTAAATTGTCGTGAAAATGATTTTGTGTTATACTGCGCCTATAAACCGCCGTCTTATCTGCTCAATGTAACCTACCTTTCCTTACTGCTTTCAGCGACTGCTTCAACTTTGCTTCTAGGTGATTTAAACTGCAAACATGTTTCTTGGGGTTGCAGAACCACAAACCCAAATGGCCGTCGTTTCTACGAATGCATCAGCAATAATAATCTACATATTTTAGCTCCAGCTGAACCAACATTCTACTCATATAATGCAAATATTCCTCCAGATATACTTGATATTGAAATTCATAAAAATATCAAACTACCTACTTACATCACAAGTTTAACAGCACTTGATTCCGATCACTGTCCAGTTCTAGTTACCTTTCATTTAAGAACCAACATTTCAGTGCACACGCCCAGACTTATTAACGGTTATGTGCGATGGAATAAATTTCAAGCAGCACTAGATTTGAAACTTCAATCTGCATTTCATCCTGAAACAGTCAACGATATTCATAGTGCTGTTAAGACATTTACTGAAAAATCTGCCTATCTGTAAATGAATCAACGATAACATTTAACAGACAAAAACCAAAGTTCTACTTGCCATCTCATATTCTGCAATTAATTCAAGAAAAGCATCATATCCGTAGAAGATGGCAAAAAGAACGGCAACCTTGGCAGAAAATGAGACTGAATAATTTAATATCTATGGTTAAACATGAGCTACATCAATTTCGTCTTCAAACATACCAAAATTACTTATCATCTGTCTCCAACTGCGATAATACTCTATGGCAAACTACCAAACGAATACATCGAGAACCAAATCTAATTCCTTCATTACGTGAAAATAACCATATTGTAATTGACACACAATCAAAATGCAACCTGTTAGCTCCGTTTTATGAAAATATGTTTAAGCCAAATAATAGTGACAATGAACAGACTACTAAGGAGATTACAGATGAACTTCAACAGCATATAAAGAAGCCAAAGGTACCTGACAGAATTATCCCTGCCTCTACAAAAGAATTGAAACGCTTTATACATCAACTTCCACTCAAAAAATCACCTGGACATGACTTAATACCAAATATAGTATTAGAAAAGCTAACTAATAAAGCATTAGCGTATCTAGTTACCATTTACAACGCATCATTGAGGCTTGGCTATTTTCCACAAACATGGAAACTTGTAGAAATCATCGTTTTTCACAAACCTAATAAACCGAAGTATCAACCATCTAGCTACCGACCAATTAGTCTGCTACCAACTCTGTCTAAACTGTTTGAAAAAATTATTCAAAAACGTCTATCAACATTTTTAACCTCTAATCACACAATTCCAGTTTTTCTGTTTGGTTTTCGACCTAAACATTCCACTACACATCAGTTATTAAGGGTCACAAATGCTATTGCAACAGGATTTGAAAGGAAACAGTTTACTGATGCAATCTTCCTTGACGTTGCACAAGCCTTCGATAGAGTATGGCTCGAAGGCCTACTAGTAAAATTATATAGAGTAGGAATACCAAATTATCTTATACAGATAATAAGAATCCTTTTAACAGGACGACAATTTCTAGTCCGCACAGATGTCTTCAAATCAACAATACGAACAATCGCCGCAGGAGTACCACAAGGATCTCGCACCGCTACTGTTTAATATATTCACTCACGATATACCTGATTTACGACCAGTTTCCATCGCCATGTACGTAGACGACACTGTCCTTTTTTTAATCACACCCCAAACTAAATACAGCAACTAGACATCTGCAAGCATCACTATCACTATTAGCTGAATGGCTTAAATTATGGCGCATTTCACTTAACATCAACAAGACAGAAGCAAAAATATTTTCTCTAAGACCTCGTCAAAACCTTGATTATTTATATTTACAGAATGAACAGCTAACCTGGTTGCCATCTCAAACCTCAGTTAAATGTCTTGGCGTTTTACTGGACACAAAAATTACATGGAATAATCACATTACACGCATCACAGCACTTGCTAACTCAAGGCTCATCAAACTTTATCCATTAATTAATAAACGCTCCAAGATTGGCCTGGACTTCCCCAATCTGCTTTACAAATGTTTAATCTGACCTCTTCTCACTTTACAGCTCTTATATGGTCCACAACAAATAAAACTAATATTCATAAACTTCAAATTGTACAAAATAAATATCGCGCTCCGTGGTGTAATGGTTACCATTCAGACTCCATATACCCAAGGTCGCGGGTTCAAACCCGGCGGAGAACGATGGATTTTTTCGGGCGTAAACATCCTTAGCATCGCTTCCTTCGCTTCCCGTGTCGTAGATTTACGGCACGTAAAGGAACCTCAAGGAGGCCTCTGAGCAAAATTAAACGGTTCTTCACGCCCAGTATAGAATGGGACGCTGAGAACCACAGCAGTTAAAGAGCGTCCATAAATAAAACGCCATTTACATTTACAAAATAAGTTTCTCCGCAGAGCTACCAATGCACCATGGTTTGTAAGAAATACACAGCTTCAACACGAACTTAACATCCTTCCAATAGAACACTATATGAAACACATTTCCAAGACATTCTTCAACAAATTAAGCAACGTTACTGGTGCTCAAGCATTTAACCTGCATATCAAAACTCAACACAAAAGGCTGAAAAGAAAACTACCACAACATTTTTTAACCAGTGAAACAGAGGACTCCTGTTAATATTTATTCATAAATTTCATTTTCATCTAGTTTCATTTTTTGTAATTTATTATTGTTATTACTTTTACTTTCATTCAATTGTAGCATTTATTTGTAAAGTTATTATCATTTCTGTACTAATAATATATTTTTGTTTATGTTAGAGGAACCAATATGGTCAACCTCAAATGTTAATGTATTTATTGTTTTGTTATTTTGTTGCTATCTGTGGCTTGTATAGCATGTATGCTGATCTGCCAAAAATAAAATTAAAAAAAAAGAAAAAAAAACACACATTTAAAGAACGTGCAATACCCCTGTTCCCTAGAATATGATTTCATCGAACTGTGTTTTTCTCAAAAATTTAAATCTTTACACCTTCAAAATATTCCACGCGTCTCAATTTCTGATTAAATGCAATTAAACTATCCCAGATGTGTAGAAGCATTTATGTAACATCATAAGGGGCAAAAGGTTCCTAACACCAGTGGTAAGTTTTTAGAAAATACATTTGTATACAAAATGAACAATTTAGGTGTTAAAATTTATTAGTTTTTAAATAATTTTATTAATTCAGTAACCAAATAAATTCAAATAGCCTGCTTTAAAGTTACTTTGTGTGGTTCAAAGCTTCAAATTGGAAATTTTCAAACAATTTTCTCAAATTCTGAGGCGAGTGGAACACTTTGATTATGCAACATACATATTTACATATTATTTGTGAAATAATTTATATCTACCAATGAAGATATAACTTGGAATGAAAGGTGGTATTCATATTAATATATAATAACAATACATAAATTTAGAAATTTAAAATTTCCCTCTCAGTATTCTTTAAATGAAGTAACCGCATCATGAATCCCTAGTTATAATGCTTTCCCCCACACTTAGAACTTATGTAGATATGACGTTGTTGAAACGCTTGTTCACAAATTTGAGTCTTTCCAGCCCAGCATTTAGCCAGGAGACTGTCGTTATAACTACAGCACGGTTTGGGTTCCGAAGCGCACAGAGTTACGAACACACAGAGCAATCAGCAATATAAAAAAAGGGCAGTGAGCAGAAATTGTTGCGTAAACATGCACACGTTGAGGCATAATCTGTTCCAAAAGAACCTCATTACATGTACTGGCATTATATACATCGTTCCAATTTATAAACCAACCCAATATAACAATTATTTCATAATGTGATTAGTAAATAAAAATGTCTAGTACTTTTACAAATAAAGTACAAAACTTGATACAAAAAACAAAACAAAACAGGATAATGATGTGCAGAGCTTTGTAGAGACAATGAAGATAATTAACTAAGCTTACTCAGAACTCATTGCAGGGATTACAAAGTAAAGATTTACTGTATTGAAAGACAAGGCTCTCACTGTATGAATCGTCCACAAATTTGTTCAGTGTCGACAAACATATTTTCGTATTTTCGACATTTTTCAATCTGCGCTTTCTTTCAGTGTTCACTGGTTTATCTACTAGCAAGAATTGAACAAGGCCAGGCTAGATAGTGCAACAATTTTCGAAACGGGCTATAGAGACTACGCCTACTCCATCATAACATTACTGACTACTGACGCTACTTCAACTGTACAATTGACAACTATGTTCCTTTCTAATAACCAAACTATCCTTCCTCTCCAACCAACACACCATATACACACGTCTGCGACTTTCCTCGACTTAATTGTGACCAATAAACCCGACAGAGTCCTGACTTATGGACAAATCCCATCAGGTGGAATATCAAAGCATGACATATACATTGCTTTCTCACTCAAGTGCCCCAAAACTGTATACAAATTGGCTACCTATAGAGTCCTAAAACGCATTGATGAAGCAGCTCTAAAAAAACACGTACTACGGATACCGTGTCATACAATTTGGACGTTAAAACCCTAAACGGTAAAGTTAAATTATTAAACGACTTAATTATAACATAATATGATAAATTTTGCCCTTTAAAATCCAGAGCTGTGAAGAAAAAACAGCCATTTGGATGCCTGACTCTATACGTAATTTGATGACAGACAGGGACAGCATTTGTCGAAACTATAGAAGAGAGAAAACAATTGACAATTTTGAGCAGTACAAACGAATAAATAACCAGACAACTCAAGCAATCAGAAACGCTAAATAACAATATAAGTATGACGCAGTAAAGACTTCTGCTAACACTTCTGGACTTTGGAATGCTCTAAACAAAATGGAATAGGTAAAACAACCGATCAGGTAAACAAAATCCAGATACCATTAGACTTGCTTAATGATTACTTTACACATGTTGTCACCATACCATTAAGCAAGGATGACACTATCAACGAACTGAAACAAAAAAAAAAACCTTCCTTCTTCGATGAAAAATTCCATTTCAGCTATTTTGATGATCCAGACGTAAAGAAAGAGAATTACTACTAAATCCGAAGGATGTGACAACATTAACATCTCTATGATACGACTCATTCTCGACATAATCCTACCCACTGTGACTCATATATTTAATGCATCAATAATAACCTTTAAATTTCCCTCCTTGTGGAAACAAGCTGTCATTTTTCCCTCCCCAAAATCAAAATTCCCAATTCCCCGAATTATTAACGGGCCTATTAACTATCCTTCCTGTCATATCCAAAGCGCTTGAATGGATAATTCACAGACAAGTAACAGACTTCCTCAACAAAAACAACCTATACGAATACCAGTCCGGCTTCAGACAAGGACACAATACAAATACTGCATTACTAAACGTTACTGAGGATCTACGTGAAGCAGCAGACAGGAGACAATTGACCCTACTGACACTATTGAATTTTTCTAAAGCTTTGATACAGTAGATATTGACTTATTAATGCGTAAGGTTGAATATTTGAATATGTCAAATAACGTTACAACATGGTTCAAATCTTATTCATCTGAGCGCCAGCAAACTGTTGTGGATGTAATTAGATCAAACCGATCTCATTGGAAGGAATCGAAAGCTGGTATACCACAAGGTTCGGTGCTTGGGCCCTTGTTGTTTGCTATTTACATAACTAACATTACAGAAAATATAAGATATTGTAAACACCATATTTTCGCTGACGAATTGCAACTGTACTTACACACGGAACTTAGTGATTTAGGCAACTCAATTAAAGCTATAAATGAAGACTTAAATTCACTATCGACTAAGTCATTAAAAAATGGACTACAGCTGAATCCAGAAAAGTCACAGGCATTCATTATGGGACACGAGCGGGTGTTGGGAACTCTGAATTTGGATAATATACAACGCATTATATTAAATAATTCTAAACTACCATTTCGTAATACAATAAAGAATCTTGGAGTTTATATAGATCAAAATTTAAACTGGAAGACGCAAATTACACAAGTATGTAAAAAAATCCTTAAAAGTCTATAATTTAAAACGTATAAAGAGTTTCTATTGACTTCAATTAAGAAAATATTATACAAACGTTTGTGAAGTCCCATTTTGACTATTGTGACTTTCTTTTACTAACCTAACTGAAAATTTGACTCTAAGACTTCAACGGGCTCAGAATACGCGTGTACGCTTTGTATGCAATCTCCGTCGATTTGGCCATGTCACACCATCGCTCAAAACACTTAAATGGCTCCAGCTTGGTGATAGAAGAAGATTGCATTCTTTATCATTTTCTCTATCAACTCCTTCATTCTCACAATCCAAACTATCGAAATGTTCGCTTTAAATAACTTTCTTACTGCCATAATCGAGAAACTCGCTCACGACACTCTTTCCTTCTTGCTATACACGCTCGTCATACAACCTTCTATTCACCATCATTTACGATAGATTTAGCTCGTCTTTGGAATTCCCTAACTGAAGACGTAAGGAATTCCCGGAACGTTATACTGTTCAAGCAGAAAATTAGGACATACAGTTATAATCAAACCTAATCTTCTGCTGTATTATTATGATAAATACATCACTGCTTTCATTTATTGTTATTAATATTTTATGTGCTGGAAAGTAATATACATTTCAATTCTAAATGTTATTAATAGGTGTTTTAACCTACATGAATATTTCACTTAAAATAATTTTGTTTACAGTTCTTTTCTTTTCATTTCAGTATACTTGTTGCACCTTTTTATATGTTTTATTAAGTTGTATAGAATTGTATTTTTATTCTTTATTCCTTTATTCATTGTATTATTGCCTGGTAGAGTGAAAGAGAAGGTTTTATGGCCTTAACCCTAACCAGGATAAATACCTAATTAAATAAATAAATAGTTATACTCTGAATGCACCTAACATCAATCCGACAACTTCCTGACCCCGGACCGAGCTGTAGTTATCAGTTAACAGCAAAAACACACTGCCTACCCCGCTTCTAGTAGCAACGGTTCAGCAGTTATGAATTATGTAGTTTCTGAAATGTTGTTTAGGACTCCTATTGGTTTTAAATGCCTTGGAGTATTAAACTATTCTAATCCACCAACAAACATATTTAACTCATCAAAATAAGTAGTGCTCTAAAATACTAATCTTACACTGAACAGGAAAAAAATCTCATGTGTTCCATTCACATGATTTTTCAATAAACTATTGTTAAAAAAGATTATTCCATTATCTACCGCGTGATAATCGAGGTGACATTAGGAGAAATGGGTGTATCAGTTCCTTATAAGTAGAAGGGAAATCAGGTAATACACTAGGCTAAAGCGATAGTTAAATATTTTTAAAAAACCAGTTGCTAGGTGAAACAGTTGAAATTCTGTTCGCTTTTCATGCACGGCCAGGAGTAAACAAAAGAGAGATGAAACGAAGCGTGACCTTCCGTTTGGGAAGAGTTTAAGTAGTTTAAAATTCAAAGCAATAACGGTTAAATCTTAAAGAAGAATGTGTATGACAAATTGCGTATTTTAACTAATTTACATTTTTTTGTCATCTAAGGTTTTGTCTATCTCTTACGGTTTACCAGTTATACAGAATTCATCCGCAATGAAAAGGCCTTCAGACCCTAATCCCAGAAAATGTAAGATATACATTTTATTTGTCATGTACATAACTTAAATTTCTCTAATTAAAGTCGTTAGATAAATTTTTGAGACGAAAAAATTAAAGAAATGCCATGTAAGGGGTGCTTTGCTGGGAGGCTGTTTTTGGAAAACATACATGCATACACACGTAGGTCTATTTCTAAAAATTCTTTTTCTGATTCAGAGGTTTTCAAAACTAGCATTTCGGATGAAATCTCAATATTGAATTTTTTGGCGGAATACAATACCTTCTCTGCCTATTATGTACAGTCTACACACGTACTAGGGAAAGCAAAAATGCTGCGTTTGGATCGAATCATAAATAAGTTATTTTACTTTACTTTCATCTTGTATTTTCCTCCCTTTTCTGGTCTAGCATTTCTTATCAGCAAATAGATTCAAGATTTGGAGGAAGGACAGTTATATTCGATTAGGGTCTGATTTATGAATAATGATGTATAGAATGAATGAGGCGTTCAAACTAATAGTTTTAATCCTGTGGACTGTGAAGTGAACCATCATTATGATATACATAATAACATTCAGTTCATTGTTATCTTGAAGTGCCTTTGGTTTTCACATTTCATAACAAACACTTCACAACTTCATTCTACTTAGTTGAGACAATGTGTGCACTACTGTCTTGATTTCTCCCTTCACTGCAAAGAAAAGCAGAAAAAAAAACTCATTTGTAAGCTTAATAATTTATTATAAGCTTTGCATTTTCAATTAATAAAATAAGTAATAATAAATAAAAGAATGTACATTTAATAAATATAGAGAATTCGATCCGCTAACGAAAAGATGCCAGTCGATTCTACCGATACGTTTTTACCACCTTTTCCCGTTTTATATAATAGAAAAGTCGAATTCTTCCGTAAATGGTACATCCATCGCTAACGCATCTTTGAACTGTTTCTAATGAGTGATCATGAAGACCAAAATGTACTAGTATTCACTAATAATTTGTAATCTAAATAGAAAGCCCATACTTATTTGTGTCTAATAATCTTAGGCTTTGGATTAGTCAGAACACAGGATTGCATATGAGCCTAATGGGTCCTTTCTGTTTCTAAAATCACCCCTGGGAGGAAGGCAGGAAGATCAGACTCAAGGGTGTCGAGATTCGGACGAATATGAGCGCTAGCAATTTCGGGGTCTCTAACAATTCCAGAAAATCAATTCTGACGCCGGGAGTATTCTACCTAAGCCATCTTCAACCTGGTGGTTTCGGAGTGAAACGAGCCATTTCCATAAGTTATCCAAGCTGGCCAGCCCAGCCCCAGGGGAAAATCCATTTCCACAAATAAGTTCAACCCTCCCACCGTAACGCAACAAATGCCGTTGCCTGGTCCTAAAAATCTGAAACAACTGAGACGAAACAGATACAAGAAGGGGACTGAGAAACAAAATGATAGCTAGGTAATTCCTGAAAGAAGAGGAACCACAGTAAAATTTGCCTACCGATCTGGGGGAAACTACGAAAAACCTAAGTTCAAAGCGGCCGTCGAAACGTGAATCAAACCCAGAACATCCATAGTGCAAGCCTCACAATTTATCACGGAGAAATTAACGGGATGCTGGAAGAGCAATTTTAAAATTATATGTTTCTGTATAGATTATTCTGAAAGGTTTACTGTAATTGCATTGTTATTGTGTTAATATGAATACCAAAGTTCATTCAAATTTGATGAACACTTTGGAAGATATAAATTAATTAATAAAATGTATTATTTAAATACGTAATTTGCATAATCAAAATGTCCCCAACGCCTCAAAATTTGAGAAAATTGGTTGACATTTTTTTAATTGGAGCTTTAAACAACACACAACTTTAAAGACAGATACTTCAATAACCTTGATTACTGAATTAATTTAACCTTTTTAAATGATCGGAAACTTTAATCTCTAAGAGCAATCATTTTTTCACACAAATATATATTTTTTAAAAAATGCTATTTTGTTTGGGTAATTTTTCGTAATATTTCAATAGATACTTCTGCAGTCTGGGAAATTTCTATTTAAAGAATACCTGAGACGCATGGAAAATTTTGAACGCGTGAAAATGTAGTTTTGAGAAAAACGCTGTTCAATGAAATGGTATGGTAGGAAACAGATGTATTAAGTGGCTGTGAAAGCAGAAGCAAGGGGTGAACAGTTAAATGCTGAGTTTATATAGGTGCCCAAAGTTTCCAATAACTATTTGTAACAAAAGAGCAACTTTCAAATGTTTGACCGATTGTAGTCAAAATCTCACTCCCCGAGTCCCTTATATGTTTAAAATCAGTTTTTTTTCTCAAAATGTTCAAATACAGGGTGTACATAAATGAATATCGGGGTTTTAACTCTTTATAATATTTATTACATTCAACTTACAGTTATAAATGATATGTCAAATGAAAAAGCACAAGTGCGCATGTGCGTGCAATATTTCTGCCGCAATCCGCTAGACAGTGGTAGTAGCAAATATGGCGACTAGTAAACGAAAGCGTTTTGTGTTTTACAGTTTGCAAAGACCGAATCTGTAGTTACTGTGCCAAGTGCGTTCCGTAGTAAGCTCGGTTGTGATCCTCCTGGTGATAAAAACATTCGTAGATGGTATAATCAGTTTAAAGATACCGGCTGCCTTTGTAAAGGGAAGAGCACGGGATGACCAGGAGTAAGTGAAGAGACTGTTGAGCGAGTGAGAGAGTCGTTCACTCGTAGCCCAAAGAAATCAGTCCGGAAGGCTAGTCGTGAATTACAAGTTCCTGTGTCGACTGTTTGGAAAGTTATAAGAAAACGCTTACAGCTACGTCCTTACAGTTTACAGTTATTACAGGCTCTAAAGCCGAAAGACCACGGATTACATGCCAAATTCGCAAACGACATGTTATTTCATGACGATTTTGTGGATCGTGTTGTCTTCAGTGATGAATCGACCTTTCACCTTAGTGGACATGTTAACACTCATAATGTGCGCATCTGGGGCTCAGAAAATCCTCACGAGATGGTACAAATGCAACGAGATTTCCCTAAAGTGAATGTTTTTTGTGCCGTATCCCGGCGAAAAGTTTATGGGCCTTTCGTTTTTGGTGAACATACTGTAACTGGCACTTCTTACCTTGATACACTAGAGCAATGGCTCTTCCCTCAGTTGGAAGAAAGTGAGCCAGAGAACTTCATTTTCCAGCAGGATGGTGCGCCACCTCACTGGTATAACGAAGTACGCGATTGGTTGAACGTCACTGTACCCGAGCGCTGGATATGCCGCAAGGGCCCTAATGACAGGGCTTGCTATGCATGGCCTCCACGTTTTCCTGACCTAACGCCATGCGATTTTTACCTTTGGGGCTTCATCAAGGATCGTGTGTACGTGCCTCCGCTACCAGCTGACCTCCCTGAATTAAGAAACTGGATTGAAGCAGCTGTTGCTACAATAACTGAATACACACTTATCAACGTTTGGGAAGAACTCGGCTATAGACTTGATGTGTGCCGTGTGACAAAGGGTAGTCATATTGAACATTTATAAGCTTCTTGGTAAAACTGTTTGAGTTGCTTTTTCATTTGACATATCATTCATAACTGTAAGTTGATTGTAATAAATATTATAAAGAGTTAAAACCCCGATATTTATTTATATACACCCTGCAATATATATATATATATATATATATATATATATATATATATATATATATATATATTGCTGTCATCCCAAATTATAATAGTTACTGCTTAAACTGGTGTAAAGTTTATTTAAATATTCTGACTCTTAGTGAAGTAAAATGTATTTAAATTGTTGCGTTTTGCTACTGGATTTCGAAAAGGTGGGCATTCTTTGAGTCACTTTGCTCCTCGTTTCTTTACTTTTCCGTTTCAAATCTCCTTCCTTAGAGCTAGCATGACTTCTGCAAACATTTCTTCAGGATGTCCATAGATGCCAATAAGAGGAAATTCCACTTTAGGATTTATAGCGGCCTGGACATGCCACTTCTTGAAAAAACATCTATTAAAACTTGATGTCAGTTTGTTTACAAATATATTTCTGAGCAGTTAAGCATTTTGTGAGCAATTGGGAGTTGGAATGGGTAACAAAACTGATTCTTTATTTCCCTGAAAATTTCAGGGAAATAAACACACAAAAAGGTTCAATGACTGTAGTGAGGGCGTTCAGACTGTGAATAATGATATAATTCAATGAATATTGATAAACCCAGTTATTCCTATTCAAAGATTGAATGGCGTGACAGTGTTACTACTAACAGTGAGAACTCTAATGTAATTTTTAACAGAGGATAGATGAAAGAAGACAAGGAAGGACCTACCTATGGAGCAGGCATGTTTTAAACGTTTCAAGAGAGTGTTTTGTCACAATGAATAATACCTTAATCTTTAAACTCGTTTTTTGAAAAAGAAAATGAAAATGTCTACGCTTTGCAATCTTCAAAACAACAAAAGCTATACTAGAAATTACACCACAAACTTTATTCATACATAAAATTAAAGCTTAAGAAACAGACTGTTTCGTAAAACAGAAATTATAAATTATAAAAGAAATCACAAGTGATATGAATTTTTAAACATGTTTATTATTTTTGGGTATTCAACAACAACAAATAAACGCATAACTATTAATCATGATATCCAAAGTATTCTACTTTCCAGAATAAAGCGCACACTGATCCACAAGTCAGTAAAGAAATATCTGGAAATATTAATTTTTGGCAGTGCTAGAATTTTTTGAAAATCTCATTTTTTCAAAAATTGTATTTTTTGTAAAAATGTTTTTAATGGTATGTTACATATTTTTCTTACTTAAAGTTGGTTGCTTTGGCTGTAAACATTTCATAAAATTCTTATTAAAGCTGTCGCCGTCTCCTTAGCGCGGCTGCTGGCCAAGCGGGAGACCGATTCCGGTACTGGCCTGGGGAATTTTCCCCCGCTGGGATACCTGGTCTGGGGCGCACTCAGCCTCGTGAGGTCCCTGGGGGTCAAATGAGCCGGTCTCCGTAGCCGCGCTCACTAAAGTGTCTCGCTTTGGTGCTTCGCGGCGTACGGGATCGTGGGTTCGAGTCCCGCCTTGGGCATGGGTGTTTCTGAGTTTGTAAATGTGTATATGTTTCTGTATGTAATGTAAAAAGGAAAAACCAATAGGTCAACTAAGGAAATTTAGAAACTAGAACAAAGAGGTAAAAAGAAATACAGCGCCGGAGTCCTGACAAGCCTCCGGGACTGTATTTTTTTAAATTAAAAAAAATGAGGAGCTACCTTATTGATAAGTAGCAACTCCAGATCGAGAAGACCGCATCAACCGGCCGGAGGGACTTGAGGCGCTGATCAATATCTCACCTTCCAGCACTGCACCCCATTCATGACGCCTTCGGGCCGAGATGGGGAATGCAGCGGCCAGGAGGTAGGCCAAGGTCCCTTGTGGACTGTCATGCCATGAAGTTACGTTACTTGTTAAAACTGTAGACTTTTTTTCCAGACGTACAAACATAATATGTGAACCCGGTTCTGCGCCGTGGCCGAGTGGTCAGACCACTCGCCTCTCACCTAGACGGACCGGGTTCGATCCCAAGCGACCGTATGTGAGATTTGTGGTGGGCAAAGCGGCGCAGGGGAGGGTTTTCTCCGGGTTCTCCAGTTTTGCCGGCCATCGCATTCCACCGGGGCTCCATCTTCATGAATCATCAGTGTCATCGCCTGCGGTGCCAGAGCAGTAAAAGCGGGCGTTAAACACTACAAAAAAACCTGGTTCTGAAAAGCACTGCAACAAGTTTCAGCACTCGAAACTATGAACAATTTATGTTATGTGCAATGAATTAAAAAGTGTCTTCTATTTCGTTCGTGTAACGTACGGTTTTGTTCAGTGATGAAATCTCGCTTTATGCTAATGCTCGTCGTTTGGGAACGCCAGTCCTGTCTACACATTCAAATAAAATTACAGGCAAACGCTAATAGAAATAATGCACTATATGATATAAGTTTACATCTTTCTTAAGTGTATATCGTTTCTCTTATAATATTTATTACTATAAATTATATTCAGAAAGTATAGCGACTTCCTATTGTGCAGGACTATTTTACTTGAAATTGTACGTTCGCAATTATTGTGAATTCAGATGTTAATTTTGTGTTTGTAAATAACAGTGCTTTTACCACAAGTACGTTAAAGAGACTCTTAATGGAGACAAATGATAATGTACACAAACAATGTCGCGTCAGCGTGTAAATTCTCCTACCATATTTTGCTGTCTGTGGTGAATTGACTACAAAATCTTTTGAACTTACTCTAGCACGTATGGACAACACACATGGTACATAGAGAATGTATTGCATTCCACTCAAAAGTTCTACACCAATATTTCACAGGAAATGAATTTTGAGACCCCATGATTAAAAAATACATTTTTTTAGAAAAATAATGTCCGTGTGTATGTATGTCTTTGGGCAGCATAAATGAAAAACGAAAAGTCTGTTAAATACCAAACTCGCTATTTAAATTAATCATCTTCCAAGGAAGCGACACGAAGATTTTAAGGAAAATACCCTCCCTCATCACCAACTACCCTTTAAATGGAAAAATGTTCGAAAAGTTCCATTTTCTAAAAATGTCTATTTTGATTGAAATACCATATTTTTAAGATACCTCTATGACGAGTGAAATGTATAAATTGAATTTTTTGAAAACTACAGAAGAACTCCACATTTGCCTGACTTTTGTATAACTGTTGAACCATAAGAAATAGAAAAACATAAGGCAAAATATGTAGATATGGTTAAAACACACAATTTAGTCAGTCATTGAAATTTTCCATGATATTCCATGTTATTGGTTTGAACTTAAAATATGTGTACTTTTCTCAAATACGAAGTAGTCCTCGTTTCTTTTGTTTTACTTCAGGCGATGTAAAGAAGTGAATTTCTATGAAAAACTCATAGCTAAAGCTGTAGCTTTAACCTAGTGAACTCCCTGTTCCTTTCTGCTTATAAAGAACTAAGTAATAAAATCCATTCTGTTAATGTTATCTAGATTAGCATGAAGAATTAAACTTTTGTAAGAAGTTTACTTGCTGAGCTGTTATAGGAAAGTCATACTGAATGGAGCACAGATTTTTTGCTTCTTCTTTCACTACTTAACCTCCTCACACAGAGGACTTACAACCTCGCAAAACTTATGAGCCAGCGCCTGTTGAAGAGCAGACGGACTCTGGACCAACGAGTGTAGGTAGCTAGAATAAGTGATAGCCCGATGCCTAGTATGAGATTGAGAAAATTAGATGATATGAAATGGTAATGAAATGGATGAAGGGTGGTTATGGAGCAAGCGGTGTAATTAATAGCAGGGGAAACCTGAAAATCCTAAAAAAATCGTTACGAGGTGCCGCTGGGGTTCACTGGGATGGAACCCAGACCACCTAGGTGAGAGTCGAGCGGACTAACCACCCGAACAGCCGGTCCCCATGGCCGCGCTCGCCAAGGCGTCCCGCTTTGGTGCTTCGTAGCGCTGGGGATCGTGGGTTCGAGTCCCGCCTTGGGCATGGGTGTTATATGTTTGTGTTTATGTGTGTGTGTGTGTGTTGTAAAAGTAAGAAAACAGCAATCCAGTAATAATACAGAAAAACAAGGTAAAAAAAAAAAAAAAGGTAAATAAAAGTAGGGTATACAGTGCCGGAGTCCCGATCAGACTCCGGTACCGTATTTAAAAAAACACTGCACCGCCTACAAAATCTCAAAGAGAAAATATTACTCCTATAAGAGCGCATATGATTCATACTTTAGCTCTTAAGTAGGTACATATATGACCTAGTATTGTTATAGCGTAAGTTCTCGTAGCTTGAGGGGGTGGTTAAATGGCACTCCCCTAAGCCGTTTACTGTCCCTGTGATACGGACAAAGCAGAAGGACTATCTCTTTGGACTAGTATTTCTTTTTAACGAAACTCTGTGGTTTCTAATTAAAAAAAATATTCTGATTTATGGCATTCACAATGATTTCTTTACATACTATTGTTACAACATATTATTTATTCCTTTATCTACATCATGATAAAATAAACGTTAGCAGAAGCGATTGTATTATCTCCTTCTAAATAGAAGGGAGATAAGGTAACATCCTAGGCTAAAGCAATAGTCAAATATCTTAAAAAGCCGGTCGCTATGTGAAACAATTGAAATTCAGTTCGCTTTGCCTCACCAGTGTTTAAACAAAGAGGGGTGAAACGAAAGATGACCTCCCGTTCGAGAAAAGTTTAAGCAGCTTAAAATTGAAACCAACAAGGAATACCTCGGAAACAGCCAAGAGCACAAAAATGAATATGGTACATATTTTGTGTATTAACGAGCTCTACTTTTTTTTTTTTTTTTTTTTTTTGTGCAGCAAGTTTTTACATCTCTTACGGTTTACCAAATATGCAGAAATCATCCAGGACTGAAGAGGTCTTAAGAGACTATTCAATATATACATTTTATTTGTCATGTAAATATATTTAATACATAGTATTTTAGTCAAGACCGTTAGAGCCATTTTTGAGAAAAACAAATTTTAAAAAGAGATCCATGTAAAGGGTAATTTGAGGTGGCGGGATTATCTTGAAAATCTTCTTGTTGCGTCCTTGAAATATACTTAACCTAAATACCAAATTTGATATTTAACAGTCTGTTAATATTTGAGCTATGATGTTCATAGTCTCACACACATATATGTGACCAGTGTCATCGCCTGTGGTACTGTCTGTAGTAAAAGTGGGCATTTAACACAAAAAAAAACCACACACACTCTCTCTAGATTTTTTTTTACATGAGCGAACTCAAAACATACATTTCCGACGAAATCTCGACATGGAATTTTTGAGTGGAACACACTACCTCCTCTACCTACTGTATGCACAGTACGTATAGAGAAAGTAAAAAAGCAAGTGTTATAACCTATCCAGATTTTTCCTCCGCGCAAAAGTCTGTTAAGCACAGTTATTCATTTCCTATTTCAACGCATCTGGAAGTATCCTCCGTGGTCTAATATGCTAGCCTCGGGTTCCTAAGATTGCGGGTTCAAACCCGGCGGAGTGCGATGATTTTTTTTCTGACGTAAAGCCGTTGGTCCTGTGTCGTAGATTTACAATACGTAAGAACTTCAAACCTGATAAAGATACCTCTGAGAAAAATTAAGCGACCCTTTGCGCCCAATATATAGGGGAGTTGAGAACTCCAGCAGTTAAAGAGCGTCCATAAATAAAAACTCAATTTTATTGAATATACACTTCTGGATATTTGAGCACACAAGACATGGACTGAAGAGTAGTATTAATCCCAGATTAAGCAAATGGATTAACGATAATCCTGCCGCTAGGGGCGCTAGTGTCGCTCTTAATCCGTCTTAATCCGCGGATTAGTGCGGATTAGGTCGGATTAAGATTGACACTAGCGCCACCTAGAGGGAGGATTATGGAAAATCCGGAAGCTTAATCTGGGATTATCCCTTTTTTTTTGCTTTATTTATTGTTTTATTTGCATACAGGATGTGTTACATGTATTTTTATGAATGCTAAGACTATGGCTTATGGGATATGGATGGAGAGGAAGGTGAATAAAAAAATACAAAGCAGGTGGATTAACGATAATCCTGAAGTGGCGTTTTGGTGAAAAAGTTGGCGCCATGGAGGATTATGGTTAATCCGGGTGGCTGTTTTTAAAAAATAAAATTATTTATTTGAATACAGGTATTTCTTATGAATGCTAAGACTATGGCTTATGGGATATGGATGGAGAGGAATGTGAATAAAAAAATACAAAGCAGGTGGATTAACGATAATCCTGAAGTGGCGTTTTGTTGAAAAAGTTGGAGCCATGGAGGATTATGGTTAATGCGGTGCTTAATCCGGGTGACTGTTTTTTTTAAAAAATATTTATTTATTGTAATATGGATTACATGAGAAGATATGATAATATGAATAATGCGATATACACTATACGATATAAACAGAGAAAAAATGACTTATACACTTCATGACACACAGAATGTTTTTTTATAGGTTCACTGAACAGTTGCACAGTTTATGTTTGAGGTGAGATAAAGGGTTGGGTTGATCAGTAAACTTTAAAATGCGTATGGATTGGCAGAATAGGCACTTGGGTTGAAATATAAGAGATTCATCTTGGAAAAAGAATTTAAGGTTATAAGGCTCACAGATATACGTATTAGCTTTTGGATGACTAGACACGTAATAAGGTGTGTACTGGCAATATATGTTACATTTTGCACTATAGATTCTGTGTTTACAGACGGCACATTGAAATGGAACACGAGGTGGCATTGTGTTAATCTTTTTTGTATGGAGTGAAAGAGACGATGAAGCGTTTGAACCCGCTTCTAAGTTTTTCTTCGCCTTCGTAGACGATGCAGAATGAAGTGGAGTTGAGTTTTTTGATGAGATCTGACGAGGCTTTGCCAAATCTGGTAGGGAGAAACACTTCTGTCTGGTTGTCTAATTTGGCCACGAGTTTGGTGCCGTGAATGGTGTCCAGACTGCAAACACTGATGACACGGTATGGGACGTTTTTTTCGAGCGAAGATACGCTGACTGCGTCGGCGGTGTGTGATAGTTCCTGCAGCTGGCTAAGCGCATCCATGCTGACTGTTTTGACACCAAGGGCAATGTTTGACGAACGGGGCTGGTCCGTCGATGTGGGATCTTTGAGATGGAAGGTTGTAGTGGCGTTTGCACCGTCGGTATGGGGCGCAAACGGGTTGTATGTGGATAGGCAGCTGTTCCCACACGACGTCCACGTCTGCAGGAGGGTAGCGAGAGAAGATGGAGCTACCGTTTTGAAGGAGAGCTTGGCGTTCTTGTGGAAGAAGGACTTCGATGCGTCTTGCGTTGTCTAGGTACTTGGTGAGCACTGAGAGGCAGACGCAAGTCATGAAGGGCGCCTGTTGTTGTACTTGCGGTTAAAATCGTTGATTTGATGGCGAAGTCGGATGAGTTGTAGGTAGCACAGCACTTCGCACCTGAAGCACAAGTTTGTGGGACGCGGTGGGACGACTTGGCACTGGCAGTTTAGGCAGCGCTTAGGGTTCCACGATGCGACTGGCATTCCCGGACGTCCACTGCACACTGTGTGAGGGGAGGACATTGGAGTGGCCTTATATAGGCTGTTGGAAACCACATGCGTAGGAAGTGCAGCATCCGGTGGAAGAAGTTTTCAACGGTTTTTGGCAGGAAATGGAGGGGAGAAAGGAAGTAGCACCTCTGTGGGAAAGGGTTTATCTTGACCGCATCCGTGGGAAGCAGGATGTTGAGCATCCGGCGGAAATAACGGTTTTTGAGAGGAAGGAGGGAGGGGGAAAAGTTCGTTGTAGTCAGTTCAAATTTGAATGCTTGAAATGTGGTGAGGTGGATTTAAGGGGTATTTTGCGAGATGGAAAGTGCAAAATACGGTTTGAGGAAGTGATCCACCTCCAGAAATGTTCTAAAATTGGCGCAGCGTATGTACCTGGTGAATTGGGTGAAATTGATGAGTTCAAAGGGGATGCCGGAGTCCTGGTTGTGAAGCATGTACTTGTAGTAGGCCGCGATTTGATTTTGCACGTCCATTTCTTCTTTCTTCTTGTGATACATGATGTCGGTGACGATGCGCTGCAGGTTATGCAACGTGTCCCACTCTTGCAGGTTGAGCGTGACGCAGGTGCCTTGGGGGTTTCTGAAGACGATCTTTAGCTTTCCAAACACGGTCTTGGACATGATGGTAACGGTGTCGCAGATGGTATACGGTTGAAGAGGTCCCTCTGGGAGATGCAAGCGGTTGTGAATCGCTGGCATGTCTTCGACGAGCTTCTGCCACTCCGTGGAGCCAAGGACCGCTGCGCTGCGGGATCCGCATTTGGCGATGGTGACGACCAACTGATGCGGCGGGAGGGGCGAGAATCCCACACACACGAATTTGGATTGTTGCGGGTTGAGGAAGTAGATGTCGGACAGAGGACCCACTGTACCCGTTTGAGGGCTTGCGGGCTTCTGCGCGAGGCGATCGTCATCGAAACGAAGCTTTCTTTTTGAACGGGTGCTGCTTGCTGATGGAGTTTGAAATCGCAAGCCGCTGAAACAAGACGCGAAAACAAATAATATAAGAGATGAACGCAACGGAAAAAAAAAATAGACGAATAATGACATGTGGCTTACCTGGGCGGCGTAGTTGCATCCGCGTGCTGCATGTCTGACGGTGAATAAGACGAGCGGTGGGGCGATCATGGGTTTTTATATGAGCAAGAGCGTGTTCTGAAATCAGAGGCAAGACAGAGTGAAAAAAAGTCGCTACGAAAAAAAAAATGGGTAGGAGAGTGACGTACATACACCTACTTACCTTCAACGGTTGGCAGGTTTGATGAGCGTTAGAGCACTTTGCGCGGCATACGTTTTTGTAGGTTTTGCGAATGACGTCATCATTGTGAGCATAGTGGGTGACGTGAAATTTAGAAAAAAACTTATGCTTAGGCAGACCGGAGCAGCGGTGGGAGAGGTAGTCAATGACGTAATGGCCACAAGTATTGCTGTCGAAACCTTGCAGCCTTCTGGTGTTGGTTGACCACTTAGCGCAGAGAGAATTTAAGAATCGAGTAAAATGGGGAGAAATAGGGCCCATTCCGTAACTGTCAAAGTATTCTCCGCGCCCGTTTTTATGGACAAAGATGCAAACCCAGTGTTGACCCGGTTTGGTGCTGGGGTCGGTGTTGGCCACTAGGGCCAAGGGAAATGACGGACGTCCGTGAAGTGTGGGTAGTTTATCGCAGGGGTAGACGCCTAAAAAGTGGGGGCGCGTAGAGGAGCATGTGGATAGAAAGCGTTGAATTTGAAAGGTGTTCATGATACCAAAATGGATCTGTTGGCGTCAATTTCGAGGGTGCGATGTATTTCCGCCATCACCAGCAGCGTGATGGGTTCTGTCAAAACCGATGCTTATAGATACTGAACCGTGACGTTGGCCCGAGAGGTGAGATTCGTTGGCGCTCATGTCGGCAGTGAGATCGAAAGCCATTATGGTATACCCTCGCGGGTAGGCTTCTCTGGAGATGGAATGTCCCTCGTCTTTGAAATGAATGCCTAGACCGTCCTGCAAGGTTTGAAAGCATTCCATGTAGTGACCTTTTGCAAAATCGGGTTGAAGCTGTTGAGAGGGTACGGGCTGTCCGTTCACATAGAGCTGAAAAAAGTTCATTTTAAAGTGTTGCAAATGGTACGGATTTGCGTTAAAATGGCCTGAATAAGCCTTGTCGGTGACCATGGCCACGACCACTCTTCTGGGAATTTTTCCTATGAAGACATCGCTGAATGTCATGGCTCTGGACTCTTTGGGAACGCTGAGAGCGTGAAAGCTGACATCCTTGAGATGGTACTTTGCGTTGCTCTTTGCGAGCACGGCCTGGTGTGCAAGCTTGATGGTTGGCGAGGGTCGGACGGCTTTTAAGCGCAGCGTGGCAGACAAGATGTCGACGTAGCCCTTAAAGGTGGCTTGGTCTGAAAAGAGGTAAAATTGTGGAGAGGCAGGAGTGAGCTTGATGGTCATGCTGACGTTGTTCAAAAGCAACTTCTCCTGTCTAAACAGGGCATTGGAGAGAGGGGCGATGAGTTGAACCACGTTGCTGGCTTTGGTAAACCCGTGTTCATGGCATCTTCGGAGTAATTTAGAAGTGTCTCCAGGTAGGTTCTGTAGGGGTAACCGGCCTGAGGCATGGACACGATGACGTTATTCAGGGACACCTCGACTTGTTGAAAGAGGGAATTTAAGGCATTGTTGACCAAAGTGGCGTTAACGTCGTCTGCGATATCGGCTCCCTTGTCATCTACGATGCGAATCATGAGTTCGAGGACGACGTAAGTCAAGTCTAGGTAATCGTCTGCATTACCGGAATAATGAAAGGTGATGGGAGCATTTTTGATCAACGTGTTTTGAGGGTTTAGGAATAGAATGCGAGACTCCTCGATGTTCATTTGAACGGGAACCTCTTTAAAGAGGTCCAGTTCGGAACTCATGTGCACGGTTTGGTCTGTCATGTCGAGAAAACGTCTTGCACCTTACGCCTAGCGCGTTTAAGCTTCGACTGCTTGGTCTTTTTGGGTTTAGTGCGTTTTATTCTCTTGGCGCGCCTCATGCCGGAGCCGAGCATGGCATCCAGCTTTTCGTTGGCCTTTCGTTTTAAATTTGATCCGGCCTCCTTGAGCCTGAATTTCAAGGCCTCCTTAGGCGATCTCCCCGCGGTGGTCACATCGGAGAGCACGTGAGCACCCACCTTGAACGCCTCCTTACCTACCGCTTTCGCTCCGCTTTTTAGAAATGGCAGCACTCTTCTGAAGAGGCCTCCAAGGGCAGAAAATAGTCCGCTCCCTTTTTGGTAGCGGTTCCCCCTGTAGACGATGAAATCGCGATCGTCGTATGCGCCTCCCGCCTGGTTGAGATAGTACTGCGTGACGGCGTGCACATCCATTATCGCTGTTTGGGTCGGAAGGCGAGAACTATAGTAGAAGAAAATCCATCGGCAAATGGCAACAGATCGCCGTAACCGTTCCTTAAATCTATGTTGACCGTCTTAAAGTCTTGGCGTATCAAGGGAACCCAGTTTTGGGGAAAAAAGGTCTTTTCGTCGCTCATGTAAGTGTTGTTGCTTCTTTCGTATTCTACGGCCACGCTTTCAATGACCTGCACGAAGGTATCGCCCACCACCTGCGGGGCCACTAGATTGCAATAGATGAACATTTCGTACGGAAAGCCCATATACGGATCTACAGGGTGTTTAGGGGTCTTCTGAAGTACGACGTTGGTGTAAGGATCGAAACCTAGCATTTTGGCCATAGCGGGTGTTAAGAGCAGACTGTGTATGAGATGTAGCGGTTCCGGGGGGTCCTCCGAATCACCATTACCTGAGTTCGAACTCGCGCCCTCCTCCTGGACCGCCGATGCATCGGCTTTGCCAGGTTGCGAACCCTGGCCCTCTTGCCCCGAAGACGTTGCACCGTCGGGTTTAGGTTTTGTGCCAGCGGTCGAAAGAGAAGTAGTGGAGGAGGAGGAGGAGGAGGAGGAGGAGGAGGAGGAGGAGGAGGAAGGTTTTCCGGGGCGAGAGGTTCCCTGGGCGGGCTTTTGTTGATGATGCATCGAAACTGGGGGTTTAGGTTTCGGTTTCGGTTTGGGTTTTTGGTGGGGTGCGTCGTTCGGCATTTGGAATCCGCTGATCGCGTAGGGTTTAGCCGTGCGCACTACATGTTCCACAAATCCGTCGAATGGAATGTCGGGCAATTGTTCGGGATGCGTGACGGTGGCGTTCACGCTTGCGGTTTTCTTGCGCTCGTCAAAGAGAAAAAAATGTTGCACTTGCAGGTGTTCCAGTATGACAGCGTTGACGAGGCTCACCAGGTCTTTAGGATTGTGCACGATGGCTTGAGGCATTTGCAAGCTAAATTTGGAATGTGTGGGGATGCGCGTCATGGTGTACTTGGTGCCCAGAGATGGGCATCGTCTCGGGAAACGTTATAAAATTTTACCGGATACCTGACCTTTTGCAGAGCGACTTCCCATTCTCCCTGCAGGACGATTCTCTCGGGCAAGATGTTTGAAAAACTGGACGTGGTGTTATCGGTAAAGTGGTCCATCGAAGCATTGCTCACGAGCGTGAGAGAGAAGGGCTTTGTCTTGATCATATCGAATCGACGGTCGAAGCCAGGACCCACGAGTTAAACTTGGGAGGATACCCCTTCCACTTGACCAGCAGCTGTCGGTTGCGGCCGCGTCCTTTTGTTTGCAAGATGCGTTCGATCTTGAAAGTCTTGGGAAGCGCGACCTTTTGCAATTCCTCGGTGTAAAACGTGCCGTCTATGGCTTCTCCGGCTAGATCCTTCAATTTATATACCACGGGCTGACCCCGCACTACCGCTGCAATTTCAAATATTTCGTCCGTCCAATTTTGCTCGTAGCCCTTGTCAAATTTCATTTTTTCTTTAGAAATGCGCACGTGATCGCCTACGGAATATCTGGGGGTTTTTCTCGCGAGGGACATGCGCTTATGACCGTACAAATTGTGGTACACCTGTAAAATGTTAGATGGGTTGACGTCCTTTGGGGCCATTTTTATCGACCTGTGGTACGAACTGTTGTACGATTGGAGGAGCGCCGGAAGAACCTCTACGTATCGGTAGCTATTTTTGTGCGTGAAATATTTCCACATCTTGGTTTTTAAGGTACGGTTAAAGCGTTCCACGACGCTGGCTTTCATATTATTTTTGGTGGTGTAGTGTTGGACATTGTGCTTTTTTAAAAAGTCGCGAAACGTTTTGTTGGTAAACTCCGTTCCCTTGTCCGTTTGCAGAATCTTGGGAACGCGTTCAGAAAATATGGAGCGAAAGGCTTGCGCCACCTCGGTACCCTGTTTCGATTTTAGAGCCACTGCCCATCCGTGCTTGCTGAACACGTCTATGACCGTGAGAATGTAGACGTACGGCTGGTTATGTTCCCTAACGCTGTTCATGACATTAAGATCGGCTTCCCAAAGGTCGTCCATATTGGTCACGTGATAGTATTTGGTAGGGAATCGCTTTCTCACCGGTTTGTGCAAGGTGTAACTGTCCTGAGTTCGAAGGAAGGATTCGATGTTCGCTCTGGTCGCACCCGTAACCTTACGAAGGCTCTTGACCGTGCCCAACCCAGCATAGTGTTCGGGTTTTGCATAGGTGCGTCTAAGAACCTTCCATTCCTTCATCGTTTACTTGTATAGAGGTTTCCACAGGCGCCTGCGAAAATAATATCTCGAAGCAGGCGATTTAGGTTTCTTTTTGGGCGATTTAGATTTCTTTTTGGGCGATAGAGGATTCGCCCTCTTGCTTTTTCCAGGGGAAAAGGGGTCGATCTTGACGGTCCGGGGATCCAACTCCTGCTTTATGGATTCCAAGTCTTCGTAATCATCGTCGTCGTCGCGGACGGAACCGTCGTGGTCGTCGTCGTGTTGTGAGATCGACAAAGAATGGCTTTCTCACTTGTGCCACGAGATCGAGATAGTGCCCCAATTTATATTTTACGAGACGCCACTTTTCGTCGGCAGAGAGTTTTGCACGCTGCACGTGGTCGATTTCTTTAGCGAGTCTAGAAATAGTTTTATCGACGACGTGAAGCTTTTCTACGGTTTTTGGCTGCGGAGCAACGACGATCTGCTTTCCGTACTTCATCCTGTTAATTTCGAGACCAGCGCACTTCCCAGCGTGGCTAGTACGGGAAGGAGAAACGCCGGTAAAAACCCTCCTTTTTGAACCAAGATTTTTTTCTTCGTCTTGAGCGGAACGCGTTTGTCCACCAATTTTCTCCAAGACGCTTTATGGCTCTTTAAGCGGCTCAAGCACTTCTCGGGCAGTTGCACGTGACCTCTGCACACGTTGAGCATGCATTCGCAAATGGCCTTGATGAGATCTCCATCGGCATTTTTTAACAACTTTTTCCGCAGAGGTGCCTTGGCCTTGGCCAACACCGACAGATTGGCGTGCTGTCTCGCTATGCGCGGGCTGCTCAATTTCGCAAGGCTTAACCTGCCTCTAGCCATGTTTGCTCGATAATGACGTCAGCAAACCAAAGAAAGCGATATATAACTTCAACGACCTCACAGGCGGAGAGGTGCGAGTTCGCATCCCGACAAAGATGCCTGTCCAGTGATCGAACCCGCACCCCTCGAAGCAAAATAAAAAAAAAAAAAAAAATACCGGAGGGCTTCATTTATTTATGTATCATTATGTTTTCTGGAAAATGTCCCGTCAGAATTGGGCACAAAAAACGAGCACGTTTCGTTTGGCAGTACGCCGGTTCGATACCTGTATCGGTTGGGCGTATACTGCGTGCAATCCAAGACCAGATACCCGTGCGGATGCTCGGTAGCCTTTTCGAAAGCCTCTAAAAGAAACCTAGAGTTCCTGGGTTCGATCTGCTGGCACAGCCGGTCGATCTGCATCTTGTTCCTGTTGTTCTTGAACACGACGATGTAATTGGCGTTGAGAGAGATGTTTCGATATTTCTGTCCCTGAGGAAACACGTTTTGCAATATGGTCACGATGCCGAAGCGCTTGTGATGAGAGTCTCTAGTGAAGAAATTGGACACGTCCGTCCCTCCTCCCTCTACCATCAAGTCGTCTAGAATGACGAGATAGTTCTCGCCCACCGTAGCCAGTTCGGGAATGCCTGCATGGGTCTCGCATTTAAGGGGCAGGGCTTCGAGTTTCGGCGAATATTCCGGTGGGTGACAACACTTTTCTGGGGAGCCGGTCGAACATCTCGTCGGCGTGACGTATCAAGTTTTTCACAAAAGTCGATTTTCCGCACCTCGAAGGGCCCACTACGAGCATCGTGCTAGGGAAGCTAAACTGCCTTAAATCGCGCGGTCCGCGCATGGTGCTTTCGAGAGGACCGAGTTCGAAATGACTTTCCGTCCGTGGTTGGCGCGTCATTTATGACTTCCGTTTGTATCCGTAAGGATGGGAGTCAAAGTCGTCGTCCAGTACGCGCTTGTTCACCACCATCCTAAAGGTCTTGACGCTGGGCTCGGTCACCACCGTCCAAGAGGGTTTCCTCGAAATCTGCGTACCCACCAACGTCACCGTCCTATCCCGATCGTGCAACACCATGTCGCGAATGACTTCGGCATTCACCAGCTCTAGATTCCCCGAATTCAGCGTCAACCCCTTCACCTTGCACACCGAGAAGCTCTTGCCGGACTCCGGACACTTGATCTCCATGCAATAGCTCTTGGGCCCCGTGGAGGCGAACCGGGAGATGTACGAACCCCGTCCGTACTTCTCCAGCTCGTCGGTCATGTCTCCGAGGAGTCGTCCGACGGACGGCGTCCACGTACGCGGACACGCGACCGCGACGACAGAGTCGGTGTCGAAGTAGCACACCCGGTCTCCCAGTCGCTTCAGGTACGAGTAGAGCACCAGGCGCGTATGGGCCGTGGTGTAAGCCGCGAGGACGGCGTTGCCGGTGGGGTTCACCTTTGGGCTCTCCTCGCAGTACCTCCACACCACGTACATGATGGCGTTGGTCACCGGGACGTAGGACTGCACTTCGACTCCCGGGTCGTTCAGCAAGTCTAGAAGCCGGTCGTACCGGTCCACCAGCTCGCACGTGGACAGGTTGTTTTTCTGACCTAGCTTACCCCAGAACGCGTTCAACATGAGCTTGGAAAGCTCCCGTCGGCCCGGGTTGGGCTGGATGGCCTGCGGATCTAGACAGACGCCTTCGTGCTCGTAAAATTGCTTCACGTACTGCTGCTTCGCCTCGGGCGTGTCGCAATCCGAGGGCCAGCCGGAGGCCTCGGTCTTGATCTTCAGGAACTGATTCACGTAGTCCTGGAACAGACCCTTGTCTCCGGTGGTCGGGTTGTACTGCACCACGTCGTATTCCCATATCTCGTAGACCTGGAGAAGACGGTAACCCTCCTCCAGGGCGACCTTCAACTCGTCGATGACCCAGGTGCCCGTCAACGAACGCTCGTCGTCCCCGTGACGGCACTCGTGCTGGTTCTCCGTCTCGGCACAAGAGCGACATAGCGGGAACATCAGCTTGCCTAGAATGCGCACCGGCAGCACCGGGTGATACAGGCTTTGCGGCGGTAAAACCCGACACTTCGCCAGGCCTCCGCGCACGTCCTCTAAGCGCGGAAAGCGATCCACGTGGACCTTCGGGTGACCCACGGGGTAGGGTTTGGTCTTGTTCACGAACGGGTACAGGCTGCACACGTCGTAGTAGAATATCTTTCGGTCCCCCTTGGCCTCGCAGTAGGTCTTGGTACAATTCGTGCGCCCTCCGTAGAAAGCGTCTCTGGGGTTGAGGGGATCCGGCATGGGAAAGTGCTTGGCGTGTCGCGCGAGCTCCTCGTTCGCCTTCACCATGGCGTTGAAATCGCACTCCCACATCTCCACCACGGTGTAGCCGGCACTTCTCATCATGCGGGTGATCTTCTCCGAGCTTTCGAATCTCGAGGCCATGGTTTCGTTCCCCGTGCTGTAGATCGCGGTATGTCGGACTCGAAAGCATCGGCGACAGCCGTGGTAGAAGCACCCGTGGAAGAAGTACACGTATTTCAGATCTCGTTCCTCTCTGTACCCGTCTATCTTGTGGCCTAGAATTTTAATTTCTCGTCCTCTCATGACATGTTGAATGACGACTCGCTCCTGCACCTCCAGCCAGGTCAGCCATACGCACGCTATGCGAGACTGCCTGTCCGCCATGCGGTACCCTCCCACGGGCAGGACGGCAATTTTATTCGCCGGCATGAACCGCTTTCGATACACGCACATGCATGCTTGGGCGATGGTCACGCATTCCCTAAAAGGGTCGATGTCGTGCTCGTTCAAGAATTCCCTCCTAAATTTCGATACTCCCTGGCTCAGCAGAAACACGTCCATTTTGCAATACGTCACCATTTCCGCCTTCATGTCGAAGACGTATTCGGAGGCCACCTTTTCATCGTGCCACTGCTCGAAAGCTTTTCGAACCTCTACCGACATGCCCTCGGGGCAATAAAACTTTTTATCGGGAATCGAACCACGGTACTGCTCGTTTTCCTTCGTGTTAAATAAGTAAGGAAAATATCCTTTGCATTCCTTCATGCCAAACGTCTTCGAAAATCGAGAGAGTGGCATTGGTATGAAGTTGAGCGAGTCGAGAAACGTCACGTTCCCGTGTCTCATTCTGTAGATCTTGGTCCCGTTCATGATAAGCTCCGGCGTCCAGTGTAAGTCGCCGACCATGTACTTCAATAAAAATTGCCCGTCGTACGCCTTAAGATTGTGGGCCACGACGATGACGTCCCACGCTTCGAACCTCGGCTGCATCATGTGCTGAAATAATTGTTGTATCGGGTTCTCCATGAACACCCATTCTTTCACACCGCACTGCGGACAGTACGCCATCTTGCGGTTTTCATCCACGCAGAGAAGGCAGGCCTGGTATAACACGCACAAGTTCGGAACATGCTCGTACGTGTTCGCCTTCCGCGAGTACGGAGTATCTTGCGTGCATTCAAAGTCGATGAACATAAACACGAAATGATTTCTTTTGTTCTTTGACACGTACGGTTGTATGTAGCACATGTGACCGTCTTGCACGTGTATCTTGCAATGACTGCAAAAGTTCTCACCGCACTGGTGAGGGTTCTTTCTATGCCTCAAATTCACCAGTTTATGGCAAGACGGGCACACTTTCTCGACATCGCAAACCGACAGCGACTTGGGGTAATAGGCGCCTTTTTTGACGTGATTGGCAAAGCATGTAGGGCCCTTAAAGTCGCGAGAGCATGCCCTACAGAATAAGTACCCTTCGTACCTCTTGCCGCACTGCTGATGACACTTTGAACAAATGCCCTCGCACCTATGGAATTCTTTTTTGTTCGCGGAGGGGTGATGACATTCGCGGCAATACCATTTGCATTTAAAGCACATGTGCAAGTTCACAATGGCATTAAAGTGCCCATCGTGAAGCATGACGTCGATGGGCTTATCGCCTTGTTGTCTTTGTTCTGACGCGTATAGCACGTGCTTCCCCGTATGATCTCCAAAAACAGTCAACGTGTAGCCCTTTAACATAGCGTCAAAATGCCTGACGTCATCGATCGTGAAACCGGACTTCCATCGACCTACACGTTCGCACAAGGCCGCGGCCTTCCGCTTTTGCAGATACTCGCTACGCCTTATCGTGTTATAGTTGACGTCATCATCCGCTTTAGCTTGGCCTACCGCAATGGCTCTCGGTAAACACAATCCGTCTTTGTTATAAATTTCAACAATGCCTTTATTCGTGCGACACGCGTCGCAAGGTTTGTAACACGAACCCGAGACCTCCTTAGTCCAAACAAATGTGATTTTCAGCGCGCCGCCTAGCAAGAACTGCTCGTTGCTCTGTATGACTTTTTCTATACATTGTATAACAGCCTCGGCGTTCACCTGATCGATGCGCCTTACGCTCATATTAAACGCTTTCGAAGGCTGCTGCTCGTCCGCAATGGATAGGCCTAAATACCCGGGTTCGTTCTCCAACAGGTTCACTTTTGCAAAGCGAGCAATGTCGGTAAACAGCGATGTTAACCATTGGTCAGGGTTTGCATCTTTGGCTGCCGGGATCGCGGTAATTTCTGTTTCGGTATAACCAGAGAACAATTTCTTCATGCTTCTCTCTCTATGCGCTACAATGTCGAACCTGGACTGCCAGGATGAGTCTTGACTTACCCCATGTTCCGCCGCCTCCATGTTGCTTCGAGAGTTTCGTTAAAACAGCACCTAAACCTTTTTTTTTTCTTTTGTCGCAGTCTTAACAGGTTCACTCCCCGCAAGCAATGTGCTCTTTTTTTCTTTCTTTCTTTTTTTTTACGCCACCTATTCGGTACAATACGCACTATTACGGCAAGCAACCTCGATGCATGTCATGGACGTGTAAATGCTTTATAACGCGTTCGCTGCCATCATCCGATGGGTTTATTTTCTCACAAATAAACTATTTTCAATCACGCGTAAAAACCCTATAAAATAGCATAAGCTAAACAGCAAAATGCTCGACGACAACACATTTACAAGCAAACGCACACTTTCGCGAGTTGCTTATCGCCTCGTGCTTTTAAAGGGACCTTATCGCCACCGCAACTTCCGCCTGCGCAGTCCGTTAAAGAGCTCGTTAAAAAACCAGGCGCGCTATCTCGCCACAATTTCCGGCGTTGTAATCGGGACCTTTAACGGTTTCTTTCGCTCGCACGAGCGAATCACCGCAGCATCAGGTTGGGATATGAACCAAGGTTTTTTTTTTTTTTTTTTTATTTCATCGACCGCTAAACCGCATTTAAAGCCTTTCGTGCTAATGAGTTTACGTTCCCACAGCCATTTTTAAACCTAACGGTCCTTTTAAACCTTCTAAATCATATTCCAACCAATCACAAACAAGTATTCAAAAATCCGTCCACCAATCCCGTCCTCCCATCGCGTCTTTACCCGATTTTATCTCTCGCATTTCAAGTCATTCTTCTTTTATTCGAGTTGTAGCCTCTGTCAGCGCCACTTCGCAGCACCACGTTTCACCTACCTTCATTCCACACCTATTCCATCGCACAACGCTCTCCTACCATGACACGTACACGTTGTGTGCATCTCGGCAGCCACCATCGACAAAAAAAAAAAAAAAGAAAAGGTACGTGTATCATTTTTTCCCCCATAGATATTGTATCGCTTAAAATTGCTTTTAGTTATTTTTTCTTTTGTTGTTGTTCAGCACACGTGCTTCTGTTCATGTATACAATGCTTCACATCTCCCCCTGTGCTAAGCAATCTAGCATTAAAAGCTGTATTTCCTACAAAAAAAAAATAATCTCGCATCAACACACGTTCGTTTCATCACGCCATCAAAACACGCTGTATATACCGCAAAGTTAAAAAAAACGCAATTCGTATTCGCAGTTTCCAAGTGCTTCATTTCAGCGTTTTTATTGTGCCAGATTTTTCTAATGCTAAGCCTCTCTCGGGTTAACGTAGCTAAAACAGTGCAGACCTTGAATCCTTCAGCGCTTATCGCTCACCGCAAACTTCCGTTGTTGGCAGCTCGCCGAGCCGCTGTTATCACCAGCCTACTACGTGTGTGTGTAATCCTAATATTAAAGTGTTCCAAATGTCGAGACTTAAAGCTTCGTTTTGTATATACATATATTTTGTTTTATTTCACTAATATATATATATATATATATATATATATATATATATATATATATATTTCCTTACATTCTTTATTCTCTTTATCATCGTGTTCATTTTGTAAATAGTATAAATATTTAATCTTTTAGTATATGTAGTCAATGTTTTATTCTACCAATTTTGTTGTTGTTGTTGTTGTTGCAAATGTAGCTTTTTACATATCGTATTTTATTGTTTTCAACAATATATATTAATTTTTATATTTCTTTAGTCTCTGTGTGCGTTTTTAATGCATATTTTAATTTTTTCCTTAAGTCATTTAACCTATATAGGGCGCCCCTTCCTTCTCATCATATTTTCTTAACTGTCATAAAATATATGCTTTAAAAGCAATTCTAGCAGGACTAACAAATGAAAAAATATATAAATGAAATATTTCTGATGTCTACTACTCATAGTGCTATAGTATTTAATACATCTCTTTAAATTCATATATATATACTTCTTAAGCAATCCAAAATACCGCAAGTTAAACAACACGTTTCAATTCCTTTTTAATACCATTTTTTATATTATAAACGTATTTCATCTCCTAATGCCTTACCCTTTTCATTTCGTTTCAAATTCCACTTCTCCTCCGTTCCCCTCTTCCTCAACATTCTCTCCGCCATCCTCCACTTCTCCTCCGTCCCCCTCTAAGTCTTCGTCGTACGTTTCTTCATAACTAGGAAATCCCTCCACTCCTCCTCCAGTACATGCATTTTCCAATTTCCCAATCATTCCTTTTAGCGATTCAAATTCATCGTACAGTTTAACCACATTTCCTTTTATTCGGTTCACCAATTCCTGCTCCTTCGACACATTCGCCCTCTTTTCCTCCACCTCTCTTCTCACTCGTTCCAGCATCCCCCGTAGTTCTCCATTCCTTCTTTCACATTCTTCATTCTGCTTCTTCACCACGCCTATCCCCCTTTTTGCCTCCTTCATCTTACTATCGCATTCCTTTTTCATCTTTTGCTTCATCAAATTCATCCCCTTCTTACACCTCTCCGATGCCGCTTTTCTTATACTACTCACCGATACCCTCCCGCCATCCCCTCCATTTCCATCACATTCCGAATTTATTTTCAAGTTCCCCTCCGCAGTCCATCTCGATCCTCTCTTCACCCTTCCCCTCACTTTTCGCCCTCCACCTACGTTTAACTCCCACTCACCATCCCCGCATTTACCAAATATATATATGAAATTATCAGAAAAGTAGGAATTCATCTCATTTACCACACTATACGCCATCACAAGTTCGCTTTCCTCCGGCGTTAATTTCCATTCCAATTCCAACCCTTCCGGCAAATCTACCGTATCCATCAACAAACTACAATCTATCATCTCCACCAGAATCGAACTGTTGTCGCTAGTATACATATTAACCGGTTTTCTATAAAATTCACACCGGTCGTCCTCCCTCCCCTTTCCTTTTTCACAACCACATCTTCCATTTCCAACATAACCCTCCGGACATTCCACCTGCCCCATCTTTACACCCCCGTAAAACATCCCCGAACATCTCCTCCCCCTCTGACATCTCGTTATCGGCTTTAAACAATTATAAACGTTCTTCAATGTCCCCAGATTAATAAAGTCAGATCCAAACCTACACCCACTACCCTTTCGATATACGCACGAACAACTAGTTATCAATTCGTGATCCTTATCGCATCTTGTCACATTTTCCAAATGACCCGTCTCATCATTTAGTTCAAATCCACACCTCCCAAAACTAACGCAACTCCTCTCCCCACTAACAATTCCTGCTGCTATCAACACTATCCCCAACACAATCATCATTACCATGTATTCTTTCCCTCCCTCTCTTCCCCTTTTATACCGAACCTTCATCTCCCACTCTTCTCCCTTCTCATTTTTTTCAACCAATCATATCACCTTTTATTTACACCAATCACCGTAAAGTATTCCATTCCATCCACCAATCACATTTCTCCTTATTTTCACCAATCCCAACATGCCACGTCACTCCCTCATCGCATTTTTACCTCATTCTTGCAAATCATTCCTTCATTCCTCTCCCACATCCCACCCGCATCCCTTCTCCAGTCTCTTACCAAAGTCACGTCACTATTTTTTTTTAAAAAAAAATATTTATTAATTTCAGCTTTATCCCATAATCTTACCCAAATCCAATTCCCCATTTCTTCTCTCCAATCACAACACGCCACGTCATTTTCCCACTCCATTCCCTTTTTTATTTCCACCAATCACATTCCTCATTATTCTCTCAAATCACATCACGCCACGTCATTTTCCCCTTCTCTATATAATCACGTACTTCCCTTGTGGTACACCTTTCCCTCCCAAACTCCCGTCCCGTTCACTTCCTCACCATTAACCTCACCATGTCCTTAATCCATCTCATCCTCTATCTCAGAGTAAGTGGTTGGAGATAATCCTACCGCTAGGGGCGCTAGTGTTGCTCTTAATCCGCCTTAATCCGCGGATTAAGGCGGATTAAGAACGACACTAGCGCCCATAGCGGCAGGATTAACGTTAATCCTCCCGCTAGGGGCGCTAGTGTCGCTCTTAATCCGCCTTAATCCACGGGTTAGGCCGGATTAAGAGCGACACTAGCGCCCCTAGCGGCAGGATTAACGTTAATCCGTTTGCTTAATCTGGGATTAATACTACTCTGAAGTATACATAAACTGATTTTATATTCAGATTGTGCAATGCTCTACGGAGTTTTTTTTTATAGTGAGTCCTCTTTGCTGCCTCCATATAATTGTAATCGTTTACAATTCATCTACTCAAAATAGCAGATGAAACATCCCTGTATTCACAAAAGGATGTGAAATTTCAGCGTAACTCCTTAGTTCTTCCCCATGGTCTTCCAGGTTCTAGAAATGCTCAATAGCCGATTAGTAGCATTGGGTAGTCGACGAATTCTGGGTTGGAGTGGTCAAGTAACTATATCAGTAAGTAGAATAGGCTAAATGCTAACATTTTGAGACGGTACGTTTTACGTAGCAATGAATCTTATACTGATCGCGATAATACGAGTAATTTTTGTAATAATAGCGTTAAGGGTAAGCATCAAATACATATTGTAGTAAAAACTCTGTTTTTCTCAAACAACTCTTTATTTCTTCCACAAGTTGATTACAACCAGTATCTGGCCACAAATAAATGTCTTTCTTCAATGCTTTCGTAACAATTCTGCCGCATTGTTCCTTTCGACGTTTGTGGGGCGGCTGCTACAACACGCTATGAATTTCCCGTCGCATCTTCACTCGCCTGTTGCACGCGATGCATTCCCAGTAAAAACTAATCTCTGGCCAAGGCTTTGTTTTCTTTTTTATATTGGTAATCCGGTGACTGAAAACCTCCATAAGCCGTGCAAAGCATCCGTGTTCACAAACTCACTCAGGTGTAACAATGAAGGCTCGACGTCAAAGAACCTGTGTCCACTCGCACTAGTGTAATAATCACAGCGGTGATGTCAAAAGAACTTGCTGCCGGCATAGGTGTCCACTAACGTTGTGTAACAATGGATGCCAACAATCAGCAATGCACACACGTTCGGCGATTATGGCTGCAGCGTGTATTCACAGAAAATGTTTGGAAGCATGCAAGTAGTGTAAGTAAAATACAATTGCGAACCGTAAGGGGATTTTTCGTAGCAGATGGGCCTCGCAAAATAAAGGCGAGCTCTAAAGTTTTTGTAATTTTTTTTTATATTGGATCTAATTATTTTAGGCAAATCTTTACCTTTCTTCCTCACCTAAACTATTGATTTTCAAAATTTAATAGTTAATTTTCCAAATTTCAAGTCTATTGCAAAAAAGTATATGACAAATTCCTTTAATGTACTTTTCAAAGGATGTATAAAAAGTTTGAAACAAATGAGTAAACAATACATCGCGTAGAACATTTTGAGAATGGAAAAGTAATGGAAAAAATGGTTGCAAAATAATAAGATTTAAAGTTCAGAGCACCTATTAATATGCCCGCCCTGGACCATTTATAGCTATAGTTAATTTGTAGTTAATCTGTGCCACGTGAGGAAAAACAATACATATCCTTTAAGTTTAGAATTTACATTATTTAATTAAGAACAAGGAATCTTAGTTTCTTACAATTTTTGGTCAAATTTTTCAGATGCCTCACCTTAAGAGAAATGTATGAAATGACTAATGTAATATAAAATATCAGTCATGAAGTGAAGCGTGAACCAACAGAAGATACGTAAAATGAGCAGAAGTTAAAATTTTGAAAGACACTCCGAGCTGGAAAGTCACGTCACACTCGTAGATGGAAAGTCGGCCACTATACTTATAGCCGCGAAGTTGGTATATATACGCGTGATAAGAACGGCGAGTGAAATCATTAAAAATATATACTTAAACGAGATTGCTAATTGCAAGATAATTTATTAATAAGTACACGATAGATTACGTGGTCGGATACGTTAGCCTCCATTGCAGGTGGCCCAACTGCCATTTACTTGACATATGCAGATAATCCTTTGTGCGTTAAAAGAGTTGCAGAACTACACGGCGCTAGTTCAAGTTAAAACCGGTCAGTGAGGCGCTAGGCGGAGGAACCTTCCTTTTACGCATGTCAGTGAGCGCGAGCCGCTCATCGTCTCCGCTGAAAAAGCAATAGCGGTAAAACGAAGCTGCCTCAAGCCAGTTTCTCACTGGCGGGTTTAAACTTGAAATGTGTCTAGCTTTAGTGCTTCGAGTCCCGCATAGTGCATGGATGTTTGTGGTGCGTTTCTGTGTTTATGCTATATTTAAGTCATTCTGTCTCCCCTGATGAGCAATTAGGTCACATCTGAACCCCAACCTGTGTGAAAAACTTGAAATATCCCTCTTGAGTTCTGCAACTCTTTTAACGCATAAAGGGATATATGCACACGTCAAATGCGGGGCAGTTGGGCCACCTCATATTTGTAAAGCAGCAATCGTAGTGACGCATAAGAGAAGGCATGTGTGTGTATGGTAATGAGGCATAATAAACGGCAGAGGTGACGCGAAATAAAGGATTACAAAGGGAGACAGAAACAACGTATTCATGTTACAAACCATCCCTTAGAGAAAAGATCCATGCAGCCCTGAGCTAGAAACGAACCCAGAAATCATCCTAAGAAAAACCACGCTCCTAAACTGGCTCCAGTGAAGAATATCACCTCAATTTGTACTTTCCTTTTTGGTACCATAGCTACTCGTATTTAATAACAGCATTTTCACACATTGCACACGCCCTTAAATCTAGACGGCCCGGGTTCGATCCCAAGCGACCGCATGTGAGATTTGTGGTGGACAAAGTGGCGCAGGGGCGGGATTTCTCCGGGTTCTCCGGTTTCCCCCGCCATCGCATTCCACCGATGCTCCATCTTCATTCCATGTATCACCAGTGTCATCACCTGCGGTGCCTTGGTAGTAAAAGCGGGCGTTAAACACTATCCAAAAGAAAGAAAAAACACCCTTAACATGTACAGCGAAGATTCAGTACTCCTAGGTCACGAAACACAAGTCTGTGATAACCAGAAAAAATAATCTTAGAGTCAATATGTAAAAAGTATGATTCCATTCCCATAAATATCTGTATCTCACTTTGTTCTACAAACAAAACGTTTTTGCAAAAGAATATTCCTTTATACATATAACGCTAATCAAAATAAACATTGCCAGAAATATTCTTATTACTTAGTTGCTTATAAGTAGAAAAGAGATGAGAGAATGCACTAAGCTAAAACAACAGTCAGACCTTCTAAAAGCTGTCGCTATGGGATTGACATTGAACTTTCGTTCTCTTTTCATGACCAAGAGTAAAACAGAAGAGATATGAAATGGATAGGAACTTTTAGAAACCAAAGACAGGAGCATCTCTGAATTGGCTAGCTAAAAAAAAATTAAAAAAACTGTATCGGACATATTTGTGTCTTTTAACGAGATCCACATGTTTTGTGTTGTAAGTTTTTGTCCACTTCCTATGATTTACCAGTTATGCGAAGGCCAATCAGAATGAAGAAGATTTCAAGGGCTATTCCCAAGAAATTTAGGATATACATTTTATTTTCCGTGTAAACAGCTTTAATATACGACATTTTAAACAAAACCGCCAGACCCATTTTTTAGAAAATCGTAAACTTGAAAAACTGTGTGGGTGAAGGAATTTTCTGGAAAATCTTTGTATCGCATACTTGGAAGAAGCTGAACTTAAATTGCAACTTTGGTATCTAAGCTACTTTTCGTTTTTGAGTTATACTATCCACAGACACATACATACATACACACATACACTGTATTGTCGTTATCGTAAGCAAAATAATTAATATAGAAAATTCCATAGAGAATTGTTAAAAAAAATACAAGTTTCCTTAATATTCTAGAGAGAAACATTCTAGGAAACTGCAAAGAAACACCGGCAGAGTTTCACAATCTATTAGATTTATATCTTTTAACAAGCAGTCATTAAAGATATGACTGATGTTACTGTTAATGCATTTTGCTTAGTATAATTTTTGCATTCGTTACATTTCTAAACTACAGACGTTAAATTAACAAGTTTAAACATAAATATTTTTATCAAAGAAACGCCTGAATGTCCCGACTAGCAAACTGGCTTTCACAAAACACCAATAATAATAATAATAATATTTAGACTCACCGAAACATATTTAACCCCGAATTTTGCCCAAGCCAAAAGAAAGCCCACTTTTGCCTACCCTTGGAGCTACGCAGTGAAACTTCCCTGTGCTCCCTCAGCGAATCTTCAGCTAAACTCAATCGCTCTCTCCCACGAAGGGTCAGAGAAGAGTGGAGGAATGAGTATTTTATTTTTATATAAAAATACAGCCCCGGAGGCTTGTCAGGACTCAGGCGCTGATTCCTTTTTACCTCTTTTTTCTAGTTTCTAAATTTCCTTAGTTGACCTATTCGTTTTTCCTTTTTACATATACATACACAAACACATACACATTTACAAACACAGAAACACCCATGCCCTAGGCGAGACTCGAACCCACGATCCCGTGCGCCGCGAAGCACCAAAGCGAGACACTTTAGCGAGCGCGGCTACGGGGATCGGCATTTTATTTAAAACTTTCCCCACCAGGTCTTAGCTGAATCTCATAATTTTTTCTTTTAAACTAAAAAAGCAGTACCGGAGTCTGACCAGGACTCCGGCGCTGTATCCCCGTTTTTACATTTCCCCCCTAAGTTTACTGTATGATTACCGGTTTTACTGTTCCTTTTACACAAACATATAACACCCATGCCCAAGGCGGGACTCGAACCCACGATCCCCACATCTCGCTTTGGTGTCTCGCAGCTCAGGGGATCGTAGGTTCAAGTCCCGCCTTGGGCATGAGTGTTATATGTTTGTGTATGTGTGTGTAAAAAGTAAAACAGAAATTCAGTAATCAAAGTAAACAAATTAGGTAAGTAAAAAGTAGGGTATACAACGCCGGAGTTCCGATCAGACTCCGGAAATATTTAAAAAAAAAAAGCGAGACGCTTTAGCGAGCATGCCCAAGGGGACCGGCTCTTATTCGTCACTCTGAAGGTAGTGGGAGGTATTGTTTGTCCCATAAATACTTGACGTCAGTTGATATAATCACATCTGGCTTACAACTTGTGAAAAGGGGTAGACAAACAGCTCAACATCTACCTTTTTTAAAAAATACATTTTTTTTTTATTCTCATCCCATAATGTATTTCGGTGAAATCTTGGTACCGAATTTTTGGGTGGAGTACAATTCATTCTCTATGTCCCACATGCATTGTAAGTGTATATGTGACAGAGAAAGTAAAAATTCATTCACTGATTTCTAATGTTAGCAGGTAGCTCTCTTTATGCAATTGTTTAGCAATCCCTGCTAACGAACTTGTTTACAGCATAAATACGGTCTTACAAGAGGGTTATCAGAAAATGTTGGTATCCTTAAACTTTAATACACGTATTTATAGATGTAGAATAAAGGTTAGTCAGAGGTTTGGTCACTCTTTCATTACATTCACATAAGCAGCATTTGATGTACAGTAACAAAAGAAATAAATATAACACAGCTTTGACTGTCGGATTTTAGACTCTGTTCTCTGTTTTCTGAAGATTACATCAGGGTCACATATGCATTATATTGCTTGCAATAAACTGTAACCGGCTTTTGTTATTGCATGAAATTATGTGATGCAACTTTTGCATTCCATGGTATAACAACTCTTTTCTTCCAAGACACCCCCAACTAAACACCACAGTCTTGTTCTTAAAGATGTTCTTTTACAGCTCCACTATGTTCATATTCAAGTAAATCCAAAGACAATAAAAATATGCCTGGCGCTGTGGTTTTGCTGAAAATGTGCACGTTTGACGGGGACTCGGGTATTACCAGGATTTGTGGTACAACATACCTCACAAATAATAAAAGGCAAAACCAATTGGGCAATCCACCCATTCATCCCTCGACCCCGTTTGACGCTCTCTCAGGACAGGTAGACTTGTATAAGCAGTGTGTTACTTTAGTCCACCAGGTACGCGAATTACCGTGACATTAGAACTTCAGTATGTAGCATAGAGAAAAGATAACCTAATTTGTGACAGCCGGTGAGAGTGGTGGTTTATTGTCCCACCAGAAAGTTTAGCGATCATTAGCTCACATCCCAAAACTTTGTCGCAAATTGTATTTCATGTTCATCCCCTTCCCTTCGGTAATGTGGCCTGTCCAATACACTTTTAAGAGCATAGTAAATAGGTGAAAGACATGGGCGGAGTCAGGGTAAAGATCCCGTCTTACGATAAGTATTTCCAGGCGTATTTTAATGTATTTGAGTGCAAAAGTGCTTTATAAACCTGTTTTAATTTTAGTAATTTATAATATGAAACTATATGGCGTTCTAGAGCTCCATGTCTGCGAGAAAGAGTTGGGCTTTCGGTGCAAGCGTTTTAAAAATCAGCTGACAGTTTTTGAGATTACCATGCTTACATAAATATTTGTTTTCTTTTTATTATATTAGTATAGTTTTTACTTCGGATTTCTAATATCTATTCAGTACATTATGTAACAAACTATGCTTCTGTCGCATTACGGATAACATTCGTTAGTAGTTTGTTGTGCAATATCCACGGAGGTACAAAAAGATGCTAATTGTCTCATTACGCATCTATGCAAGAAATGTTAGGGACCCACTACAGTGGCTCTTTTCCCGGTTTCAGCCGCCCGTCGGCCATACTCTCATTTCATCTTATCCTCCTGGGGCCTGATGCACAAAAGTCAATAGGTGATTGCTCATAGGAACTCCCTTCGGAATGTACCAAATCAATGTGTGCAAGAAGAGAGAAATTATCTCTTTCTCCTGTATCTTGATACGCCGCAAATAACTAGGTATTGTAATGTGTGTTTGGTATAAGCAATCCCATCTGTTGGTAATGTTATGTATTATGAAGCAATGATAAAAGAGAACACTAATTTTTTTTGGTAGTGTTTAACGCCCGCTTTAACTAATGGCACCGCAGGCGGTGACACTGATGATACATGAATGATGATGGAGCACCGGTGGAATGTGATGGCGGGGGAAACCGGAGTACCCGGAGAAAACCCGCCCCAGCGCCGTTTTTTCCACCACAAATCTCACATGCGGTCACTTGTGATCGAACCCCGGCCGTCTAGGTGAGAGTCGAGTGGTCTAACCACTCGGCCACGACGCGGTCAGAGAACACTCATGAATGACCAGATGATAAGCAAAAGATATGCTTCATATATGATGATTTTGACCAGTGAAGAAATCATTATTGTTGGGGTGGTGGCGGCGGCTCATTATAAAACAAACTTACTTCGACCTAAAGCAGGCTGCTATGCGCGTGTTCATATTCGTTACAGCGAGTTTGTATTTATGCATTGTCTCATTAATATTGGTTCCATCTGTCAAGTAGATCAGGCGTGGTAGAAATTATGTTTTGATCTTTCAGTTTAATAGCCTATATTCGTAGAACTAGCTTTTTGATGATGATGAATAAAAATACGTTTAACCTCGTCGAATTCAATGAATCTGGTACGTACCTCAGATATACAAAAGTTTTGTTAACACGGATGGTTATATCACTAACGCGTACCACCTAAATAATTTTAGTGCTATATTGTAGGACCAAAGATTTTGAAGAGCTACGCCTTTCTTGATTTATCTCTTATCCAGTGCATCTTGGCAAGACTGTTACCGGTAAAAGGGTCAGTGTAATCGAGAATGATTATGATGGTATCAGTTGCAGTGTAATTTATAGTTCCGTATAGAAATGGGTGGCCGAGATCATCCAGACACGGTCTCATAAACGAGAGGTGTACAATTTTTAACCCACCACGGCCATCCTGAATGAGTGAGGTGTTTTCCCAGCTGTAATAAATGGCAAAAACGAGAGACATCGTAAACTTATTCTTAAAGTTTATTTCCAAAATTTCTTACTCCAGTTATCATTTCATTCATGTATCATCACATCACTGTTTCATCGCTTATGAGTTGAATAGATGGATGAATTTTCTTTGTCATAGAGAGAAGTTCATGAGAGAAGTTAGAGGATTCGCGCTTCGAGCAAGTTTTTTCAATCCTTGTCAACATTCTCTCTAGCTTGGTTTCCGTTGTAAAATTAATATAAAAAAACTTTATCCTTGCCTAACTTTGATACTCTATAGATATATCAGTTTCCAAACATATTTCATTTAAACATTATAACGCTCATCTTATTAACGGTAGATAATCCAAACTGCAGACATCAGCCCACTAGTTTACTGTAGCTAAGAAAAATATGTTGTTTTGTTCTAGCCCTTAGTTTATAGTTACTGTACGTATGATAGGAATAAAAACAGTAAATATCGACTTCTATTGAACACACGTTTTCTTCAGAACTTTTGATCCACAGAAATCTAAGGGACTCTATAATGATGTAATCTCAGACGAAAAATATTTCGCAGTGGAGGAATTTCAAGCTGAAGATTATAACAACTGAATATTTGCACTAATTTATTACAATTTAGCAACAGAGCGATAGCAGAAAGAACCAAACTAATAGCAATGTGTATGTATGCGATAAATAGACGAAGATTCCATTTATCTCAATACTGTCTTTTGACATCGAAACAAGCAGTAGAAGGTATGTTTCAAATGAAATCAGGAACTCCATCAGCAATCCTGCTTAATATAGCGATAAAATACTAGAATTGTTGTGTAAGCTATTTGGGCATCCTTTAAACTGTCGCTTCATTTCAGTAACAGCCTGCATACATATTTTATGCGAATCAAAGAAAAATAAAGTATTAAAAACAAAAACAACGCTTTTTATGTAGAGGTAGCAGTACATACCGATTCATTCTTCTCTGGTAAACGTAACGCAATGTGCAAAGACCTAGTTGAGGCAGTCAATTCTGATCTCAGCCAGTTGATGACGTTCACATTAGACACTGCCATTAGTTACGAGAGAGGATGTCTTCCAAAGCGCCGTTCTCTGTCTAAAACCACCAGTATCGAGTTAGCGAGTTGTAATCAAAACGAGGTGCTGTAAAAAGCAATATTACTCCTCTAGGTGGCATTACTGGCGTGGAAAGTTTCACTCCAGTGCCATCCTTGGCGTAAATGTCATCCGTGCTTTCCGTATAATGGCTTCATTTATTTTCGCAGAGCTAAGCCTATTTGGCAAGCTCTTCTTGTCAACCAAATATAAAATTCCCAATCATCCTGAACACAATATTGGTACAGATGAAATACATCAAAATGAACGCACACTGGAAATAACATAAATATTATATGAACAAAAATAATTAATTGAAAACATGGAGGAACAAAGCTGAAACTAACAAGTATGATAAAAATGTTTAAAACTACATATACACACAATGGAAATGAAGGTATTTCCTCTAAGTCAACATTTGTTTTTAACTAAAATCTATAATCTATGCTGGAAAGCATTTGGAGTTTGAGAGCCGCTGACGTCCTGTGCCAATGAATATCAGTGGCTAGCAATATTCACACTGAAAGAGGATAAGGAGTTGGAAAGTGTGGAAGAAACAATTTATTCACGAGTATAAAGAAGTTTGGTGACGCAGTATTGAGCATATGTGACTGTGAGTGAAAGTAGTGAGAGACAACTAACTTTCAAAGGAGAACCTATGTATTCAGGGCAGGAAGTGTGAACAAGTTTAAAGAGAGGTATAAGACATTGAAGACGGAGCCAAGACAACTGAGAAGAGACGGTGTTATATAATCGTCAACGACGTATATCACAGATGTAGTGTATGCACGTATTACGAGCTAGCTGTAATTTATTTGCCATTAGATCTTATATCTATGAGGAGGAAATTGTAATAATCGAAGTAGGGCATTGCCATTGATTCCAACAGCCCTTTTTAATTTTCAGGCAGGGGCGTATTTAAACGATTGAACATTTGGATTAAATAACCTACTTTTCTATAAATCTCAGTAACTCGATTGTCTCAACTAAATTTACTGTCAGCATAACACCAAAAGCTTCATCGATTCTGATATAGATAATAGAATGATTAATTTCAGCTGATGGAACACAACGTATGTCTATGGTACCTAATAACTGTTTATGTCCAACCAGCAATGTGTGTGACTTTGAGCAACTTACATCAATTCCTTGAGTAAACAGGGTTTACTATTGTTGTAGGTTGTCGACATAAACTGATATTTACTGTAGTAGGTAAATAGAGTGAGGAATATCCTTTCTATAAAGTAGGAATAACAAGGGACCAAGACACTATCCTGTGGAACTCCTGCCTTACAAAAGGCCATGATAAGAGAAATTCTTAGAAATGACATAGTGCTACCTTTCGCAAAGATAGGGGTCAAACTACCTGATAGCTGTATCACACAAATTAGTGCCTTACGCATAGTGAGCAGTCCGTCTATAGTTACTTAGTTAAAAGCTGTATTCATGCAAATTTCTTTGCCCTTCTTGCAGCGCACAGCCAAAACCACGTGCTACAATTATTCTGCTCTTTCTATCTTTATTTCGTTAGTTCTCGTGGTTTGTGTTTCACAGCGATCCATTTCTTCGAAGCCGCGATGAGAATTTTAGTTTCTTCATCCGTACGCTCTATTTTCACAGAATTCCAAACAGAATACTCGCCACATGGTCTCAGCTATACGAACAGCGTTGCAAATGAGAGTTGCTATCAGAGAGAAGATGCTAGCCATCAAACTCTTGGCAGGTACCAACAGACACTACCAGATAGCGCTATCAGTGGCATGTCCATTAGCGACAGATGTATCTCGAAAGTTTCTCGTACTGTCTTCTCTCAAATAGACACATAGCCTAAAGCCGGGTCTCCACTGCCTCAACAATCAACATTCATCCCTCAACACTAAACAAACACAACTTGAAAAAGATGTAATGCGGAAAGGTGTCATATCTGTAGCTGGAATTCGTATAACATTCCTTCTTCACTGCATAAACAAGTGAGCCTAAACACGTTGTATTTGTTAGCATCAATAATAACATGGATTCAGATAATAAAGGGTCAGCCTTTGTGGTAACAATGTGTGATATGTGAAAGACCCATAAGAATTAAAACTTTGGATTCTTTACACTCACATGACTTTCTCTATTCTCCCCCGTTATAGTGACTGCCTATGGAAACTATTCATATTTTTCTGTTTTCTTATTTACTTCACTTTAATAGAATTAAAATTTTACAGAAATAGCTATACTAAACATTTCGTTATAAATACAAAGACAATGGCGATAGTCAATTTTTTAAGAACTAGACTCTTTAAACTGGCCTTAAAATTTCATTTTGTTTCCATGCCTTTGCGAGAAACAACTGAAAATCGACAGGAGCTTAATGATAAAATATTGAACCATTCGAAAAATTAATAACGGATATCTCAGAAACAGTCTATGTCACAATATTTGGAATAAAGTGGGGGTTTTAAAGCTCTCTACATTTTTCCTGTAGTATGTTTTCTCTATCACTTAACTTTTCAGTTATAGCCACAACATTTTACACAATTCCTTCCGAATGAAGTACTCTTCATAGGCTATTCCCAGAAAATTCAAGATATACATTTGATCTTGGAAATATGTTTAATATATGTTGTTTAAATAAACATTGTAGAGACGTTTTGGGAAAATAATTTTTCTAACTATTGCAAAATAGGAGATGATTTTTCAGAGCAGCCATTTTTATATCGGCAGGACTGAGATTAGACCTAACCTCTTTTTCTTCTCTCTCTCTCTCGCTCTATCTGTATTCGTGTGTATATTAAATTGGGAAGCGCGCGCTCTCTCTCTCTCTCTCTCTCTCTCTCTCACACACACACACACACACAATTTTCTTGAATATGTTGTCATTGTATTTTTTATGTATATTCTTCAGATGAGGATATTGCATGAATTTTATTAACAACAGAACTGTCGATTACTTCCTCCATTCCATTTCCTAGCTAGTAAACAAGGAGCCAGTTATCTACATTTCGGGTTGAAATTAGTCGGGTCTGCGCCAATTTCCCCGAATACATAGCGTACTCAACATGTTTTCCAATGCAGGTGGAAAACAATTTTGCTTAGTCCAGAGATGCTGAATAAACGTGTTTCGCAAGAATTGTTACAGTATACACACTTGTTAACCGCCGACATGTTGAGCTCCTCAGGTTGACTCAACATGTTTTGTTGATTATTGAGGCAGTGCTAGCCGGTATCATAATGGAATCCTTAGCAGACGTCCATGCTGATGATTTTTTATTTCCCAGAATGCCTCCTGTTTTACTCAACTTTGGAAAAGCCATTATATATTATGCTTAGATCTGGTATCATCTACTTAGGAAATATTAAACTGCCCTCTTGAGGTTAGTGAAAATCCTAAAACTTCACTTTCCCCTTTGACACCTGATACTGTATCAGCTGTAGGGGTTATAAAAACAATCTGATGTATTCCATTCATAAGGCTTTCCTTACCTGTTCTGCAAACATACTATTCTTAAAAAGAATAAATCTTTTATCTTTATCGTGCTAATCGAGATAAAAAATTAGCAGTGTCTTATTACTTGCTTCCTTCCAGGAGGAAAGCAAACAAGGTTATACTCTAAAGCAATTGTCAAATTATTTAAAAACTGTGAGAAATTCAAGTTCAGTTCGCTTTGCACGTCAAAGAGTAAAACAAAAGAGAGATGAAAGGAAATATGACTTCCCGTTTGAGAACACTTTAAGTAGTTTAAAATTGCAACCAATTACAGGGAATATCTAGGAAACGGTTAGCTCTACAAGAAATGCATATTACATAAATTGTGCGTATTAACGAGATCTAAATGTTTTGTGTAGTAAGTTTTTGTCGATCTCTAACGGTTTACCAGTAATGGAAAATTGATCCAAAATGAAGAGGTCTTCAGAGGATATTCCCAGAAAATTCAAATTATACATTTTATTTGTGATGTAAATATTTATATTGTTTGGTACTTTAATCAGTCGTTAAAACTATTTTTGAAAAAAAAAATCAGAAATCTGTTCATGTAAAGGATAGTTTGGGATGGGGAAATGTTCTTAAAAATCTTCGTGTCGCATCGCTGGAGGATATTAGATTTAAATACCAAGTTTGATATTTAATGGTCTTTTCGTTTTTGAGCTATACTGTTCACAGTCTTTCCCTCCCTCCCTTCTTCCCTCTCTCTCTCTCTCTCACACACACATATAAGTCTCTAAAAAGGCTTTTCTGGATTCTGAGAAACTCAAAACATATATTACCGGTGAACTCTCGACATAGGATTTTATTGGGTTACAATACCTTCTCTACTTACTATGTATAAAGAAAGCATCAAATTCCAACTGAAACTTCGAACACAGCCTTGGAATCTTTAATTTAAAGTCACTTCAAAGTATTTGCTAAATTATAGAAGTTAGCTTTTAAAATGAAGAATCACTTTGTCTTTTTTAATAGGTTTTAACACCGAGTTTTAGTTCATACGGCACCATCAGCGCTCGCCGAAGACTATGTTTAAGCTACCTCTCTGCTACTGCCAGTTATGAGAATTGAGAAAATCTGCAAAAATGCTCAGTCAGGGCAGAATTTGAACCAAGGACCTCCCGTTCACAATTCCGTGTCTTAATGACCTTGATTTCCCATTCAATGGATATAAGTTAGTGGTTAGGTTACCTAGCATAAATGGAAATGATATGAACCAGTTTTAAATCTCTTTACAGAGTTGAAGAAAATAACGTTATACTTTTCATGTAGGGCACTATACTGATACAGTGCTGGTGGTATCGCTGCTACGCCTACAAATCAAATGACACGTGCAACGAAGTTGACAACGGTACACGTTTTAACGATTTGCCTTACTGTGTTTTACTGTCACTCGTAGCTTTCCTAGCATAATAAAGTTTTCTCGTAACTGAAGTGAATCTGCTGAGACATTGATCTACAAAGAGTGCAAAGCATAGTCTAAGGGAAGCAAAGGCAAATTTAACACATTTAAGTTGTTACTCTCAGTTATTTATATTAGTTTGTTGATGCTGGTATACATATCAATGCACATTAATGTGTTTTTAAGCTGTTGAGAGTTTTATTAGTTTTCCTGTAAATAAGTACCCACAATATCATACACTAAAACGGTTATGGTATTCTACTGGTTACATATTTAAGAAACTTACCGAACACAAGACATGCTTTACTGAGCGCGATGGCTCAGGCGGTTTCTTCTGTGGCCCACATTCGGAAGATCATGGGTTCGATCGCCCTGGCCGGCCTACGTGACCCAAGGTTTGGAGCCCCACTCATTCGGGACCCGCTTTACGGTTTCAGGGCTCCCTCTGAGTGTTCGTCGGAAAGCTCAAGTGCTCTTGATCAGGGCCTAGGACGGCATCGGAAGGTATCCAACTGTAACAGTTAGGGACTCCAACCATGTTTGTGCCCGTCACCATCCTGATCTAATTCGCCCTTCGGATCTCTCCCCTTATGCAGCCCTAGGGTCACACAAGTTACAAAGGGCTGCAAGGGCCTACGTCCGGTGCTCTGCTCCAGAGCCCTCGGGGCCCCGTCCGTGACTAATCCTAATACATGCTTTGACTATTTATTATTTGAAAATGTAAAGTAGAACTTTGTGAAGTAAATATATATACATACTAGATTGCCTTAGTTTGCAGAAAACGCAACTCACTGTTGACACAAATGAGAGATACACCCTTTTCACCAAGCCTGTCAATTGTTTCACTTCTTTTGATACATTGTTCTCAATGACTGGATGCATTTTGCTTATCATTCCTTTATGCCACTGGATTTTAATCTTCTAATTTTATTAATGAATGTATATTGTGAATGTGTGTAAAGAGGAACGAAAATTTAAGGGTTTCTATGTTAATGTTTTATTTCTGTATATTTACAGCGATCCATTTTGAAAATAGTGCCAGCGCAAGACATTTATGAACTCAAACTGCAGATTTGATGTTAAATTGAAAGATAAATGTGCTCAATAAAAAAATGTTTAATGAACTACAAAGTATCATATTGAACTATTTATAGCATAATAACCCATATTATATTCAGATAAATCTAACACAGAAATAAAAAAGGGCTTCGGAGCTTATGAATAGCTTCTTTCCATATGGGTAGGGTACATGTCCACCTCACTTCACCTTAGGTCCAGGAGTTTGGTTTTTGAATGTAGTATATACCAGGTGACTCAACAATGCCGCATTTCACGTGTGTGGATAACCCTTCGTGCAATAAAAGAATTTCAGAATTCAACGGGGCAATTGGAAGCAAACACCGATAAGTGAGCAAAAAGCGCAAACACCCTTAGTTGCACGCCTCTTGCGCATCAGCGAAAACGATTAGGCAATCGCGCTCACCGAGAGGCAATTTCTAGACTTGTACTAGAGCGCGTGATTATATGCATGAGACCGAAAACGTTAAGTGTTTTCCGCTTAAGTTGCAGAGCCTTTAGTTTTTGGAGAATAAGTTTACGTACTAGTACCCACTAATAGCTGGTTAATATAATAGCATAATAAGTCGAAACATAAAAACAACATACAAACACTAAAACACGTAGTATTTAATTGTTTTATTATTACTTACATACCAGAGAAAACCCAAGGAATGAAAGCGATGTAACGAAAAATCTGAAAATGAAAGATATTACGCAGTATTTTACTTTATTATCATTATTAATACGCATTATGCACCAGCAGAGTAAATCAAAACATTAAGACGTCATAAATGTTGTTACGAAAAACGTGCAATCACGAAAGCAGGTAAAATTTACTGCATTACCAGTTCTCGCATTTGTGTATTTTTCGTTACGATATCTTCATGTATTGATTTATTCTGCCCATGGTATTCTATGTAATACTATTAATGAAGATAATGCACAGAACCACTGCATGCACTCGTATTACGATATCTTTCGTTATGATGTTTTTATGTTAAAAAACTGCATAATACTGTGGTAATACAGTGAAGCATTACGTGCTCATTTTTTTGCGTTTTTTGCTAAGCGTGTACTGTGTAATAATGTCAATGGTATCAATATATAAAATACTGCGTGCTCTCGTGTTCGTTTTTCGTTGCCATGTTTTCATGCGTTGATTTATTCTGCTAAGCGTGCACTATTAATGACAATAATATAGTGAAACACAACTACTCTCGTATTTTGATGTTTTTCACTACGATGTTTTCAAGTTTCTACTAATTCTGCTAAGCTAATAATAATAATAATAATAATAATAATAGCAATAGTAATATTATGATAATAACATTAAGAATTAGACGATGAGGAGCGTATACCAATTACAAAACTAGCTATTGGTGGATACTGGTAGCTGAACTTACTCTCTCAAAAATAAAGTTGCTACTACTTAAGTAGAAAATAGTTAACAACATTTTCGGCCCCTTATATATCATCACAAACTCTAGTTTAAGTCTGGAAACTACCTCTTGATAAGCGCGAATTCCTCGCAGTTTTCGCCAATATATTAAGGCGTGTGTTTGAAGGTCGCTTAAGCTATTTGCTCACCCGCCACTGACCGGTGTTTGCTTCCAATTACCCCGTTTAATTTTAAAACCCTTTTTATCGCACTAAGGTTATCTGCACACCTGAAATACAGTTGGGCCAGCTAGTATGAAATAGAGGAGTTTACTGCTAATAGTTATAAGCCTTAATCTGTTAGTTTATATTTTATGTCATATCCTTTATTAAGGCCAAACCTGTACACAACACACATAAAATAGGCGTCATAGATTTAACAACTTGTAAATAACTTATCAAAAAGTTTCAGTCTCGTGTAAAACTGGTTCATACCATCCAAATATCAGGGAGAAGTCTGTTATACTATCAGAGTACCTGTATTGAGATCTGGACTATCATAATACAGCACTATGAATTTATTTTGACACAACGTTTTATTTTAGGTGTATTAACATATAACTTGTATGGTACTCAAGAAACGTTTTCACCATTCGCTTTTAATATTCGCCTTGAAGTATCTAAATATGTTTAAATATTATGATATTATGAATTGATACTAGACGCTTATCACTCATTAGAGCCTATGAGCTGTAAAATTTAGTTTAGGAAATAAATATACACTTTCTTCACTCTCCCCGATCCATGTTTCCCAGGATAAACCTACAAGTTAATTAATTGTTCCTTCATACATACTTCGTGTTTGCCAAGGCTAAATAATAGTATGAGACTGAAAAATCCAATCCTATAGCCGGGATTTCAATCACACATCTTCGGCTTACTGTGCCAATGCCTACCAAACTCAGGGGTCACAAAAGCCACCGTGATATTAAATTCGCCACCTGACTAATATTTTACCCTGTAGACAATAACGCATTCTCAAATGTATTGTGAATATTAACATACAAATTATAGACAAATCATATAGTGTAACGGGTAAGGATTCTTTTCGGAGATAGTGTATTTTCGGGGAGCAGCGATCCTACCCATGTGTCCTCCTGACCCGTGACGTTGTACCTGCAAAAGGTATAGGGAGAGAGGGCCAGATCCTTAAACAGAGAGAAAGCATTGGTCTAGGTCTAGCAGAACAAGATTCCAAAATCAAACACCTGGAACCTAAGGTGAAAGGGGGTGGGGTTATGCAATAGATTCGCACCTTACCCATATGATAAGAAAACTACATATATACCCCACATTAATCGCCGGACGGACTTCAGTAATTTATTTACCTGGCACAAGAAAAAGAATTGGGAATTGTGGAGAATTCTACTTCCACATGGAATTTTAAGGGTATATGTCAACCATTAAAAATACACTGTTATATATCAGAAACAAAGAAAGCATTAAAATATCTAGGTATCTAAATATTTATTATACTATACTGGTGTAGAATATAAAAGAAATCCTATGTGTTACATCCACATGACTTTCTCTGTTTGTTCTGCAAACAAACTATTCTTTTATATATATAATGCTAATCACGACAAACATTACCACAAATAATTGTAGTGCCTAACTTGCTTATAAGTAGAAGGGAAATAAGAGAATATACTAGAGTGAGAGTAAAGTTTTAAAAAGCTGTCGCTATGCGACTGTCATTGAAATTCGGTTCTGTTTCCAAAAATCAGGAGTAAAGCAAAAGAGATATGAAACGGATAGGGGGATAACAGGAAATATCTCTAAAATGGCTAGCTCTACAAAAATGTATATAACATAAATTGTCATTTAATGAGATCTACATTTTTGGGCAGTAAGCTTTATCTGTCTTTTACGGTTTACCAGTAATGAAAAAGTCACTCAGAATGCAGGGGAATTCAGAGACTGTTCCCAAGAAATTCAGAACATGGATTCTATTAGTGATGTAAATATTTTAACATGCAGCATTTTAGTCCAGATCGTTAAGCCCACCTTTTAGAAAATCGAAAATGTTAAAAAATCTTCCATGTGAAAGGAAGTTTGGTGTGGGTGATTATTTTGAAAATCTTTGTGTCGCATCCTTGGAAGTTACTTAACTTAAATACCAAGCTTGGTATTTAATCGACATTTTGAGCTATGCCGTCCATACACACCTGATATTTGTCTAAAAAGGTATTTTTATTAAAGGGGTCCTCAAAACATGTATTTTGGTGACAACTTGGTATTTATCTTTTGTGAAATGCAATACCTTCCCTACCTACTATGTATTTTATACATGCATACTACAGAAAATAAAAATGAGTAGCAGCAGAAGTAGACGGATAAAATCGGGATAAAATGGAAGATAGGATTTGCAGTTATTGCTTTATTAATGAAAGAATCCTGACAATGAGGATAAGAGGAAATAAAGAATATTTTAACTATAATATGCTCCAGAAGAATAAAGATAAAGTGAGTAAAATTATTTTATCACAATTTACAAGAAGTAGTAAATAAAACAAGTAAAATTAACTACTATCATTAGGGGATTTTAATGGAAGAGTTCGAAATATTCCTACATAGAATGTAGTGGAAATTAATGGATAATGAGTCAAAAATAAAAATGGGAACCGCCAAATAGAGTGTTGCTCATTCAAGAGCTTAAATTTTCAAATGCCTTTTATAAACATAAAGGTACACATCAACATATCAGATGCAAAAGAGGAACAAGATGAGTATTACATTGTGCAATAAATAACAGAAAAAAACAAGGATAACACAAGATGTAAGAACATATAGGGGAACTGATTTAGATTCAGATTACTTCCAAATTGTTACAAAAATAATATTGTGTACGATAACGGAGAAAAAAACAAAGAAACAAACTTAGAAGGCAAAAGAATTAGATTTCAGCTATTAAAAGGAGACGTGCAAGATATTTATATGAAAATAGAATAAATCAATACACGAAAGAAGCCCAACTAGTAGTACAATATCAATATTTAATGGGAAAACGAAAGATAAAATAATAATAATAATAATAATAATAATAATAATAATAATAATAATAATAATAATAATAATAATAATAATAATAATAATAATAATAATAATAATAATAATAACGGCTGGGAATGCAGCATTAGGAAAACATAAACTATGTTACAAAAGGATTATTGTTTGGGCAGATGTCTATAAAACATTCATTGAAGAAAAAGTAGCACAATGAATGAATGGTTTGATTAAAACTGAGATAGTTCAGACAAAAGCATTATAAGAGAAAAGTGGGAAACATTTATGAATTTCAAAAAAATGAAAAACCATTTTCTTAGCTAAAATGATGTCACTATAGATTTGATAGCTAATTATGTGTTAACAGACGCCATAAAAGGCTTTAAAATTGGAACGAACCTGGCATGTATCAAATCAATATGAACTACTAAAGACATTCACCTTTTATTTAATTGTTTTTTCACACAAGCCGTGTGTAGGACAAGAGTTGCATAGATTGAGTTAGACTGAAAAAATCAATGCCATAGCCAGGATTTGTACTATCGATCCCCGGTCTCTAGCGGTTGCTATACCATTGATAAACCATAGCATGGTAGCTCAGAGGTATAGCGTTCACTTTGCTTCCTTAATAGAATTTAAATGAATGTTGGAGTATTCAAAATGACTGGAGAGAAGCAACAATAATCCCAATGATCAAAAAGCAATAAAATGAACGAGGAAATTGCAGACGAATAAGATTGTCAAATCCGGATATAGGATGTATACAAACCTTTTAGGAAACAGAATAAAAATATCTGACGTATTTTATTCACATGACTTTCTCTATCTGTTCCTCAATAAAATTATTCTTACTAAATATTTTATCTACATCGTGCTGATCGAGATAAATATAAGTAAAAACGTTCTTATTGCTTGCTTTCTAGTAAGTAGAAAGGAAATAACGGAATACACTAGGCGATTGTCAAACTGTCACCTTGCGATTGACATTGAAATTCAGTAAAGTTTAAAAGAATAACAGGGAATATCTCGGAAATCGTTAACTCTAAGAAAAAGTGAATCTGACTTAAATTGTGTGTTTTGACAAGATCTACGTTTTTGTGTAGTAACTTTTTTTATTTGCCTTGTAAATATATTTAATATAAGGTATTTTTATCAAAATCGTTAGAGCCACTTTTGAGAAAGTCAAGATGTTTGAAAATTCTCCTAAAACGAAACGTTAAAATGACCTCATTAGTTCTAAAGCTTGCCTGTCACCAACTCAACGTGCACCATAGGGGCAAGTTCGAGTTCGAATGATTAGTAATCCTCCAGTTATTAAGTATTGTATTTGTTATACTTTTGGTGATGAGGGAAAGTTAAATCGGTTCTGAGTAACGACAATAGCGCAAAAGTTAGTTGTTTCTGATATATAGTCCGTTCCAGTTCAGGCTACCGGTGACGGCGGTGTCACTACTGTTGCTGTTGTCTAACGAATGTGGAGTACACATCGCTCGCGGGGAGTTGCGGGGATCTAGTGCGTGGTACAGTCCGTCCTGTAAATCTATTAGCAGTGAGCATTGCACTTACCTCATTAATGCTAGACAATGCATAATATATTTTAGACCTAGAATCATGAATGAATTCAGCTCCTGGAATATAACCCATTTTGCCACTAGCATGGACTACGATTGTCCTCTTGCGGCAGTCATTTAATACCACACCACTGTATAAGGACTATGGACCAATGTCTCGCCAGAGTATACAAATCGGTTTTGTGCCCTAATTCATTTCGACGTATTGCCCTGCGGTAAATGGCCTACAAGCGACAATACTCAGTCGTTCCATTAGGACACTTCCTACATTCCTACATTTTTAAATTTGAATCTAATATCTTTTATTATGCACCAAGGTGTAGTTTTACTTCAACTATACTCGATTTTGCTTTTTACCGCAAAGAGAAGATTTCTCCAGGTCGGGATTTCTCGGCAAAGTCCGTAACATTCTAGGAAGTCCTACGAACAACAATGTCGAAGTCATCCAGCTCGAAAGACATTTTCGTTTTGGATTTTTACCGGGGGTTGGTACTTTGATGGCAAGCATTTCTGCCCTTTCGCACTCTTTGCGAATTGGTTTTCTCACTTACTCGTCGGCTCTTGTTGCTTGTTCTACGAGCGGATTTTTTAAAGGAAGAATAAGACCTGTTTCTTTTATACCCTACAGAATTTCAATACATTGTAAATTAACATCCTGCTTTCCGAATTATAGCATTTCTTGGTTAGTTTCTTCCTTGGCGGAGTATCCATCGTTAGACACATTTTTTCTTCAGTCCATTAAAAGAAATCCAACAAACGTCATCATAGTAAACAATCATTGAATTACACACCATACAGATGAGTGAACATGCTCGTTTAACACACCACTGTACTTGAAAAATCGCGTAATGCAGACAGATTTTGATTTTCCACACCGCCTGCTCAAACACGTAGTGCGAGCGTTCGTCACCGGTAACGCGAGCTGGGGCGGGGTGTAAATGCGTTTGTCAGAACAAGGAAGCGGCAACAATATGACACGAATAATAATAATTATAATAATAATCATAATACTAATTGTTATTGTTCTTATTGCTGGTCTGGAGCGCACATGGTTAGTTCCTGAATACTAAACCAATAAGGTGCGAGAAGCGACTTTTAATGCTGAACCGAAAGAATACGTTATTTTCAGCCTACAGCGAACAAAAATTGATTGCAGACGGGTCCACTATAGACGCTGTAATAAACATTCGAGTTGCGGATAGGCGCTTAGCCGTAAACATACCAGTCACGTACACGATCTTTGTTGGTTACAATTGAGGAATTATGTTCAAGGAAAGTAATTTTGTACATAAATAGAGGGATACAAGTTTCGTTTCCATGAAACTCTAAGGGGTGAAATTCAACAATGGATATTTCTCTATGCTAAGGCAAAACGTAAGCAACTCTTTGAAACTTAAGGTGGTTGAATGGTTGTGCGAACGATCAAGCAAAAGTTTCCATTCCGAAATTTCTGCTGTTTTGTTGGTGTTTACCACCCGCTTTTACTACAAATTGCACCACAAGCGATAACACTAATCATACATGGAATGAAGATGGAGAACCGGTGGAATGCAATTGCAGGGGAACTGGAGAACCCGGAGAAAACTCGCCCCTAAGCCTCTTTGTGCACCACAAATCTCACATGCAGTCGCTTTGGATCGAACCTGGGCCGCCTAGAAGATACCCAATTATGACTTAAGAAGCTTAAAGGACAGATGTCATTCTGATGAGAAAAAAAGATGTGTCTTTACAAACTACTGACACAAAAGATTATTCTTTTGTCTACATCATGGTAATGGAGATAAACATTAGCAGGAATGATTGTACTAGTTCCTTCGAAGTAGAAGGGGAACAAAATAATTCACTAGGTTAGAGTGATAGTCAAATCTTTTAAATAGCCGCACGTCGTGTGAAGCAATTCTATTGGGTTTGCACGGCCAGAAGTAAAACAAAACAGAGATGAAATGTAAGGGGATCTGCCGTTTGAGGGAAGTTTAAGTAGCTTAAAATTGAAACCAATAACAAGGTGTATCCCAGAAACAGTTAACTCTACAAAAATGTATATGGCATAAATTGTGTGTTTTAACGAGGTTTACGTTTTTGTGCATTACGTTTTTGTCTATCTCTTGCGGTTTGCCAGCTGTGCAAAATTCATCCAGAATAAAGTGGTCTTCAGAAGCTATTGCCAGAAAGTTCAAGATGTACGTTTTATTTGCCGTGTAATATATGGTATTTTAATAACATTAATTAGAGCCATTTTCGAGAATAACAACATTTTCAAAACATTTTCCAAGTAAAGGATAGTTTGGGGGGGGGAGGGTTCTTGAAAATCTTCGTGCCGCGTTTTTGGAAAATACCAAACGTAAATATCAATTTTAGTATTCTTTTTGTTTAGAAATACGCTGTATACCGGCATGCGCGCACGCGCGATCGCACACACACACACACACACACACGGAACTTTTCCAAAAATTCTTTCTTTGGATTCAGGGAACCTGAAAACATATATTTGAGATAAAATGTTGACATCGTATACTTGGGTGGAACACAATAACTTTCTATTCACTATATGCAGAGTAAGTGTAGAGAAAGTAAAAAATATGTACTCTACCCGTATGAGAATTCGGATAATTACCAAGGGACCTACTGCAGTTTCTTTAATTGACAAAATGCCAGCATATCCCAATACATGGTGATACTACATGCTATTCGTATTTTGCATTACAATTTTATTTACAAAGATGAGCTAGTTTAATACTATATGTAAATAAGCATAAGGGGAGTTGCATGCGGTTATGCCTTAGCACTTAAACTATGCACTTGTCAACTAAATTAGATGAAAATTGGTTATTGGTTAGTAATATCGAGAGTAACATCATAGAGCTGACCACAGAAAAAAAAATCTAATATGCTTCTTTCACATAACTTTCTCTAGTTGTTCCATATACAAACTATTCTTACAAAATATTATTCTTTTATCTACACTATGCTAATTGAGATATACCTTAGAATAAGTGGTCTTTCTTCTTTGTAAGCAGAAGGTAAATAAGGGAATAAACTATAATAAAGCGATAGTAACATATTTTAAATGCTGATTGCTATGTGAAATAATTGAGGTAAGGTTTGTCTAGCAAAATTCCAAGAAAAGTTAAGGTAGTTTAAAATTGAAAACAATAACAAGGAATATCTCGAAAACGGTCAACTCAACAAGAAAAACGTATATGACACAAATTGCGTCTTTTAACAAGATCTACACTGTTCTGTCATACGTTTTTGCCTATGTTTTACGGTTTAACCGTTGAGCAAAATTCTGCAAAACTCATCCAGTATAGAGAACTCTTCAGAGACTATTCCCAGAAAATTCAAAATATATATTTCATTTATGATAGAAATATCTTTAACATACAATATATTAATCAAAATCGCAAGAGCCATTTTTGAGGGAAATACAATTTTCAAAAATTGTTCCATGTAAAGGATAGTTTGTGGTGAGGACATTTTCTTGAAAATCTTCCCATCACATCCTTGGAAGATGTAAGCAAAAATACCAAGTGTGACATTTAACGGTCTTTTCGTTTTTAGCAATGCTGTCCACAGGCACACAGAAAGACAGACAGACTCATGCCATACGGACCTTTTTCTAATTTTTTCTGACACAGGGGTCCCAAAAAATATATTTCCAGTGAAATTTCGACATCGAAATTTTGGGTGGAATACAATACCTTGTCTAGCTGCTGTACACATTATATACTTAAGTACTAGACACAGGTAAAAAGGCTGTCCTTTTTAATACAATGTGATACATTATTTATGTATCGTACTTTTAATGGCTGCCCCTCCATATTTAAACAACATTTCGTGGTTTATGGTTTTAAGAATTTTATATAATATTATAATTATATATATACACGCACAGTTACTTCATTTTATATTGAAAAACAAATCTCTTGATACATGCATAACGTCTTTCAACAACTGAGTAACCATTTTCCAACCAGTTTTTCTCGGAGAGTTCTTTCTGTTGACTTTGAAGTGGCTTTTTTATTCTGCTGTTCTCACTATTTCGCCAATTGCTTCTTTGAAAGCATGTCGTATCCACCATGTGCAAATTTGGTTTTGCAAAATACAAGCTTTGAGCAATGTAAAGGAATGTGCTGAACAGGATGGCATTTCTTAATTTTTGAGGACCCTTCTGGGCTTCCTCTTCTCTCAACTGACGAGATAACGGTGCTTTTTTTTGTTTGGAAATATATTATTGGCATTCAGTAGACAACGAAGCAGCACAGTTTCCATAGTATGTGTTAGGACAGTACACAGAGCGAGCCTGGATGCAAATTTCCACCATCACTATGGGCAGAATTCTCACCTTCTCTGACAAGAATGACGAATCCTTGCGAAAACTTTGACTCGAAGCTAAAAGACATGTTCTATCATTCACACGAACATATTTCAATTATTGGAAGCCATCAGTACGATAAAAACCATCGCTTACGTAAAAATGAACTGGGAAATTAAAAAAAAAAAAAAAAGATCAAACGAAACAAGCAAACATTGGAAAAGGATGAATTTCTACAACAGACATTCGTAGCAAACGAATTTCTGCGGTAAATGATACAATATTCAGTCACAAATGTTTAACCAGGCCTACCAAGTTATAGTGCACTTAGTGGCATCCTCAGTCTTGTTAAGTCCGAACGAAAATGTGCGATACGCAACTCGGATACCTCAATGTTCAACGTTCAAGGAGGTACACAACTCGGATTTCCGGTAAATAGCGTGGCTAGTGTATATATATTTATATATATATATATATATATATATATATATATATATATATATCCGCGTTTAGTCTGTAACTAGTTTACACCGAATTTTTCATGGCAAAAATTGAAGATTCAACATTGTAGCTACCTATATTAGTGAGAAAAATATTTTCATATGGCTTCTGAAAACAACCGGTTAGGAAATTTCTAGTTGTTTCCTGCAGCATATCAATAAAATAATTTTGATGTGCTGTAGGTACAACATATAACAGAAATACTGAAAACAGAAGCGATAACTTCATAAACTCAATGTAATTGTGTCCAGTAGTTTTTAATGCCAAATGGATTTGGAGTTTTTCTCATTTTAATAAAGAATAGAAAGAAAAGGTAAAACAATAGAAGTAAAACTAAAATCAATAGGACTCCATATAGCTTCAGCAAGACGTGATGCATTTTGAACATTACGTATATGCTGACCTTGAAACACCGTATCACTTCCTTAATGTCTTAAGTAACAACTTAATGGTGACAGCACTTAAAATCTACAAAAATAATTCAAAAATATTCATAAAATAACAATGAATAATTCGGTATTTGTCGATGGTATAATAGATATGCTTTAAAGACCTTTACATTTTTTGTTTAGTAACTTTGTCTTCTTCTATGGTTTAACAGTTATACAAAATTATGTGAAATTCCTTCCAAAAAAGAGGCCTTCACAGAAAGTTCAAAGTGTGCATTTTATTTGTCATGTAAATATCTTAAATATATGGCATTTTACTCAAAGTCGTTGGAACAATTGTTGAGAAAATACAAAATATCGAAAATATTTCTATGCAAACGATTGAAAATCTTCGTGTGACATTTTTGTTAGATATGAATATGAATAACAAGTTTCCTAAAATCGTTTTTTTTATATATAGAAGGTCTTAAACATTTCCATATCGAATTTCTTTATGGAACGCAATACTAACTCTAGGTACAGGGTAGAGAAATTTGTGTCGTTTTATTTTTAAGTAGCTTATTTTCTGTACACATGACTATTCCTATAAGACTTAATGTTTCTATCTACTTCAGATTAACTGAGGTAAATGTTTGCAGAATGAGCTTTCGTTGTAGGTAAAATGGATACACGAAGTCGAAGAAGTGGACATGTTTAAAAGGGGGCCCTATACACTTGGCCTTGAAGTCATTCCAGAAATAGCTGAATGATGACCTCTTTAAGAATTGACGAAAGTATTAAAAATTGAAACCAGCACCAAGGATATCTCTAAAACGGCAATTGCAAAAAATAAATAAATAAATAAATAAATGAATTATTAAACCAAACTAAATTGTGTGCTTTAAGGATATATGCGTTTTGTAGCTAGTAACTTTTGTCTACCCTTTAAGCTTTACCAAGTTGCCAATTACAAAACTCCTTTCAAATGAAGAGGGTCTCATTGGTTATTACCAGAAAATTCAAGATGTTCAATTTACTCGTCATGCAAATATCTGAAATATATGGTATTTTAGTAAAAATCTTTAGTGGCAATTTTGAGAGAATCGTATACTTCAAAACACATTCCATATAAAAGGGTAATTTTGGATGGGAGATTTTCTTGAAAATCTTCTTTTAACATTTTAAAATATATTAAACTTAAACACCAGTTTGGTAGTTATATACATAAATTATCGTTTTTGAGCCTGATTTTCACAGATATGCATTTTTTGGATTCTGGGTTCATCAAAAATTTAGTTCCGGTGACATGCAAATTTTGAATGAAATGCAATATTTGCTCTATCCATTAGATACGCGGTAGATAAAGTAATAATAAAAGTTGACTTCCACTAAGCGGAGGACCACTGTACAATGAATTGCGAGTTTACTATTTCGGTTTAAAAGATTTAATCCTCATTCTCCCTCCTGTTTATCTTCTGTAGAGTAATAATTTTTTTACTGAGGGTACAATACTACTGCGTAGTATTTCGCAGTCTCGTTATTTCATTGTTTATAGAATACTGTCACGCAAAACATGCCCTGCTACCGAATTTCGTAACTTTGAGGGGGTGACAAGCTTCGCTCTTTTTAATTTGCTGTTTGTTTACTGGATGGACTCTTTTCTCTCCTTTCAGGGCAACTCAGTCACGGAAGAAGTTCTGTACGGTTTAAGAGAAACAGGTAATCATCCTCGCAGACTGCAACGATGTTTTTGGTGCCTAACGAACTTTATTGTCCCTCTGCACGTAAAATAAGTATACCTAAATTATTAGGTTGACTTCATATATTATAAGTTACAACTTCTACGACTGGCCTTTTAGACTGTTTCATTTATACCCGCCTTTAACTGTATGGTCCTGTCGGTGGCATTTCTCCGTGGAACTTATTTCCTATTGGAATGTTGACTCGTGAGCTGTTTGTCGTGTTTTTATTTTCTTTACTTTTATTCATTAGAGCGCGCGTACGCGCACACATACACACACACACACATATTAACACTCTCTTTCATACTACCACACTTTGAGGAGGATATGGAATAATCTGGGTTAGAAAAAAATTCCTACATCAACTCTTTATATATATTTCGTAGAAACACACGCATAAATTAAGGAAACAATTTTATGAAATATAACCGCTAGTTATGAGATCTGAAATAGAGACGGTGTAAATAATCAGTCGTTAAAACATTAAAATATGTAAATAGGCAAATATCTAAAAAATTGTAAAAAAAAAAAAAAAAAAAAGTCCTCCTTGCTCAGAACCATATGTAAAGGGAAGTAACTGGAGACGCTACCTCCAAATGGGAACGAATTACTGAATAATACTGATTATCATAATATTGTGAATTAATATTATATATTCTTGGTCTGGGCTAATCCATCATATTTATATACAGAGTCCCGATCTTTGCTATATTATATAAACAAGAGTTTACTCAGCTCTTATGAACTCCATCACTTGAAATGCCAATAAATGAAGGAAGGCCATCTATTCCAGTCAACAGATAGCGCCTCGAACTTGCCTCTTTGAAGGCATTCGACCACGCTCGGGCATTTTTGGATTACACGTTCCACTCATACGTTTTGGTGGCTGCATATACAGCAAGGTTTCCCGTCTTAATTCTGTTTTTTATAGTGTTTAACCATCGCTTTAACTACTTGTGGCACCGCAGGTGATGACACTGATGATACATGAATGAAGATGGAGCAACGGTGGAATGCGATGGCGGGGGAAACCGGGAAACCCGGAGAAAACTCGCGCCGCTTTGTCCACCACAAACCTCACATGCGGTCGCTTGGGATCAAACCCGGGCTGTCTAGGTGAGAGGCGAGTAGTCTAACCACTCGGCCACTGCGCGGCCTCGTCTCAATTCCAATACTGCAGAGCACTACAATCTACAACAGTGGTTCATAAAAGAAGGAAACGGAAGAAATTCTGGGATATCAAGCATAGGGTACTGCATACTCTTTGCTGTAGTGTTTAGCAATTCACGTAAATTGCATAAAGGTTACATATTTAATGGATACTTTCCGGAATGGTTTGCATTTTGTATATTTTGTACTTAGATCTTTGAATGTCTTCAAGTACAAAATTTAATTCTATGGCGTTTTTAAATTATGTAGGTACAGACGAGGTTAAGAGAAAATTTGATTTCATCAATGGAAATTCGGTTTAAACATTTATTTGAAGAACAATGATTAGCTAAATACCAATACGGAAAGCAAATTTGACTTAAATAGTAGAGATTCCACTAATTGTGCTACCAGAATAATCGTACTAAGCAGTACGTACTATTTACCTGTGAAAATGCTTTGAAATGTACCCGTCAAACAACATAGTTCGCCTATATCCAGTTGTGCAGCAAAAAGAAAATAACTTTTATTCCGATGGATGCTTTTATACACATCACTCGGATTGCTGCATTTTTTTCGTCCTCCCATTGTCATTAATAATATTCCTATGGAAACAGAAATCTCTCAGCATGAAATTGCATTTGTTTGTTCACCCGGAGCAACGGTAACTTTGCTCTGCACGACACACGTGTCGGCACCTGTCATGCAAATAATTATTAGCAATACAAGCGAAACATGAATATTGCTAAAAATTGCGTTTAAGAACGATATTTAGATAAGGATACTTCACTGCTCAAACTTTTAGAATGTAATTATCCTAATAACGCCACGTTTGAATTTAAAAATTTAATGCAGCATGCCTCTTATCAATACCATTCTACCTCTCGGACTTTGCAGGCTGGACATTAAGATTCCTTTTTTTTTTTTTTTTTTTTTTTTTACATATATATAACACAGAAACACCCATGCCCAAGGCGGGACTCGAACCCACTATCCTCAGACGGTCAACTATCTGCAACACAATGGCGGCCGATGAGACAGGCTAGCGATGGTGCCGAGAAAATATTGTTAGAATAAAACTCTTCAAATATTTGTTTATTTTTGCACAATTATCGATCTATTGTGTAGTTTTATGAATAACCGAAATGTGTTGTATTAATTCATTCAAATAGCGCAAAACGGGAAACAGTGTTTTTGCATTCAAGTTGTAGACAAAAAATCACAGCAAGCCTATGCCTAGTAATTCCTGGAGAACGTTATAAGGGGCGTTTGTGTATGATTCCACGAAAGAGAAAGAAAAATGGAAATACTAATGCTAGGAATTTAGCGATCTACTGTCGACAATACCTAGATGTGCATTAGAAATTATAAGGAACAACTCAGAAAATCACACAATATACATATTTTTATTATAAAAGCTAACTAATATTTAAAACTAAAAACAAATATTGAAATAAAGCTCCATCATTTTAAAACCTACTGGCATTATTATATTTAGGACGTGTATATTGTTTATAAAGATATATTGGTGTCTACGTCTGCCCTGGATTTAACTAAATAAAAATGTGTTGGTATTAACCTGCAACAAGATGGTGAAATTGCATTTTTCAGGAGAATTTAGGCGCCAGCAAGGTACTGCGCTTGACTGCACTCTGGGGGGTGGAATGGAGACTGTGCGCGAAATCAACCTTGGCACCACATCCACCCATAAGCAGTCACTTAAACGAACGCTCTAGCCTTAAACATAGCGCCTTATGAGCTCAAACGGTGCCCATTTGGTACTGGCGCAGGCTTCCATGGAGTACTGCCAGTTCACACGGCGCTTCACGTACTATTCAAATGAGAGAACTAGAACACGAGGGTAGGAACAATGTTTAATCAATAATCACAATGTGTAGGCACTTCTTTTTTATTTAATAGTGGTGCCACAGCACAACAGCATTACCTCACGAGTCGCCCCTGCTGCAATGACACGCAACGACAGCGCACTGGCAGCAGCCAACCACAACGTTATATGAGTAAGTTCATTCCAACAACTTCCTGCCTGCAACCTTTGCTACACCGAGCGCCCAGCAGAAATCGTTCAACTTACTGAAACGACTTTTCACTTTCGAGCTACTGAAGCACTTAGAGGCTTTCACACGGTCAATCTGACAAAACAGCAGGACAATGGGATTTGGATATCGAGCGACTTATTTTATTAATTAAAAGTAATCCGGCATTATGGGATTGTCGAGTGGCAGAATATTCTAATAACGTTAAAAAACAGGGAGTTTAGGGTGAAGTGTGCTCTGACCTGGTGATACAGTTTTGAAATGTTGTAGGAGAGAGGCAGAATGAAACTGATAACTGCTAGCATTATTATTATTATTATTATTATTCTTTTTGTTATTATTACTATTATTATTGTTGTTGTTGTTATCGTTATCATCGTTGTCATTGTTGTTATTATGATTATTACTATATTTATCATAATTATCCTTATTATTGTTATTATTACTACTACTACTTTCCATAGTTCGCTGCTTCCGGTTTTATGTTCAGACCGATAAACTCAGTCAATTTTAGGAAATAATTTTCGCTTGTATCACTTGAATCCATACCTATCATGTGAAGAAAATACAGTGTGACAAACGTCAGTGAAGTAACCAGACTGAGCTCACCTTGAGTTTGGTCACAGAAGGACTTTGGCCTCATCTGGTATACCAAACGGAATGGACTGAGAGGAAGATACCGCTCCGACTCCAATGCACCGATGTATACGAGGTCATTCTGGTTCGTATACTTTGACATAAATTAATTACCAGGTCAATAGAGGTATTTTCCATTTTCTGACTGATCTATGTTTATTAAGTTGCCGCCAATTTGGCGTTTTCTTGGTTAGGAATGAGATTTTGGATTCTATAATGCATAAGAAAAGTATCCCATTTTTATGAACGTTATGAAATATTAGTGTCTCATTTACAACTAATGATAAGTACGCCGCCTCTGGTGAATTGATATAATTTGTATTAGCATTATGAGAATGCAGGGCGGACATAATGTCATGAACCGAGAAATTGTTGCCATCATGCTCGTCCTATTTGTTCAATTGCTAATAGAAGACCTGCTAACATTCAGCTTAGCTAGCAAACTTAACATCAGACTTGGAAAGGGGACATAAGCGTATTATGACCGAGCGGAAAGCACTCACCATACAGCGAATAAGGTCCAAGCGACCTATGTGATACTATACCTACATGTTTTAACAGAGATTGTGAGCGCAGTGATAGTAGCTTTACTGGTTAATTTCATGTTACCTCAATACCGTCAGCGGTTCGAGTCCCACAGCCTGCGTGCACTTTTTTTCTTCTTTAGGTATTATCCATCAAAGTGCAAAATTAGTTCAGTGTTTGCCCCTCTAATAATTTTAGGTGCAAACAAAAATGTATAGGAAAGAGGAACAAACAGCAATTTATTTTACGTGTTCTTCAGTTTTCGATCCTTAATTTTCATTCTAATTATTTTGAAAAAGAAATTTCACTAAGAATTTAAATAATAAAGGAAATTTTCAAAACGTATAAAAGTTAATAAAAATAGTTGCAAAATACTAGAACACCTAATATATTATCGATATGTTCTTCGTAGTTGCACAATTTTGTGGTGGGTTAGCGAATACTACCGGAAGACACTTTAGGTTCTAGACATGCCCAATTAGATACAAATGCACGAAGTAAACATGTAAGGTTATCTCCAATGAACCTCACAGCCCATTAGATAGGCAAGCTTAGTCGGTCGTGAACTCGCCATGTATTCCAGTGTTGAGTACGTTGACATGCTACTTGTTTACGGAGTAGCTCAACGGAACACATTACAGGCTAAACGCCTGTATGGAAATCGATTTCCAGAAAGACGACAACCTACTCGTAACATTTTTCGGAATGCTGAACGACGTTTACGTATAACAGGAGCATTTAAAAGGACAGGTACAATACTGCAAAACAATACATTTCATCCCTACCGCTTGCAACTACACCAGGAACTCCAATGGTCGTGAATTTGAAGCTCGAGTAAATTTCTGCCAGTGCATATTATGCAGTTTGAACCGTGATCCAGTCTTTTTATCCAAAGTTCTTGTTCAGATGAATCGCGGTATCACAACAATGGCATTGTGAATCGCCACAATATGCACTACTGGTGTGCCGATAACCCTCATTGGGTAAGACAGGCCAGTGGGGAATTAATATATGGTGTGGCACTTTGAGTGATCATCTAATCGGACCACATTTTCTCGAAGGTCACCTTACGGGAGCACGGTACCTTCACTTCCTCCAAAATGATCTCCCTCTATTGTTGGTGCATGTACCATTAAATGAAAGGTTATCGATGTGGTTTCAGCATGATGGTGCTCCACCGCATCGTTCCAGGATCGTAAATTATCTTCACGGCACACATCCTCAAAGATGGATAGATAGGCGGGGACCTGTCTTGTGGCCTGCCAGATGTCCTGATCTTACGCCACTTGATTACTTCCTATGGGGTTATTTAAAACAAAACAATGTATAACCAACAGTCTCATAACGTTAATCATCTTCAGTAACTAATCAGGGAGGGCTGCAGGTCCATCACACCCAGATGTTACAGCATGCCAGGTTTTCATTGCAACATCGCGCACAGCTCTGTATCAACGAAGGAGGTCATCATTTCGTACAGCTGCTGCACTAAATGAAGAAGCTTCATCAGTAAGTTTCATGTCGGAAATGCTTCATCTAGTGGATATTGAGAAGGTTTTTTTTTTTTTTTTTTTTTTTTTTTTTTTTTAAAGTTATGGGAATTAAACCTAGTTTTCTTTTCAACTGAAGTATTGCTGAATACGTATATTTGGCACAGTTTGTGATTTCCATCCTAGGTATTTTGTGTATTCTTCCTTTTAGAGAGACGCTGAAAATGGGTCTGGTTCTGTAATATTATCTGAAGTTCTTAAGTTAATTTTAAAACATTGTAGTAATACCTGCATATATAGATGAAACTGAATGAATGTGCCTCAGAATGTTCCTTTTCATGTGTATTTCCTGCAACTTGACTATTAAAGTTAGAATAAACAAATAAGCATGTTAAAAATGTTCCAATATCCCATCTAGATGTGTGTCAAATCAAGAAGAAAAAAAGCGGCGGGAAAAATTATCAACGTTCTGGTAAGATTCCAACCTGAATCGAATATCTTGGAACTCATACCAACATCGCGCGTTAATTAAATGCGCTAATTAAATATTCTAACAATGGCGACTTTGTTCAGTTTTACTTTCTCCAGCTACATAATAGGTGGAGAAGATATTGTAATCCACCCAAAAATTCGATACCGAGATTTCACCGCAAATACCTGTTTTGAGTATACCTAAATTCAAAAAGAGCATTTGAAGAAATAGGTAGTCTGTATCTGTCTGTGTGTGTGCGTGTGCAGCTTAACTCAAGAACGATAAGTCCTTTAAATACCATACTTTGTATTTAAGTTTAGCATTTTCCAAGAATGCGATAAGGTTTTCAGAAAAATCCTTTCACCCCAAATTACCCTTTACACACAACAGTTTTTAAAATGTTATTTTTTTTTAAAAATTCACTCTAACGATTTAGTTAAAATATGTAATATATTTACAAGGCAAATAAAACGTATATTCTGAATATTTTGGGAATAGTCCTTGATGTCCTCTTCATTCTGAATGATTTTGCATAACTGGTAAACCGTATGAGATAGATAAAAACAAAACAAAGAAACAGAAAACAAAAAGAAAAGTTGATGTGGTTTAAACTAAATTTATGCCATGTTCATTTTTGTTGTTGTTGTAGAACTAACCACTTCCGAGATATTCCCTGATATTGTTTTCAATTTTAAGATACTTAAATTTTTCCGTTATTTTTCATTTCATTTCTCTTCTGTTTTACTTCTATCCTTGGAAAGAGAATTGAATTTCGATCTCAATTGGTCTTGCCACTTTAGTCTTATATGTATAAGCAACCAAATAATAGGTCCATTCCTAGCAATGTTTATCCTGGTGTAGATAAAGGAATTGTTTTTTTTTGTTTTTTTTTTTTTTTGTAAGAATAGTTTGTGCTTCCTCACGCCCATTCCTGGCTATGGGCCGACCACTCTTTCCAGGTACTTCATTTTGTGGTTACGTGGTGCTGTTGGCTCCCCGACAGGCTTCTGGCCCCTAGGCACACGCTTGTAAGTCCTGGAAGGTGTCGGTCCTACATACGTGGAGACTATGTAACAGAAAGAATAGTTTGATTGCAGAACAGATATGAATGGAATACATCAGAAAATGACGATGATGATGATTGGTGTTTAAGGGCGTTCAACTACCAGGATTATTAACGCCCTGAACACATCAGGGTTTTCTCAACCATATCTCCTCTGAATTTAAAACGAATTTACTGCAATCATATCATTATACTTATATTATAATATGACTTTAAGATCTTAAAACTGTTCTTTTCAGTGAATGTAGCCTATGATAAACATGATTGGATGAGGACATCTTAAGCATATACATCGTATATAACATTTCTTTTCAGAATGTTAGAGCCTGTAAGCTTTGATGGGATGCATGGCCATTTATAAGGAAGAGCCATGATCCAGAAAATGACGCGGAAAAAAAAAAAGAGCATCGCCGTTTATCCATCCGGAATCAGTATCGTTACCAATGATTCTTTGAAAACCCATTAGAAAACATGCTATGGAACTTTAACACGTATATACGATCTTAAACTCCTTTCTGCAAATGGTTTTATTTAGTTTGTTGTTCATTTGGCAATCAGACTGGTGGACATGAATTAAATGAGGTTTGCTCTTTAAATAAAGTGTCTTAAATATATTTTAAGCAGTGAAAAGTATTCTGCAAAATCGTTTTAATTTAGTGTATTGGATACAGCGAAAAAAAACTTTTTCAACCATGGTTTTCTGATGAAATCCTCCAAATATCGTTGCTCGAAATATTTAGCTTGAGAAGACGTATCAAATCTCACACTATCCTCGAGAACCAACTTAAACTCCAGAGTGATCTGCTTTTCATATTTAGTACATATTTAGTGGCGTAAGATGTAGAGAAGTTATTAAGGCAAGGGGATACAGAAATGCGTTTTAGCGATTTTGTTAAAAAATGTTGACTTTTGGAATTTTTGCCGCAAAAAGTACACCCATCTTAAAGTAAATATTTGGAATGTTTGGTTCTCCTAGGACAGAACCTAAAGTTGTGATTTCTTCCTACAGTGCCATCTGTGGGGTACGAGCTAGACCCTCATCACCATGACACATAGTGGCGAACTCACGGACTAGAAATTCAAATCCGATCATGGAAACATCGCAACGATGCCGTTTGCTCCACTTCGGAGTTACAGGGTGGATGTAACACGTGTTTTGGAATACAATTTAAAGTGTTGTGCTGCTTAAATAGCTCTGTGTGAAACTTTAAAACAATTTTCTTAGGTGAAAATTTATTATTTTCCCATATTTAAAATTTATCTTCTCCCAAAACAATACAGCTATATCTCTGAAAATGTTTCTCAAAGCACTGTAGAATGTGCAATAAAATTCCGGGTTGGAATTTTAATAGCGGTGATAGATTATTTTAAAAAAAATGTTATTATTATTATTATTATTATTATTATTATTATTATTATTATTATTATGTGCTGTGTTTGCACTTGTTCCGCTTTGTGATGTAAAGGTATTTTTAAAAGAAGTGCTATCTGTTCTAGCAAAATTTTAAACATACAACCTGATATAAAGGTATTAAAGTATGTAATTTAAAAACTGGTGCATTTAGCTCAATAACATTAAGGATAGATTTTTAATTTACTAGTCGAATAAATTAATTAATATATGCAGAACAAAAACATATTTTAATGCAACTTGGTGCGAATGCTTCTTTTGTTACCGGTAAAATCAGCACAAAGAATTAAAGGTTTAGCTTTAATGCTTTAGAAACTTTGTTTTAACAGCTGGGTGTCTTCTCAATGGGGATAGCACAACTTTTGTCGGTTGTATACTATTTTATTTTTAAAACAAAACATTGACATTACACAGATGTTTACAAATGTTTATACTGTTACAGAACATCAAATTTTGCATTTATAACCACATACATAATGTTATTACATATTGTGTATACTTTGCTCTTTGTTATATGACAATATAACTGATAACATTCATGGCTATAATGGGACCTTAAATACACAAATACTAAAAACCAGACCTTCTCACATTAGCAACGATTCTTTTTCGGGTTCCTACCAATAATTTTCAAATCTGCCATTCCGAACAACTGCGAATCTGACTCCTAACGCGACAGAATGCTTTGATAGCCTTCTGTATGTCGTGCCCAGTCTACGAACGTGACGTTTTACGTTTATGGTTACTCATCGGCAACTGAAACAAATAAACAAGTAAACATGAGTATTTTACTTCATATTGATGCATACATAAAATTTGTTCCTCATGTTAGACCCAAATTACTGAATCCCTTAACCTGTATTTATAGTGTTTTATATCAGCGATTGATAGTCATCAATATCCGCATCAACAAAGATGAACTTAACGGAACTGCTTCAAAATATCCGATGTATTCCATTCACATGGCTTTTTCTACCTACTCTGCAAACTTCTAACAAAAGGTTCTTCTTTCTACTTCATGCTATTTGAGATTAGCATTAACAAAATGGTCTTATTACTCAGTTCCTTATAAGTAGAAGTAAACTAAGGGAACACACTAGGCTAAAGCGTTAGTCAAATGTTTAAAAGCCCTTGCTATGCGATTTTCATTGAAATATGCTTCTTGGTATGAACAGGAGTTAAAAGAAAGAAAGGAAGAAGAAAAAAAGGAACACGGAAGACTTCCTGTGAGAAAAGAAGTATATGTATTTTAACATTGAAACCAATAGCATGGAGAATCTCGGAAATGGTTAGCTGCACAATAAAAATGTATAGGACTTAGATTGTGTGTTTTGACGATATCTGTATTTTTGTGTAGTAAGTTTTGTCTATCTCTTACGGTTTACCAGTTATGCAAAAGTCAATCAGAATGAAAGAGGACTTCCGAGGCTATTCACAAGAAGTCCAAGATATAGCTTTTATTTGTTATGTAAATATCTTTAATGTACGGCAGTTTAATCCGAATTTGTTAGAGCCATTTAGAGAAAATAACATACTTGGAACAAATGTCTGTGCAAAGGGTATTTTGGGGTAGGAGTATCTTCGTGTCGCGTCCTTGGGAGGTGCTTAACTTATTTACCAAGTTTGCTGTTTAACGGACTTCTGGTTTTTGAGTTATACTGGCCACAGGCAGACACACAAAAAAGCACACACACATACACACACACACTGATCTACTTCTAAAAATGTGTTTGTTTTAATTAGGGATCCCAAAAACATTTATTTAAGGTGAAATTTCGATATCGATTTTAAGTGGAATAGAATATCTTCTCCAACTACTATGTACATTGTTCATACGTGCTAGAAAAGATAACATAAACTGATGTGTTCCTTTCACATGACTTTCTCTATCTGTGCTTTAAACAAACTATTCTTATAAAAGGTTATTCTGTTATCCAAATCATGCTAATTGAGGCGGGAACTCGGCTGAAGTACTGGTCGGCGAAGCGACGACTGGTCCTCTCTCTCCCCTTCTCTCACTAAAGCAACAGCTGGAGATGTGATTCTGGGCGCCCTCGGCTATCCTCACTCAGTGGCGAGCAATGCATATCTATTTGCCTATGGTCGTAGGGGACGGAGATCTCAGGGAAGAGGTACGGGAACTTATCACACATTAACCATCGGCACTTATGTTGGGTTGATGTCCTTTTATTTCCTGACACTTTGCGTTCGCGTAGAAAGCTCCTGGCGCGATTTAACACAGCTACTTCTGTCACAAGAGAGCACAGGCACGCACAAAAGAAACTTTAATTTACGCGGCCTAATCATAATAAACATTCAACACTTTTATGGACACCTTACTCTTTGGCTCGGATTCCGTATTTAATGCAACGCAGGTTCCGTGTGGATTTGGGCAAATACTCTTCCCAATTTACAAATTTACCTAATCTACTATACAAAATTACCCACGCGTAGGACCTTAAACTAGCAATTTCATTGGCTCGTTTTGGCTCGTTTTGGTGTGCGCTTTGGATACAACGTAAGTATTTGCAATTGCTCAATCCATCGCACATGTTATTTTTATCTTAATTTACTAGTAGTTCCCCCCATTATTCGCCACACCAACTTTCTCTTTACGAGCCGTAATAACAAAAGCATTCCTCCCCTCTAGCATTGCACAAAAGCTACTATTGTAAACATCTAAAATCGTCGCTCGAGAACCCGCTTGTTAACATTAGAAAACGCTTTCCAGGAGCATTCGTCCCTGAACTTACTACATACATTCTATAACAAGTAATCACATAATATTGAGACAACACACAGAAACATATGATATTACAACTTAGCAATGAGCTTATATAATATAATTGATTGGCGTACAAACTAAGGGCTCATTCGGCTGGGCGACAATCCGTTTCATAATCAAAGTAAACATTACCAGCAATCGTTTTCTTGCGTAATTCGTTATAAGTAAAAGGAGAGTAAGAGAATACACTAATGTAAAGCAACAGTAATACATTTTAAAAACTATCACTACGCAATGTCCATTGCAATTCGGTTCTCTTTCCATGGCCAGGAGTAAAACAAAAGAGAAATGAAACAGACGAGGGCTTCGCGTTTGAGAAAATTCAAAGTAATTTTATAAGTGATATCAATAATATCTGTTTCATTTCTCTTGTGCTTTACTCCTGGTCATGGAAAGAGAACCGAATTGCAATGAACATCGCATAGTGATGGTTTTTAAAATGTATTAATTAATTATTATATTATTATATATAAAATGTGTATATATATATACGAGGGTGGTCTGAAAAAGTTCTCGGCCTCACCCAGAGATCGTGACACTACTTGCATGATTTTTTTTCCTTACGTTGGTACACATGTTAATAGGCCCTATATAAAATTACCGGTCATTCCAGGAAATACTTGCCTGTAGGCAGTTCTTTGAAGCAGTGCAAGTGCGCCTTGCTTGGAAAATGGAGAAATTCGAGTAACGTGCTGTGATAAAGTTCTTCGTAAAAGAAAATTTCACACTTACAGAAATTCATTTGCGGATTAAAAATGTATATGGTGACTCTTCACCTTCTGTTTTCACTGTGAAGAAATGGGCGGCCGATTTTAAACGTGGCCGTGAAAGCGTCCAAGACGATCCACTCGAAAGACGTCCAAAAACTGTAACCACATCGGAAATCATCGAAATAGTGCATGACATGATTTTGAAAGATCGGCGTACAAAGGTGCGTGAAACGCTCTTGGAATTTCAAAGGGAAGTATTGGTTGAATCTTGCATCAGGAATTAAACATGAAAAAGCTTTTTGCAAGATGGGTGCCGCATATCTCACATTGGATGACAAACGCATTCGCACGACACTTTCTGAAAAGTGCTTGGCGCATTTTCAGAAGTACAGAAGTGACTTTTTGCGCCGATACTTCACAACGGATGAAACATGGATTCACCACTACACACCCGAATCGAAGCAGCAGTCCTGGACAGGAGCTGGTACTTCAGCTCCAAATAAGGCGAGGATGATGCCATCGGCGGGAAAGATCATGGCGTCAGTGTTTTGGGATGCCAAAGGAATTTTGTTGATGGACTATCTCGAAAAAGTTAAAACTATTACTGGAGAATACTACTCTCAACTTCCAACCAAACTGAATGCAAGCATTTGTGAAAACAGACCCGGGTAAAGAAAGAAAAAAAAAACTGTTTTCCACCTGGCCACAAAAGCGTTTTGGCAATGGGGAAATTGAGAGATCTGCACCATGGAGTGCTGGAACATCCACCCTATTCCCCAGATTTGGCTCTCTCAGAATTCCAATTCCTCGCTGGTAGGCGCATTTTGTCCAATGAAAAAGCAATTACGGGTAAATGGGTACTTTGCAGCACTTCCAGAGGAACACTACAGAGAGGGGATATTGGAATTGGAACATCTCGGACAAAATGTATTGATATTAGTGGAGATCATATTGAAAAATAAAACTACTTTGAAAGCATGAATTGTCGCTTTTCACTATCAGGCCGAGAAGTTTTCAGACCACCCTTGTATATACCATTTTAGAAATACTTCCAGTTTTTGGTTTCACTTTTAAAATTACTTTAAATTATAACTCCATGGCCCGACAGCTCACAAGGAACTTTGGCCTACCGCCAGGCCGCTGCGTCCTCCATCTCGGTCCATGACCGACGTCATGGATAGGGTGCAGTATTGGAGGGTGAGACGTGGTCAGCGCCTCGAATCCCTTCCGGCCGGTTAATGCGGTCACTTTAAATTATACATATTTATACCATTTATAATGGTATATATACTATTTTAGAGATATTCTAGTTATTGGTTTCACTTTTAAAATGACTTTAAATTATATATACTAGGGCTGACCTAGAAGTACTCAACCTGGCGTATAGAGCAAAAACGGCCGCATTTAGCGAAAAAGAAAGTTTTGTTTCATCAAAACAATGCACTAGTTCAAACGTCTATTATCGCCATTGCCAAAATCAATGAGTAAAATTTGAAATTGTTTTCTCAAGCACCCTATTTGCCAGATTTAGCCCCCTCTAATTATATTCTCTTTTCTTCTGTTTCTAATACAAATCTTTAACGCCAATTTTAAAAATGTTAACAATGTTGCATGTAAAGGGTAGATTGGGGGATTTTCTGAAAATTTTCATGTCGCCTTTTTGGAAGGTAATAAAGTTAAATACCGAATTGTTGATTTTGACTTATGGTGTCCACAGACAAACACTTACAGTCACTGACCTTTTTATATAAAAATTCTGTTTGGGCTCAGAGATCCTCGAAACATGCCTTTCCGGTGAAATATCGGTATCGAATTTTTGGATGGAATAGAATTACTTTTCTACCCCCAATGTGGGTTGTACATATGTGCTAGAGTCAGTAAAACACTTAAATTTAATGCCGAAAGTGAGTTTCACAAATTCACTGCATTAGTAGCCATAAAGTAGCACGGGAACTTACGGCTCTTTTAAAAGGCAAAGAGGAATCTTCACCTCTCTTTAAAATAATTGCATTCTTTAGTTCTCCAGACAATTAAGGTACATGTCTCCTTTCATTCATATATAACGTATACATGAAGTTCTCCTTTTGGCCAGTAGATGATGGTAGTTACTTGAAGTGATACGAACCAGCTTTATTAAAAAAAATTGTGTAAACCAAACAAATTATAACACATGCATTCAACAATACAGAAATAACTGGAAACCCAGGTATTGTGCAATTATTCTTGAGAACAGAGGCAACTCTTTAAAACTGGCCAGCATTATCTTCTGGTTTGTTTCACACCAGGGTACCCTAAATGTTTTACGCAACAAGTATACAGTTCTCTTAGCTCTTCATTTGTCGACACATTCTCATGTAAAGTTATTTCAGACGATGTACATTTCTGTATAAATTAATGAAGTTTCTTATAATTTCCTACAAACAAATGGAATAAAATGATGAAGCGCATTTGAGTTACACCCTTAATAGTAATTTCATTAGTCAATAATACTAATACCGTATAAGCTATAAACCCAAACATTTAATTGTGATATTTGAACCTGTATTATTCTAGTCTTCATATCACAAAATTAGAGTAAATAATTTTATAGCTCAGAAAACCAAATACAAAATAATAAACAATTCATTGCTTTGCATAGTAAGAAAGACAAATTGATCTTTTCAAAGGATACAAAATAAGTCACCAACTATCGTGCGATACGTTTTGTGTTACTAATTATAGGTTTATGTCCTCTAGGCATTTTATTGTACAATTAAGGTAACACGCACATATATATATATATATATATATATATATATATATATATATTCTATGAATAAAGCTACGAAAAATTGTGAGAAATACAAGTAAATCATTAAACATACGAATAAGAAGAGAGAAGAGTTTGAAGAAACATATGAATGCAGAATCCTAAACAGGATGTACACACGATTTCAAATCAGCGGCATCAAATTCACAGAAAGTGTAAATAACGATATGGACGAGTGCCATTAGAAGAAAATATCAGGAGTATTACGAGGTTAAAAAGAAATCTCTACGCTGCGAAAGTGATTAAACTTTTGCAAGAAGGGGATTAATTCCTTGGATTTAAATAAACCCTTAGGAAAATATTTAAATTCAGATAGTTTAAAGATAAACGGAGTTCACTCTAACATAGTGGCCCAAACAACATAATTTCGCAAAATGCTATTGGGTCAATAACAGCAAATGACGGAAAACTCGGTTCCGAAGGTGAAAAATATTCAAGTAACATGTTAAAATAAAGATGTATTAATGGAAGAAGAAATGAAAAGGATAATAACCAATCCAGGATTCGACAGCAATGCTGAATCGGGAGAAGAAACGGCCACTGGATCGGAAACCGACACAGTAAGTGAGGGAAATATCACCGAATAGTGCCAAGCACGCGAGGGAGTGAAAGAGATGTACAAATTTGTTGCAAGGTAACGGATTTGAGAATATGTTTTATTGCTTATGATATGAAAATATATTTACACAATTTTAACACACAAAGGGAAATGCCATCATGAGCTATCGCTCGCGCTTTCCCAACTAGACTGTACAGGCGAGCGGGGAAGCCATTACTTGTACAAGTGGCGCTCCCCGGTACAGGACTGCACTCGCCTTGGCCGTCTTACACCTATGTTTAATTTTAAATTAAAATTGATTTAGAATATTTTGTTTCTGCCGTAACAACAAAGCAGAATAGCAAAGAAATGAACAAATGATCTTTGGAGATGCATTTAACATTGTATTCATCTACGGATGTTTAGAAGCATTTTTAGGCACATATTGGTACGAACCGTGAGAAATTCTCACTGATTAATACGTTAAATTGTAAAATTTGTACAATTGTGATATTCGTTTCAAGCAAAATACAGCTGTAAGTGTTAAATCTGCTTTAGAAAGAAAACATTAGTTAAAAGTGTAATATGCAAATTTGCGTAATTGTAAAGTGACGACATCCATAATTTCATTACAAAGCAAAATAATGTTTATTAATTAGAAACACACTGCTTGCCAAGCTGGAGACCTGGGTTTGATTCCCGGTACCGGCAAGGAGATTTTTCCCCCGCTAGAAGACCTGGTCCGGGGTGCACTCAGCCTCGTGCTGTCCCTGGGGGCCCAATTGAGGCGCTACTTGACGGAGAAGTAGCGGATCCAGGTCGAGAGGACCGCATTGACCGGCCGGGAGGGACTCGAGGCGCTGACCCCGTCTCAACCTCCAATACTGCACCCCATTCATGACGCCTATCCTGGGCTGAGATGGGGGACCCAGCGACCGGGCGGTAGGGCTGTTGGGCAGGAGTTAATTTATTTAATTTGAAGCAGAATGTTACTTACTTGTATTATTATCTCAATCCTATCTTAAAACACGAGAACTGGATTAATGAAATCTCAAATACTTCTTGAGTGATGCTAGCAGATATCTGGTATACCTACATTATAAACATTCAGGGTAACATTTTCAAACATATGTATATGACATACAGCGGGCGCAGACTGTTACCTACCACCTTAAAAATAAGTTTCAAAGCTGATAATCTGGTTCGCCAACCCAGCGATCATGCTAAATTGTAAGCGGCAAAACTAAATCTGCTAAAATATTGTTTATAGCAGCAATTAGATCCAAATCATCTGATCGGACCTGAGGACCAAACGTCGGCCTATAGCGGAACATCATCAACCAAGGAGAGTACACCTGCATCTTTAATTGCTGCACGTGACTGCCTCCATGGTCGAGTGGTTAGCGAGCTGACTTCTCACCCGGGGTACTGAGTTCGATTCCCAGCTGAGTCGGCGAAGTTTTTATTTATCCAGAATGTGCGTGTGTTTAATGAATGAAATTAACTTAAAATATCATATAATCTAAAGTTGCTTCAGAATTTAAAGGCTCCGATATGACAATATCAGTTAAATGGGGCTGAAATAATGCAAAAAAAAAAGTGAATAACATGTCACCACGGTTAGCACATCAACATTAGGACCTCAGAGAACCTACTTCGTTTCCTGCTACGTACGTAAGATTTAATTTTCTCCTAACACTACGATAATTAAATATCAATCTACAATTTACTACCTAATATGCTATTAAAGTTTAATAATAAAATACAATGGACATCTAGAAGGTAAAGAATGAATAGGCATTAGCAAATAGTAACAAGAGACATCAACACATAATTTATTTACAAAGTTACAGTACCTTACTCTATTTCTCAACATAATCTCCACTCTGTTATTATTATTATTATTATTATTATTATTATTATTATTATTATTATTATTAGCAGCAGCAGCAGCAGCAGTAGTAGTAGCGGTGGTGGTGGCGGCGGCAGCAGTAGCAGTAGCAGTAGCAGTAGCAGTAGCAGTAGCAGTAGCAGTAGCAGTAGCAGTAGCAGTAGCAGTAGCAGTAGCAGTAGCAGTAGTAGTAGTATTGTTGTTGTTGTTGTGGGATTCACAAAACAGTCGGCCAATGGAAGTTTGTAAGCAAATAACACAAGTTTGTATTGATAATGAAATGATCGAGTCTTCAGTGAGGAAATGGCGCATAATTTACAAGTTGTAAAGGAAGACGACTCAGACCGGAATGAAAGCTCTCCTTTCGTTATGGAGGGGTTGAAAGCAACTTTTGCTAAAAGAATTCAAGTAAACCGGTGTTTCACTTTGACAACCAACATGACATTTCGGGTGGAAAAGGTTTCCCAACCGATAAAGACCTCAAAGTGCCAGTGACATATTGGCTCAGATTTTTAGCTGTGGAAGCGTATAAGCATCTGCATTGAAAAACCGTACCACGTGACAATAGATACCTTGATAGCAATGGCGATTACCTTGAGAAATGGAGTATGGTACTGTAACTTGATAAATAAAGTTTTGTGTCGATATCATTCGTTATTATTTGGTTATGTCAAATCGTTCCTTACCTTCTTGATGTCCCTCGAAATGTCATCACGTGGAACAATTTTTGAAACAGTAAAACTCTGGTGTGTTCCAATCACATTATTTTCTTTACCTGTTCTGCAAGAAAATACATATTCTTACAAAAGATTCTTTTCTCTACATCATGATAATCGAGATAAATTTTAGCACAAATTGTCTATTACTTGCTTCCTTCTGAGCAGAAGGGAAATAAGGGAACTCACTAGTCAAATCCTTTACAAGCTGGTCGCTATGTCAACAATTGAAGTTGGTTCTCTTTGCATGGCCAGGAGTAAAACAAAAGACAGACTAAACGAAACGAAAGATGTCTTTCAGTTAGAGAAAATATTAAGTGGTTTAAAATTTAAAACAATAACATGGAATATTTCGGAAACGATTAACTCTACAAAAATCGTATGTTACATAAATTGTGTGGTTTAACGAGATCAACATTTTTGTGTAGTAAGTTTTTCTCCTAGGATTTACCGTTTATGCAAAATTCATCCAGAACGAAGAGGTTTTCAGAGGCTCTTCCTAGAAAATTCAAGATGCACATTTTATTTGTCATGTAAGTATTTTAATAAGAATTGTTTGTCACTTTGAGAAAAACAAAAAATCCAAAACAATATCTACGGAAAAGCTAGTTTGGAATGGGGAATTTTCCTGAAAAGTTTTGCTTCATATCCCTGGAATATGCTAAACTTAAATACCAAGTTGGATATTTGACGCTGTTTTCATTTTTGGGCTATAGAGTACACACACACACACTGACATTCTTTAAAAATGATTTTACTCTTCGTGGGATCTCAGAGCATGTATTTCAGGTGAAATCTTGGTATAGAACTTTTGGGTTGAATTCAGTACCCTTTTATCTACTATGTAGGTACATTGTGTATACACGTTCGAGAAGGTAAAAATTGATATCTTGCAAAATAATTTAAAACTGCGCCGAAATTTGGTGTACAGTTATACATAGATTCCCTGCTTCTGTACTAAAATGTCAAATTATTGGAAATGAAACTATATATTTTATAAATTTTACAGATAGGTGTTCATTCATAAAGCAATTTTCTGTATTGCCTGTATTCACTAACAACAAGGTGTCAGAATTTCCAACTCTGGTTTTAGCATGGGCATGCTCTAGCATACAGTTCCTTTGCATGAAGTCACTCTACTACATATGTCGAGTGCACAGAAACTGCCTAGAAATTCCTATCGTTCTTTTCTTTACTTAATGGCGGTAGAAACTCCTTATCACACTAGCCCTGGGTATGCTAAACCATTATTGGTTTAAGTTGAAATCCGACACAAATATATTAGCCCATGAACAAAGGTTAAGCCTAGGTGAGTGGCAAAAGTGGAAGAACACGGGAGCATTTCAACTGAGTGACTGAAAAGCAAACTTCGCAGCGAATGTCCATACCATCCCCTGGATTAATCAGTCTCGTATTGGTTTGAAGTAAAAAGTATGGCACTAAAACATCAACCTGTAAGTACAGGTAGGTTTTGACGCTCAAAAGCGAAGAAAAAATTGAGTAAAACATTAAGTACATTGCCAGAAACAGGTCGGAGGTGGGGTACTATACAGCTTGAAATGAGCCAACATAAGAGAAGCATAAGAGAGATTGAAGTTCGGAGTTGTCAGCAAATTTTCTGAGTTTCCAGCTATTTATTGTAGCTAATATGAAGTATTGTAAGCACTGTGGACGAAATACGCTAACTCTGATGATATTAAAAAGAAATAAAATGAAATGGAGCCATTTTAACATAATGTGTATGTAGTACTTCAGAGACTATGTGTCTGCTTACACTCTGACTGCATCAGATTGTATATCCGATCTAAATACGTAACTTGTTTTTGTCTGTTGTTCCTTTTGTCACAATGCCCCTTTGCCCCCAGTAACAAACCAAATGCTGTTTTTATGGCTATGAACAACAGGTTTAGTTACATGCTTAGGCATTAGGTATTAATGCATTAGGTATTTCTGGATGTAAAGTTCTGTGAAATAAGTCCAGAAAGCGCGATTATTTTACCTGCAGGCCCAGCGGAGGTTACTGTTCTTCTGGGAAGCAGATACTTTCCAGCTAATAGTGAACATGTTTGCATGTGAATAGTGCACACAGGTTTGGAGTAATGCATATGACACAACAAAGGTTTGAAAAACATAAAACTAAAGATCGCTAGTTATGTTATTCTATTTTCTTAGTGTCATAGTTTTTAATGATCACTTCAACTGCCATCTGGATCGAGTGAAGTACTTTTCAGTGAATATTGAAGAAGTTTTGCAAAACATGCTGACTCGTAAAGAGATAGGGAAATAAGTGATGCATGAAAAGTCGTAAAAAGTGTTCTCCAACTTTACCTCATTATGATAAACAGGGAGCACGAACTTTATAGGCAATAAAAGAGCGTCGGTACTTCTGCAATGCACTTGTTGGACCAACATCAATATCAAATGGCGCAATTTCTCTAAGGATTCTCTACTTGTGAATTTACGTGGTGTACTAGAAACGTAAATATACTATTTTAACCTTTCAGGCGCCTCTTTGGTTTAAAATCTCCAAATTACCTTCCACATCCATGTGCTATGCAGAATGATATTAAAGACGTTGGTGCTTCTACCCAATCAGTACAGGCAGCTCATTGTTGGACAGTGGAAACCGATATCCGTGTTTCCAGTGTTATTGGCAACCGATTTTAAAACTAAAATATGAATTAATTATGAATGTAGCCTCTGTTCTGCGTTTAAACTTCATTATTTCCCTTTCCAATGATATTTTGATAATATGGTAGGAGTATAATAGGTGCATTGCTAGCAAAGAGGGCTTAACATACAGGTGTTGGAAATAACGCATGTAACTTCATGAAAAATTATTAAAAATAGGGTTTGGCTAAACAGAATTCAGGCCTAAGCATCAGCGATAAAGCGATTTTATGTTAGTCTAGAGAGAGAAATATGATGAAATAGGTATGCTGGAACCAAGTAGACATATATTTCCCAGTTAAATTGTTGTATCTATTTCAGCAGCCATTTAAGGGACACTTGGTTAAATTTTGGCTACAATCAGTCAAAAGATAAAAAATTGATTTTTTATTAAAAATAGTTGTGGTAAGCTGTGGGCGTCTATAGAAACTCAACACTAACTGTTACTCTCTTGCTTCAGGCTTCTGTTTCCTAGCACACTATTTCATTAAACAGCGTTTTACTCAACTACATTTTCTCAATTTAAAAATGTTCCATGTGTCTCTGTTTCTATTTAAATACAATTAAAATTTTCCATAATGTGTAGAAGTGTCTATTTTAGTATTAAAAAGAGAAAAATTGTCCTTACCATGATAGTAATTTTTCAAAAAATATAATTTTATGAAAAATTATTAATTTTAGATTCAAATTTCAAAATCTTTCAAAATTCTTAAAATATCTTTATTTAAGTTTTATGCAGTTCAAGGCTCAAAATTAGAAAATCTCAACCAAATTTCACAAATTCTGAGCCGCTTGATCAAGCAGCATATTTAGATAATGAAATTTATGAAGTATGTTTTATGTTTCTAAGTATTTATCCAATATGAGTTAAATTTCGTATTTATATTAGCATAATAATAATAACAATAATAATAATGACATTACAATAAGATTTTCAGAAAAATCTATATAGAAGTATAAAAGTTTGAACAATATATGTAAGGTTGTTCACTATATAGTTTTGGTAATATAAGGCATTGAAACATTACCATTTTCATTACCTGGAGATAGGGAAATAATATATTCTATGCTGAGTACTTATGGTCAATCTTATTAGTTGCTTTGTAATAGGGCAATGGCGAACACATATTTACAATGTGTAAAAAATTTAAAATACTTTAAATACAAAAATACAACTCTATGGTTTACTTAAGGTAGCTCAGATGAACTTTTAAGTTGTAAACATGTTCCTTGAGTTAAGCCTAAGCTGGTTTATGTGTTTTATCAATACTAGATATGCCTCTTTTTGCAGTAAAGTGAATCTGAAAAGAATAGTCATTACCACAGACTGCATAATGTGTTTTGCCGCTTCTCTTACGCACAAAAGCTTGCTTGTGCTATAGAGTGTTAATAGCCACACCTTCCCACATGTTTGTTACTTCCTACGTTTAAAATGAATTACTCCTTTAATTATTTTAGGTGAATTCATGTCAAATACATTTAAATAGAATTTAACTGCATTTAAATAGCGGAGTCTAATGTTGTATGGTAACATTACTTTTAGAGTAAAAGGTAATAGATTTACAAAATTAAAATTTCTTCAATTAGCTAAAATAAAAATAGTAAGTTTGCATATCAGTATGAAGTGGAATTAAGCATAAATTTGGGATTTGGAGGATCTCAAATTACTTGTAGAGCAGTAATTACAGATATGTAAGAAAACCTAAGGGTATAATAATAATAATAATAATAATAATAATAATAGTAAGTCATAATTATTACTTAAATAATGGTTCTACTCATAATGGTTCCTTTTTCTATACAGTTTCCACGTTACTCAGTTTGGGAATTAGTAATTAAACATTGCACTCCATATTTAAGGTGTCGTAATCTATTCATGTCACAGGAATTTATACTCCTAATGCGGGGAAGAGGTCTAGTGACAATAGTTAACGTAAAACCATAGCGGATAGAACTTATAAGTATGCCGACTTCTTCCCGGTCGCATTTTCATAATTACGCCATCTATGTTCTTGGCCACTTAAAGCGCCACTGTTCCAATGTGGCCTGTGGTTTCGGACGTCTCATATGTAAATAACAGCACGTGGACATTAATTTTTCGAGTTTGTTCATTTTGTGAAGTTCGCAAACTGTTATTTAGTTTGAACTCGAGTTGAGTGGATATATCGGAAATGGAAATAGAGAGTTAATTTTGTGTCACAAACGATAAAGTGAATGTTACGCAAAAATGCCGGCACACTGTTTCATTCCGGAATGCAGGTCAGGATACGAAACGAGACATTTCTGTTCGCCACCAAAAGACAAGCAGTTATTCCATAAGAGCTCCATAGCTATTCCACGAAAAGATTTCTCGGTAACCAACAAAAGCCGTATTTGCGACTTACACTTTGCAGCTGATTTAATACAAAATTCTGACAAGTTTTGCATTCGAGGTGCATCTTATAGGTTTCTCGAGTATTTTAAATACCATTTTGTGTATCTTTATAAGACGGCAACATGCAATTTTGTGCTACAACCTTGGCTTAAGCTTACACAGATTACTTTATGATATATACTTAAAATGCAACCATTTAACATGGCAGTACACTTTTGAAAAATATTTATTGGTCATTTTACCTGCATAAAGACATTTTATGAGGCAATTTTCAAATTTTCTTAGACTTTATTAACTGACAACAATAAAAACATAGATGAACTTCTAGGTCAATAGTTAATCATCATTGTGTGAAGATATTTGTTTGGCATCTTGTGCTAAACAATCTTTAACTAATACTGAATGTAATACAGATATAATTTTTGCTGCTGTTTAACATGAATTTTTCCTAATGTGATTGCAGTTACAGCATAATGCATGAAGCATTCCTACCAATGTTTATTTCACAAATTAAAGTGGAGTGTGAACACCACTACATTGTTAAAAATGAATACATACTCTAATTTACTTTTTGTTTACTATATAGGTACAGTGGTTTATATACAAATTGAAAGTTTCTTATCTGAGTTTATAACAGATAGGTGCATTGGGTAGCTCCCCGTTCAGAATCAAAGCTTGTAGGTTATGGTTATAGATACCAATGCATATTATAGCTAAACTTCATCAGCCTACATTCTTAGCTTGGTTGCCATTAAATGATGTTGTAAAGCAAAAAAAAAAAAAAAAAAAAACTCGTTTGTAAAACTTCAGTCCAAGAATTGCTGCTTTCAGAGCAGAACGAGTTTATTTTACTTTCGTTATTTACGTGAATAAATAAGCACAAACTACATGCCTAGAAGACAACGTACACAAAAAAGTACACCACTACAATGCACTTTTATCTTGATTGTTCATTAAAGATGATGAGAAGCAAAAAATAACATTAAATGCAATAAAATGTAAAACGAATCCATGAATTGCTGCTTTCACAAATGCACATCCGTTTATTCTAGTTTAGTTATTTAGGCCAATATATCAACACAACTGCATCATTAGAGACAGCATTCACAGGACAATTTTATTATGACACTGCAAAGCACTATTTACAACTAAAACGCTACAAAACAGTATTTTAACATCTTCGTATTTACAATCAGCCATAGCGGATAGGGATCAGCTGTTGGGGAGCCAGCAAACTAGGCCATAACGCAATACTAGCGCTGCGTAGGGAGAGGAACATGCAAAACAGCTGAAGTCGTCACACTGTTTCATTCTATCCGCTATGGTAAAACTGAAAAATTGAGAAAGGTGTCTTTACTTACAATGTACAATAAGTAGAATTCGTTTGCTGACTGTAGGTGGGACACCGTTAGAAGCTATGCAGAGATATGCGCCCATATGTAGCCTGTTTACTCTAGTAATGTTGAACACTGGACCCTCCACGCTGGTCACTGTGTAGAAAACAAACAAATAAGATGCCATTGTCTCTTTATTCTTTTACTACAATATGTCCTGCTAAATTTTGGGTACATTAATCAGTATTTCTTACATTCAAGCCTATATAAAATATGCTTATGCACTATATACCTACTAAGTAATATACCTCAGTAATTAACTGTTCACTGCGCATCAATTGACAAGGAAAATATCAAGCACAGTTACACAATTAAATATATTGTTAGGAAGCTTGGTGCTATGGTTTTGGAAACTTTCTTGAAAAGACAAGAAATTCAATACCGATCTCTCAAATAATGTCAAATGTTGCTAAATCGCAACAAATTTTAGCAAATGTTTACAACGTTATGACTTCGAAGTTTGGAACAAATTAAAATTTTAATCATAGTGATGAATACTAATGATTATAATAACCAACAAGGACGATGATGATAATGTTTGTGGTGCTTTTCATAATAAATACCTTTACCTGCAACAAAGCCTGCGGTTCATATTGTTTGACATTAAAATAACACTTTATGGTATTTAAAACCTTCTCGGTGAAATCTAAAAGCTTCAGGTTGCAACTACGTTTTCAAATATTCTTCTTTTGATACTATAATTTAGGTTTAATAGCTGAAAAAGCTACCTGGAAGTTTGCTGAATTGTTTTAGAAAACTATTCAGTACAGAACAAATAACAGAAACAGGAATTAACATAATCGACTATCCCAAGAACCCAATGTATAGTACCATCACGGAAATAGGCTGTCTGCTCTTTCGTAAACGCACAGTCTGTACAGGATCCACTTTTTTCTGTCAATTTTGAAATTTTTATTTTAAGTTGGAAATGGAAAAAATTTCTTTTAGAAGTAATATTATGTGTTCTGTTCAGTTGTAAAAAGTAACTGGTCATGCTTTGCAGTATTTCAGTGTGGACAATATTTGAAGTTTCATTACCTCGGGTAACAAAATATACTGTTTTTTTTTGGCATTTGCAGTCCTGGAAAATTATTTATTTGTTTAAGACACTGTTAGGATCATGTCAATGCCGCCAGAATGACGGTATGAGGTTTAGTTGATTGTGCTATGGAGAATAAAGTACTCGTAGTTGTTGTTACACCATAGAATATGAAAGTTGCTGCTCACAATTCCCCGTAATAAAGTATAACAAAAGGCGGCTATTGCAAGGAATACACATAGATGACCATAGTGTAACACTTCAGCAAACAGAAGACATAGTTTAAAAAGCGACAATCGATCCTGTGTTATATTTGTCTCTTTAATTTCCATTCACTTAATATTACAGATGTGCATATAAACAGTGACCAATCCTCTGAAAAGCCTTTAGTATAATTCTATACATGTATGTACTGAAGTTATGGATGTCAAAACCTTCTAATAGTCCTTATATAAGAAAGTTTTGTTTTATTTCCTCCATATTTATGTTGTAATCATATATGTTATCAGGATACGCTAATGATTGCATTAAGGAAGAAAACTATAACATTAAAAATCAGTGAACCGATGTTATATATTCATTAAGATTATCTTTCTCAGTTACTTTAGATTACGTTTTATGGTCTGGGAGTGCGGAGTCTTTGTTGTGTATGTGAAGGGTTTCTGCATCGTATGAAAATTATGTAGCTATTAACTATTGGGCCAAAAAGAAAGTACGAAGATTTAAAATGTAACCTTACATAATCATATAAGCAATGACTTAACCATTACAACCGAGGATTTTCCCACATCTAAAGGGTACTTGTAGGCTAAGGAGAATTTCCAGAACCTGAAAGACAATCGGGGGAAGGTGTTAAGGAGTTGGACATTCCGCCAATGTTCTGCATTCTTTTGCTTGAATATCAGGGAATTTTTCATCCGATCCTAAATTGATATCTTTCAGATTGCATCAGGAGTGCCATGGTTGGAGTAAATGCGCTGCTTTAAATTACTTTTCTTCTTTGTTAGGTTGGATTAAGTTGGTAGCCAAGTTGGTAAAACTCTTATTGTAATTAAGGGCTAACCTGGTTCTCAGATGTCCAGTATTTCGCTATCATTACGTCATTTAAACAAAACATATGTATACAACCTTATTTTAATTAATTTTAATTTAAAAAAGGTTCAAATTGTGAAAGCTGTCTATGCAAAGATAACATTACCGCTACTGCTAGGAATCAGTAGGTCATGTCAGAAAACAAAGCAGTACTAAAACTGGAAACATCCAGTTATTTGCTACTATAATAAAAACTAGCAGGATCTCAAAAACCGGGAAAAATAATTTCACTTTAGTATTACAATTTAAGTATAGACTATAATATAGCTGAGCAAACTGATAGCTTTACTTCGCTCTGATAGAAGCTCCGGGCAGTTCGGTAGCTGAGAGCTCCTTCTCCTCAACTAGCCTCACGCTATCCTCCTAAGTCGAAACAAACATCCAGAGGTGCCGTGGTAAGCTTAACTTTCTTTGGGTCCTGTTTATTGTTATTCACAAAAGTTTCGTCATGCTGGTGTCTTCAGATGTATTGCAATTCCAGCCGTTTTGCTTCCACTGATTCCCGTCATCCACATCATCCGCTTTCTCAAAATCTGGTTTCAAAGCGGGATGTAACTCAATTCCATTCCCCATTTGGAAATCCCTTAATTATCCTATAAAATTTTGGCCGACTAGCAAGTATTTAGTAAGAGTGTTTCATTCCGCATTTTAAAAGGTATCTCCCTATCCATTTCCTACCGTAATTTATTTACTTCTCTTACAACCAAACACGTCGCAGAAGGTTAAGTGTTTCTCTGTTATGTTCTTCCAATATCTCCAAACATTCCCTTTCTCTTTCCAAAGAAATGCTCACCACCCCTATCATGGCATTAATCCTCCAAATAAGAAACATCTCAGATTCTGAAAGGGAGAAGTATTATTTTGCGCATTTGTTGCTAAGCGTTTTTATTATTATTATTATTATTATTATTATTACTATTATTGTTGTTGTTAATGGCTAAGCAATGGAGTGCCTTATATGGCTTGAGTTTAATTGCCTTTTTGTTCGTGAAACGAACCCCACTGTGCTGCCATAAATCTGAAAATAAGGCGTTCGCTTGTGACCGGGGAAAACAGGTCATTGATACAGAATGTACTCTTTATACATATACAGAGTACATATACTGGCACAATGTAACGAGGAAATTAAAAGCTTATAAGAGAGGTTAAAATCATAACAGACAAGAAACAAAAAACACAGTGACAAATTAAGCGTTTCTTGGCTTAGACTTTGATAATGGCGGACGATAAATTTGTTACTGGAGAAGACAAGAATCTGTTGCTGATGGCATAAGTGATAAGTTGTGTTCTTATTCTAGCACAAATTACACACTAAGACAGTGAGGATGAGGGGAAAGCCTGTGCCTGATCTCATTGTCAATCCAAGGTGAAGATTACAAACCTGATGTACTTTGCTGGGGAGTGGGGAGGGTGGATTAGTTGGTACACTTTATATATGTGACATACGATTTATTCTCGTGATAATCGGTATTGCGTACCGGAATTATAGAAACGAAAATTTGATGTTTGATAATGTTGCTCTTGTAAATAATTACACTTTTCAGGAAAATTATGATTATGAACTTTCCGAAATAACTTTATTTAAAAAAAAGGTGGTTATTGAAACTTTTTTTAAATGGTGTATGCTGTTTAAGGACCCCTTCGCATTTTGGGGAAGAGTTGAAATGGGAAACAGTGAATTTTCTAAATGGGAGCTAGGGTATGTTACATACAAACTTTCATGACCATCACTTTTTGGAATTCTTGGGGCAAGAGTAACCCATACACAAAACAAATGATCAAGGATTTAAAAATTGTAGTCCATTATGCACGATGGTATCACTGCTAACAATAGAAGCCGGGAATAATATTTAGGTGGTCTTTTAATCACCTGTGTACGTAAGGCAGTTATACCAAATTTTGCATTTGTCGCCATTTTTGGTTATCATAGAAAATAACTTCCCATCAAACAGAAAAATAATACCAGCCCTGTGGCTCGTATTCTCTTTCAACTGCAGTGATTAGATGCTTAAGAGTCGTTTCCAATAAATCCTGAAATAAACTAACAAGAGCTCATTGCGATTCCTAGATGTTCGCTGGATCATTGCGTATTTGTTCAAACAGTAGAGCAATTAAATTAAAACTGTGGTGCAGGTGTAGCTCTAGAATAAAAGCTAGCGATTGTTTACTGTTAAGCAGCAGTCCAGATATTCAAGTTTATTCGGTACCGTCGTTGTTTATTCATTATTATAAAGAACTCCTCTTACAAAACGTAGCGCATTGTGTAACTCGTTGTTACTGCAATTAATATTTTTATTCGGGGTTTGTTAGCCAACTGGAGTGGCTAATCGAAAAATCGTGTTCTTTAAGATAGCATTTTGTTTTATTACTGTCACTAGCGCCAGAATACCGACTACCGAACGCTTTCCCCCCCCCCCCCTAACATTTCCCTGCCAAAATAGAGCGGAAGCGTGATATGTAAACCTAGCATGGAAAATATAAAATATAATTATGTGGATTTTAAATTGGCACCCCTTGCTTAGAACAGAAAGTGACCCTAAGGAATTAGTTTATCGAGAAAAATCGCCGAGCGACTGAACAGCTGTGCCAGTGGCCCTGTAAAATTAGTTTTAAGAGAACGAGACAGAAGAAACAGGCAAAATAATTATGAGCATCGAGTTGGAAGTTCACGTTTTGATGCAAGTTTCACTAAATTATATAAATCTGCATCATTATTGAATTTTTGTAGATTTTTTTTTTTTGCAAAACGTTTTAAAGGTAGCAGTAGTAATGTACATTTTTATGAAATTTTAATGTATGCCATCAAGCATAATTAGATACTTATTTTCTGCAATGTTCTGCATTAGTTCAGTTCCATAGAAATGTTCTTGCTTCTTAACGGTTATTTAATGGAAATTGTAAGCTTTTTCATGTTATTTTCGTTATGTGGAAAACCGAAGCGAAAATAAAGATTAGTTTCACTAATTCTATAATATTGCTGCTCCTAATCCTTTATTTCGGATTAGTTTTCGTGTGCAAGTTTCACTTTATAAAAATACTGACGCTTTATCTTATACCTTTCCTAGTAAAAATTCAATTTACTGTGGTTAAGAGGAGCTGATAGCCAACTTTCTCCTGGGTGCTTCTTTTGGCAAACTGAATAATGATCCTGAGAAGGTAAACATCTGGAACATCTTAGAGCCTTCAAGTTCCTAATTTTAACCGGAAAAACGAAGCAAATTCATTCGTAAACGAAATTATAAAATTAATAAATATTGCTTCTTATAGAGTTACGAGATTACAGAAGTATTATTTTGCTATCAAAATTCATCTCTTAAAAGCTATCTTGGAAGCATTTTTACCAACGCTATCATACGGAATATTGCTTACCCAGATGAAATCCGTGACATATTTTATTAAACAAGAGTTATATATATATATATATATATATATATATATATATATATATATATATGTTATAATTAAAATGTAAAATTTGTTTCATGTTTCCCTCTCTTCGGTATTTTCATTATTTTGAGTTCATAAGTTTGTAAAAATTACGTTATTTATCATTGAGTGTTACCATTTCGTATGTAGCCGAAATATTATGGGTCTTACCATGAACGAATATGCAAAATAATATGAAGTCTTGTATTCACCTGACGTTCTCTACCCTCTATTGTTTATTAGTGTGTATATAAATAAAATTGTCCTCCTGAAATTTCCTTTTCATGTCTACTTACTTTTATCGAGATAAACCTTCAGAAGCAGCTACATTTCACATTTCATTTTGATATAAAGGGAGAACCTACCTGCTGTGCGAGGGGTTTAGGTTCGACTCCCATTTGGACTGTGGGTATTTGTCTCTAGCCAAAGTTATTCGCTCTTCTCCCAGCATTCTGGAAGTATGAATGAATGTGTCAGAGATATAATGTATAACATCCAAAGAAGTACAATCCAATGACAAGTGTATATAACTTTACACCATCGCCGATAGATAATTTGCTCCGTTGTGATCATTGCAGTTAAAGGCCGGGTATAAATGGGATAAAAGAAATGGGAATAGCGAGAGTGAAATGTTTCAGATCTGGAGACTGCATCCTGGCTTTAAAGTTTCAAAATATTTCCATGTAATGGCGTGAGACAACTGAAAATCAACAGGACAAAAATACAAACTATTGAAAAAACCGGTCAGTTAATAAGAGCTATCTTGCAAATGGCATATGCCATAAACCTTTTTTTAAATTAATTTTGTGTTTTAAAGTAATTTATATTTGTGTGCAGTAAGTTTTCGTCCATTGCTTTAAGTTTACCATTTCACAAGAATATACAAAGTTGCTTCCTAGTGAAGATGCCTTCAGAGGCTATGCCCATAAATTTCAATTATACTGTAAATATCTTTAATATATGGTATTTTAATCAAAGAGCCAAGCGTGGAGTATCCATTCTCATAAAAAATGCGTTTAGAAAATATGACTCAGATGGAAACCTCTAGATGAAAATCTGATAAGAATTTATATAAACTATATGAATTTGTATTAGCATTTTTAGAAAATCAAAAATTTCGAAATATCTTCCCTGTAAGCGATAGCTGGGGGTGGCGGAATTTTCCTAAAAATTTTCTGCCGTATCTTAGAGGGTACAGAACTTAAATACTGAGTTTGTTATTTACTCAATATTTCTGTTTTGAGTAATGACGTCCATAGTCACGCACGTACGCAAACACATTCTCTCTCTGTAACACACATACCACACACGAACCTTGGTAAATTCAGGTTCATAAAAACTTGCATTTTCGATAAAATTTCCGTAACTACTTCTTTGGTGGAATGTAATACCTTCATTACCTACTGTGTTCAATCGGAAACGAGAAAATAATTATGAGCTCTGAAAAATAAATATAAATAATCTGACATATTCCATTCATATGACTTTTTCTACCTGTTCTACAGACTTTTTACAAAAACTTATTCTTTCTACTCCATACCATCGAGATCAGCACTATCAGAATGGCCTTATTATTTAGTCTCTTATCAGTAGAACGGAACTAAGGGAGTACAAATCATAAAGTGATAGTCAAATGCTTTAAACGCAATTACTATGCTATTTTCATTGAAATTCGCTTCTTTACGTTATCAGGAGCTTTAATTTTCTCTAACAGGAAGTCGCTTGTTTAAATATTTTAAAATTTAAACAAATAACAAGGAGTATCTTGGAAACGGTAGGCTCCACAAGAGGAATGTGAAGGACATCAATTGTGTGCGCTGACGAAGTCTACATTTTTTTTTTTTTTTTTTTTTTGTATAGTAAGCTGTTGTCCGTTTCTTGCTGTTTACCAGTTATGCAAGCATCATTAAGAATATAGAAGACTTAGTTATTCTCCGAAAATTCAAGATACACATTTTGTGATGTACATATCTTACGGTATTTTAACCAAAATCGTTAGAACTATTTTTGAGAAAATCAAAATATTCGTAAATTGTTTCATGTAAAGATTAGTTTGGGGTGGGGGAACTTTCTAGAACATTTTGTGTCGCATTCTTGGTAGATGTTATGCTCAAATACCACATTTGTTATTTAACGGATTTTTCGTTTTTGAGTTATGCTGACCACAGACACACACATACACACACATGCCTTTTTCTAAAAATGCTTTTGCTTTTGGATTCAGGGGGTCTGAAGACATGAATTTCCGGTGAAATCTCAGTATTTACTATGTACGATGTACATACGTGCTAGAGAAAGTAAATTATATAATGAGCTCAATGCTAAATTTGTATGAAATTAGTAAAGCAACCCCTCGCGGAATCATGACTCCACCTCGTTCTAGCAAGAAAGTTGATTGGCATGACCTCGCTTCGAGATGGCAGATATGCGCTAAAGAATAGGATCCAAGGCAATTTTAGATTCTTTGAGAAAATATTAGCAGTTGAGTTTTGTTAATTGCTTTTCCGTAGTGTGGAATCAGAATGAATAAGTTTGTAAATTGTAATTGATGGTATCCTAAGAGACGTGAAGAACGCGGTAATTATGGCTATAGAACATTTTCGGAAGGTTTTGTTTGCCGCAAAAGACCCTAAATTTCATGCTTTCTGAAAGCTCCTAGGAATATTTTTCGGAAGCTACACATCATATTTCTTCCAAAAACAAGGGTCATTCGGGTTTAGCTTCACGAAAATCTCGCATGAGCTCTGTCCTCGATTCGAAGTTTGCGACCTTACGTCATTCCTTTACAAAACAAATCACTTGGGTACCGCTTTGGGTCTTAGGGCCTATTAGACTACGCTTTGCGCAGCTGAGGATCCTACTTCATGAGGTTAGACTCAGCAAAATGTACTTTAGTAATTTGGAGGATACAATGTCGTAGATGTTCTAAAGAATCCACAGAATTCTTGAAAATGGGCCATATTTATAGTTGAACTTGTACTCTGTCAAGTACCTACCAGAAAACTCAATTATAGAAAATAACTTTATTTACAACGACAATACTGACGCTACCATGCCAGAACTCTCACCTAGACGGTCGGGGTTCGATCCCAAGCGACCGCATGTGAGATTTGTGGTGGACAAAACGGTGCTGGGGCGGGTTTTCTCCGGGTACTCCGGTTTCCCCCGCCATCGCATTCCACCGGTGCTCCATCATCATTCATGTATCATCAGTGTCACCGCCTGCGGTGCCATTAGTAGTTAAAGCGGGCGTTAAACACTACCAAAAAAAAAATACCATGCCAGACGCCCTTTTTTTAGTTCTTGTTAACCAACTAAAACAGCCAAAATAACGTTTGATCATATCATATAATTAAATGTGTCAGTATTATTTTGTCTATTACCATTAAACCGAAGAATTAACTAACGGGATCAGAGCATCAGCGAACGCCAGAAGCCGTATATTCGCTACATAAGAGTTTGAGAAATCGATCAAGAGTGTAAGACTCAATTACCCATAAACCAGTTACTTCCGGAAAACTATCTATGCATAAAATGACCAAATTTAAAACTATGTCCTAAGCTGTAAAATCAATAAATTCGCACTGCAGTTATAATTACCGCGAACGCCTTGTGTTTTAGCGGGAAAAGTTTGTATCGTGGAGCTTTTTATGATCCCAACGTCAACCCCGTGTCTCAGCAGAGGAGCGGCAGGAGAAGCCGAGGACTGGTGATTCAAATCCTGAACAGACGCTCTAAATCTTTTATTCTGATTCTATTCTTCCATAATTACTTCAGAATTAAGATTATTTTAATACATTTTATTGTAATAGTTTCGTAACAAAATGAATATAAAGAAGCTTACCAATCCCTAACAAGCAATGCAAAATTGAGACTTTTTAGTAACCTTTTTCGTTTTACGTGACTCATTTGTTTATAACTCAGTTCCTACGACGATGTTTTAGTTTTCTTTGTCATATAAAACGAATCCAGTGATCACATTTATGGTTTATCCTCCTTGACACCACTTTTGGTGATACTCCATATGATTCCGTAGCCCTCTATACACCATAATCTTTGAGACCGTTAATTAGCTTCTCTACAAAAGCTATTGTTAGTTTGTTAATTATGTAGTAGTGTATAGTTAAAGAGAACAAATGCTTATTAACTTAATTCAGCTTGGGGCAAAGCAAATAGAAATTTGACGCCAAGATAGAAGTGTGGTGTGGAAAGCTCTTTGTTAACAAGGTTTCTTTTGTCCAGTCACGTACCAACGACTCACGTCGGGGGTAAACCTTAAAATTCGGAAAAGAGTAATTTTCCATTGTACTACACGTGTCACGTGGGTGTTGCGGCGCACCCTGGGATGAGAACAGTGGATTTTGGGTAATAGTTACGTCAATTGCGCGGCCTTTCTGTCCAATCAGAAAGAGGACTCCATGACGGTATTTTTAGTATATAAGGAAGCTGTTTTACCACTGTTTGCCTCTGTCTGCTGTGTGTCTTTTTTTTTTTTTGGTAGTGTTTAACGCCCGCTTTAACTACTAATGGCACCGCAGGCGGTGACACTGATGATACATGAATGATGATGGAGCACCGGTGGAATGCGATGGCGGGGGAAACCGGAGTACCCGGAGAAAACCCGCCCCAGCGCCGTTTTGTCCACCACAAATCTCACATGCGGTCGCTTGGGATCGAACCCCGACCGTCTAGGTGAGAGTCGAGTGGTCTAACCACTCGGCCACGGCGCGGCCTGCTGTGTGTCTCTCGTCTGTTGTCAGTGTCTGTCGGTTGTCAGGCTGAAAGTCACTTCTTCGCACAAATTGAAATATTGTAAATCATAACAATACTTAGTAGTTTACAACGCTCTAAATCAAGTGTATTTAAAGTCAGTGACGTGTATTGAATTATATTGTGTAAAGCAGAATCAAAGAAGAAGAAGAAGAAGAAGAAGTATACATTATTACGTGTGAGCAACCAAGTATTAAAGTTCCTAGCAAGTGTTTAAGTTAGTAGAATTGTGAAGTAAAGTGCTTATCTCGCACCTCCTAGTTAAAATAAACGCAAGGAAAGTTACGTATGTCTACATTCTTATAAGATCACTCCCTGAACTACCCCAATTATCTGTACCACCCCGAGAGAGTCAACTACCGTGCAGACTGAGCAACCCCAAGGCATATCAACGGTAGGAGATTCACATCAACAGGTACGTGGGTCTACTCATTGGTAGTGGAGTGAGTCTTAGAGCGCCGTTAACGTCACCAATCTGGGCACGAAGCCGAGAACGCAGCATCTAGTGCTCCGAATGTGGTGATTAGGAGAATACGCCACAACAATAAGTCCACCACATATGGCACCCAACGTATAAGGCCACCGCATCTTGTTTAATAAGCTCAATAGTTTTCGGTTTGTTGCTCAAGTCCTTTGTTTCTTTCAAATGAGATATATAATATGGAAGTGCAATTTTTAGAAGGCAATTTCAAACAACCACTCAAAATAATATTTGCTTACACCCCCAGCCCCGTCCCCCCCTCCTTTCCTACACACCTGACCCTAGAACCAACCTTTGTTCTTTGGTTAGCGTTTGAGGGCCAGACACTGACATCAAAGAAAAGGAGAGTCACAAAGCTTCCGTTTCTCCCCTTTCTCCACTTACTTTGTTCAGAACAATAAGAGATTACTACAATTGGGTAGATGTGGAGTGCAACTGATAATTGGGCTCTGCCAAAGTTAAAATGCAAAATCATAGAAAGCCAAAGGCTTCGGTGTGTTCCGTTGCTCCTGACTGTGCATGGTAGAGGAAGTTAAAGGTGGCGTGAAATATGAGTCTAACGTAACTACCTATTTCTGTAAGTAAATCGAAATATGTTTTTGTAGAGGAATTTTGGATTTACTTTCCAAGTTAAACATGCTAGAGGCGCCCATTCCGCAGATATAAAAGGATTGTAAGACATATTACGATATTAGATACTGAAAGGAATTTAGATCAGGGTAGCCTATACAATTCGAAAATTCAAAGACTAAAGTACTTACTCTATCTAATTAGGATTTATTTTTTTAAAAAATATATAAGTATTGAAATTATTAATGTTAATAATTTAATATTCTTACTAGGCAAAACGGTTAAAATTTGTGAGAAAAGACTAGGCTCCGGATTATATAACGACTTCGTTATGTTCCTAGTCAAGTGAATGCAATATTCAACTTCAAATATTCCCAAAGTTGAACTCTTTGAAGTTCTGCTGCGGATAAAATATTTTAAAACAAAAGAGCAATGCAGAATATATCCTTTGTAATGGGATAGGTAAACGTAAGAAGCAAGCTGTCGAGAAATAACAATAAAGATTTATTTTAAATACCATGCCCTAAGGAGAGCCCATTATAAAACATAATTACGTGAAAATTACGTGACATTTGTTTTGTGTTGTTGTACCTTACTATACTTAAGGTGATGCATCTGTGAAAATTCACCACAAATTTAAAAAAAAAAAAAAAAGTTAAACGTTATTTGTTTTTATAAGCTTCAGGAACATATTTCCTTTCCCACTTGGGGCTTTTCAACCGCCAATTAAGTGGAACTATAAATGGGTAGACGCATATTTAATAGGCCCTCCCAACTTCAAAATCTAGTTTCTCGCAAACTTTTTTCCACCACTTATCCATACTCAAAATGTTCCTTACGATGCAATTTCTCACTAAATTGTTTTAATATCTTTATACTACATTTCAACAGCACATTAGAGAAAATGGGCACATTTTTCCGAAATAATTCACTAGTTTTGATAAATAAATGATGAAAATTTGAAAAATCCATAGTTTTGAGGGATATGAAAAATAGCAATCTTTCTACACTAATTAGGTCTAATATAAAATATAATATTACATACCTATTTGATATCTGATTTTATGTAAAATTGGACTTTTTATGTGAATACATGGCAAAAATATCAATAGTAGCCTGTATAAATTTCAATGAAGTATTTTGCATACTATGGAGCTTCCAAATTTCACACATGCGTCACCTTAAGAAAATAAAAGAGATTGAATTATACGTTTCTTAAAGTCAGTTAATATGGCCGAAATGAATATTTCATGAAATAAAATATTAATTGCTAATCTAATATGATATATACTTTCATAATATATGGGTTAGATGTATATAACGTTTTTGAAATGAAATTAGAGAAATACTTTCTGTATTGCACACAAATACGAGTAATAATAATAACAATAATAATAATAATAATTGTAAACTACCGAAAGGCAGAATCAGTTGGTTAGAATACGAAGCCTTGATGCTGGCACAACATGGTGATAACTGTCATAGCTATTTACATTTTTTCTTATTGATTCATTTATACTAGGTGGTTCACCTGTCCCTCATTTTCGGTTTTATGCAATCCGCAGATTACAGTCTAACCTTAAAACATCGTTCCCTAGACCTATCATTTGCACAGCAACATTATAGACTTTGGCCCAACGAGTTGTAGGTGAACACTGGCGTAATTGATCATCGCGCGGTGTTAGCGTAAGTTCTAAGATGTTCGTTTCGTTTCAGGTTCGAGTCTTACCAAAACGTTTACAATTTTTCCCCGCCTTCTTTTTTCCTGATTTGGCACAAAGCTGGCTTATTTGTTTCTTTTATTGTTCTCTTTGTTCATGTTTATTCTAACTTAATCAGTCCAGTTACAGTAAATACAAATGAAAATAAACATTCTGAGACATGTTCATTAGGTTTCTTCTAAATATGCTGGTATTATTACAATGTTTTAAAATTAACATAGGTATTTCAGATAATACTACAGAACCAAACCCATTTTCAGGGTAACTCTGAAACGAAAATACACAAAATACTTAGGCTGATAGTCACAAACTGTGGTTTAATTCCCATAACTTAACAAACTTCTAAATATACACAGATAGAGAGTTTAAGATGTGAGTCTCTGTGATGAAACTTTTTCATTTAGCGCAGTAACTGTTGGAAATGATCACCTTCTTCGTTGATTCTGAGTTGTGCTCGATATTTCAATGACATCTTGGCAAGTAGTAACATCTGGGATGTGATGGACTTGCAGGCCTCCCTGATTAATTGTAGAAGATGATTAAGGTTATGCGGTCGTTTGCTGTACATTGTTTTAAATTACCCCCATAAGAAGTATTCAAGTGACGTAAGATCAAGCAGACCACGAGACAGGTCCTCGCCTACCTATCCACCTTTGAGAATGTGAGCCGTGAAGATAATTTACGACGATCCTGGACTGGTGCGGTGGAGCACCATCATGCTTAAATCAAATTCATAATCTTACATTTAATGGTACATGCTCCAGCAATGGAGGGAGATCGTTTTGAAGGAAGTGCTCCCGTAAGATGACGTTAAAAAAAATTTGGCACAATTAGATGACCACCCAAAATATCACACCATTAATTCCCCACTGGTCTTGAAAATCTGCCTATCTTACCCAATGAGGGTTATCGATACTCCAGTAGTGCATATTGTGCAATTCACAGTGCCGTTGTTGTGAAACCACGATTCATCTGAAAACAGAACTTTGGATAAAAAGGACCATCACGGTTTAAATTGCGTAACACCCACTGGCGTAAATTTACTCGAGCTTCAAAGTCATGATCATGGAGTTCCTGGTGTTGCTGCAAGCGGTAAGGATGAAATGTATTATTATGCAGTATTCGCATAACTGATGACCTACTGATGTTTGTGTCTTGTGCCAGTGCCCACGTGCTAATGTTTAAGACAGCTTATATCTTCATTGTGGTAACTGATGCCTCTCTAATAGGACCTGTTCTTTCAAATGCTCCTGTTATACGTAAACGTCGTTGAGCATTCTGAAAAATGATATGTACATACCTACATATTTACTTCGTGTATTTGTAACTAATGGGGTATGTCTAGACCTAAAGTGTCTTCCGGTAGTATTCGTTAACCCGCCGATAGTCCCAGCTACCAACATTTTGTAGAGAACATTCTCTAACTACGAAGAACAATCGATAACATGTTAGGTGACTAGTACTTTGAAATTGTTTTTATTAACCTTATACGTTTTGAAAATGTATTATTTAAATTTTAGTGAAGCTTCGTTTTCAAAATAATTAGAAAGAAAATTAAGACTGAAGAACACGTAAAATGAACATTGTTTGTTCTTCATTCGTATACCTTTTTGTTGATATCTAAAATTATTAGAGTGACAGACGCTGAAGTAATTTTGCAACTCGATGGATAATACATATAGAAGAAAAAAAGTTCACGCAGACTGTGGGACACGAACCGCTGACACGCTGAAGGTGTTGAGCTACAATCATTGACAACACTTATTCTGTTAAAACTTGTAGGTATAGTATAACACATGTCTCCCTCTCTACTTCTGATGTCTTTATAGCTGTTATGGGCGCCTTTTTGTAGCTTAAGCCGTTCATGTAGCCTTCATTCATTATAATTTACGTTGTGGAACGCATGACAGCGATCCTATTGATATAACTTGTACTGTAACAGGAGTTAATAAAGGGCATGTGTTTGGAATGAACGTAATTATTACTGCTAAGGTCTATTTCCTATGAAGAGCAGGATAGATTTGTATGGTTAACAAAAGGCCGACAAGCTCGGTAATTTCGTTCAGAGTATGAAGCGTTGTCTATCTGCAAAAATAATAAGGAACAGGTGAACCACCTTGTATAACCCACTTTAACATCTAACGTCATATCGGGTCATATGTAGGTTCTTTACATTGGTTTCTAAACCGTTTTATTTGCCTCAAGCACACACACACACACACACACTCGTTCACTCTCACATATATACTTCCAGACTCTGTGGGAGATAGGGAATAATTGTGGTTAAAGAAAAATTCCCCGCACCAGCCAGGTATCGAACCCGAGACCCCCGGGTAAGAAGTCAGCTCGCTGACCACTCGACCACGGAGGCAGTCCTATTTACATTTGCGTACATAAAAAGCAGCCCGTTCCCCTAAATTGCAATAGTATTTTTCATTTTGTTTTTATTTACACACATATTGGTCTTCAAGCATGACCTAATTGACCATCAGGAGAGAGATAATAACTGAGATAGAACACAAATCTAAAAACACACAACACGAAACCCCCTTGCCCAATCCGGAATTTGAACTCGCGACCCTTTCGCGGCAGAACGTCAAAGCCAAACGAGCCAATGACCGCCGCTACCGGGACCAGTATTTTTCTCTCATTAAGGTTTGCACCTTCCCATAACCGAACTGGGAGTCCTCTCAGTCGATAGTGGTCCTCCGTGGTCTAGAGTTAGCGATGCCAGTTTCTGGTTCCCAAGATCGCGGGTTCAAATCCGACGGAGGGAGATTGATTTTTTTCGGGCGTAAAAATCCTTAGCGTGGCTTCCTTCAGAAGGGAAGTAAAATCTTTGGTCCCGTGTTGTAGGTTTACGGCACGTAAGAGAACCTCAGTCCTTATAAAGAGGCCTCTGAGCAAGATTCAGCGGTCTTTAATGCCCACTTTGGAATGTGGCGCTAATAACCGCAGCAGATAAATAGTGTACATAAATAAACTTTGTTTATTTCTCTGCCGGCATAATTTCACTATGTGACAAATCTGAAAAAACATCAGTGGTATAAGCACAAGAATTTATGATGTTACAATTGTTGTGGAATGAAAGGGTGGGTCGCATACTATCTCCATAAGTTTTTCGCTATTATTGGTGTACAAGGACAGGTTATACTAATTACAACACAAAAAGGCGTCTTTGAGGAAATTAAATTATTGCCATGTGTCGTTAATCTGTACAACAGCTATGGCAGATACCTATATATGAGAGCTTCATCAGTGACATGTAGACGAAGGTTAAAGTTATTGCCGTTGTTGAACGGTAATAACCAAAACGAAGTTAAGAAAACGGTAGTGTACTATGTTTACATGTTTATGTTGTAACGTTATCCTTCAGCACTTTGTTCTTATTTTTGAGGAGATGGTGTACAGCTTCTCAAGGTATTTCAAAATATTGTCACATTTCGGTCCGCGCAGCTCACGCCTTCAATTACTTCACCTCTTCCGGCTTTGGCCGGCCGATTTTTTTTTATAGTGTTTAACGTCCTTTTTTACTTCTATGGCACTGCAGAGGATTACACTGATGATGCATGGAACGAAGATGGAGCATCAGGCGGAATACGATGGCAGGGGAAACCGGAGAAAACACGTCCCTGCGCCGCTTTGTCCCTCACAAGGCGATCACTTGGGATCAAACCTTAGTAACAGGCGAGAGGTGTAACTAACTACTCGGCCAAGGTGCGGCCCTAGCCGGCCGCTTTTCGGAAATGATAGGAAAGGTAGGGATGGAGGGAATCATTGTTACAATACGCACGTATATGGCTGAGTGTAGATGAGGAAAGTACTTGTTTTCGCAAGTAAGTGGCAACATTGTAAGTAACCTCCCTAGCCTGTCCTCTAAGGGGCTTACCAGAGGTGAACGTAGGGTTGAAGATCTCGACATTACTGTTATTCGTTCTCAATTTATATACGCGCACAATAAACAGTACACTATGTTTCTGATCACTCACTGCAGCTTGTAATGCGTTCTCTCCTACTACTGCCTAAAACTTTGTGATTCACCTGTGTGTCTGATGTCACATGGACATACGGGAAAAGGCAAAATGACGTAATCGGCAGTAGTTGCGCCCACAACGCTCTGCGCTGCTTTTTCATTGCCCTGACAGGGATACCCCACTTCTTCAGTGTCCAGAATTATGCTCGCGAGAGGAGGTAGTCACGGTTGTGTAGGATGGGGATATTTGGTTAGCACAAAAAAAAGAGATCGGTTCCATTATGTGCCACATTTTAAACACGGGGATATACTTGGATCGAATCAGACAGACACGAAAGAAATGCTTGTGTTTGCACATGAGGCTGAAGTTAGAAGATTACGCACGTCTTCTACAAACGCAAATTCAGGGGACACCGACGAATTAAAAGAGATTTTATAAAGTATTACTGCTAGAACTTTAATTTTTGAACAAGTATTGCTGGAAAAAAAAAATATGCATACCAAATTTCTTTCAGATGTGTTCTCTTCTGTATATATTAATTAACTTTTTGATTTAATTAGTTAAAATCAAAATATATCTTGGCCTACGGATGTTGAGCTAAATGCACAAATGTTTAAAATTACACTCCTTAATAACGTTTAAATAAATTACTTGTTTGAAGCTTTTCTATACTGGATAATTTTTTTAAAACTCTATTTTAAACCAGTAAGCGGAAAACCTGCAAGACAAACGCAAGAATATATTAATTACTTTTTTAAAGAGTGTTCATGACCAATATCAAAACTCCAACCAGATATTTTATTACATATTCGGCGCTGATTTGGGAACACTTTGCAGAACCTTAGCTGCATCTTTGTAGGGGAAGTTAGACTTTGAATATGGGTAAATGAAAAAAAACTGAAAAAAGACTTTGGACTTTAATATACATGGTCAGTTAAACAGCGCAACGCTTTAAAACTTGCTTTAAACGCGTTCAAAACCTGGGCTGCATCAGACGTAGGAGATTCAAATACTCATATATACTTTAAAGTATTGTGCATTTTTTGCACTAAAATGCAAACATCGATAATTGTACCATAATCGCTAAAAAAAGAAGAAGAAAATGTATGTGCTGCATTCCACAAACTATTGTTACTAAAGATTATAATACGTGCACCATGCTAATCGAGATAAACATTAGTATTTTTGGTCTTATTACTTGTTTCCTTATAAGTAGAAGGGAAATAGTGGAATACACTAGGCTAAAGCGATTTTAAAATCTTTTGAAAGCTTGTCGCTGTGTGAAACGATTGGAGTTTGGTTCGATTTGCAAGACAAGGAGTAAAACCAAAGAAAAATGAAACGAAAGATGACTTCGAATAGCAATACAAAAGAATTCGATAAATGCCATGTGTAGGACAGGAGTTGGATAGGTAGATTCAGACTGAAAAATTCAAAGCTATAGCCGGGATTTCAACCACGGTCAGTGGAGAAATTCAATGCTATCCCGGCATGTTGCCATGGTAGCTCAGTGGAAGAGTTCCGGCTAGAGACCGGGAGATCCGTGGTGCAAATCCCGGCTATGGCATTGAATTTTTCAGTCTGACTCTACCTATCCAACTCCTGTCCTACACACGGCTTGTGTGAAAAGCAATTTATCCAATACCAATTGACCATAAAAGTTATCTATACTATAAATCCTGGGACTTATACTTACAACATTGTAAGTCGCCATTGGGGTTGTCATCTCAAAATAATTTGAGAACACCTTGTGGTTCACCGGGAAACATGCGAGTCAGTTTTTTTTTTTTTATACAGTAACGGAGTCTGATCAGGACTCCGGTACTGTATCCCTATTTACATTTCCCCCCTTAGGTTTTACTGATTACTGGTTTACTGGTTTTACTGTTTCTTTTACAAACATATACACATTGCACAAACATATAACACCCATGCCCAAGGCGGGACTCGAACCCACGATCCCCTGCCCACGAAGCACCAAAGCGAGACGCTTTAGCGAGCGTGGCCATGGGGACCGGCCTTCAGTCGAGAAATGCAATGCTATGCCGGCACGTTTCCATGGTAGCTCAGTAGAAGAGCAACCGGCTAGAGACCGGGAGATCCGCGATTCAAATCCCGGCTATGGCAGTGAATTTTTCAGTCTGATTCTACTTATCCAATAATAAAGAATAGCTCGGAAACATTTAACTCCACAGAAAACTGTATATGATATAAATCGTGTGCTTTAATGAAACCAACATTTTTTGTGAAATAAGTTTTTGTCTATCTCTTATGGCTTACAGTTATACAAAAGTCTTCCAGAGTGAAAAGGTCTTCAGAGGCTTTTCCCATAAAATTCAAGATATACACTTCGTTTGTCATAAAACCATCTTAAATGTATGACATTTTAATCAAAAGTTAGAGTCGTGTTTGAGAAAATAAAACAGTTCAAAAATGCTCTATATAAAGTTATGCTGTCCGTAGATAAACACAGGCACGGACGTTTATCTAAGTGATGTTCGGGGGATTCAGGGGACCCTATAACATGTATTTCCTGCGAAATCTCAGTAACGAACTTTATGGTGCAATGCAATACCTACTTTACCTATGTATGTATGAATACATTGTAAATACATGCTAGAGAGAGTAAAAAACGCTTCTGTGTCCGCTTAAAGCTCAGAAACCATAAGATTTACTTTTCGGAGTGGTGCAAAATGATAAATGAATAATATGAACTAAAATAAACCTTAACGTTTATTTATCCAGTCTGAATATGTCTTCTATTTATATAAACGGCTTTCGGTGTATAATTTGTTTTCGCAATACATTTTCTACATAATAATAACAAAAATTCAAGTTCTGTGTTGAGGGAATACATCATCATACGTTACCGCATTAAGATGGATGACTATACCTCGTCGTCAATGTCTCCATCGACCCTACTTATTACACTATTCCACTGCTATAAATTGTGTAAGTGATTGGCATTTGCCTAAAACGGAATCTGAGCGCTCAATAAGCTAAGAGGTGTTCCTGGTCGAAAGAACAAGCGAAGTGATTACACTCGAAGAAATATCGGTAAACACTGGTCCCAATATTTATGCATCGTTCTCTTTCGAGCCTCTAATGATGGACCCTCACATAAGCAGTAGACTCACGTGTGTGAACTGAGAGCTTACATTTATTTAAGAAATACAGAAAAATACTGCTTTAGTAACGATGTTCTAAACATCATATAGTATATAAACTGCATAAGACAAAAAGAAAAATGCTGGGGAAATTGAGAATATAGGGGCAAAGTAGAGATAGGAAGAAAAGTGGATAGTGGCAGACTAAGAGAGTATATGTGGCAAAAGAGTGGATGCCAGTGAGAGAATGGCAGAGGGAGAGAGAATAGGAATCTCCACCATTATCGCAATAACGTACAATAGCTCAGCTGTGGTTTTTGCTAGGAAGATGATAAGGGTGAGCAACCCGAGGGTTGGTTGGAACCGGGACGGAATCATGGGAGAGACCACAATCCGAGCACGGCGATTTGGCAGGATGATGTCGCGGTGGTTTGCCAATGTCTTCTCTGGATGAAGGTCATTGCCCAGCGCTGTGAAACAACGAGGAAGAATCCTGATCGGAGTAAAACCTCCATGCCCTCACTGAGAATGGAACCCGTGTCCCCTGCGCCAGAAACAGGCGCGCTCCCACTGCGCTGCGGGGATGGTCCCTGGTAGAAAGCTATTACTATTATTAGTAAATATAGGTAGCGGCTCCTACGTTGTATTAAAGTACAAGAGAGATTCCTTAATTTTGCGTATCGTTTCATTCAAATAGTATTTTAACGTTGAGATATTATTTGTTGTATTGCATCTGTATTAAATCCCGATTAAATCACCGAGAGCTTTTAGTGGTCTTAAATACAATCTCTTTCCATAATAACATTTGCTCATTACTGGAGAAAAAAAAAAAAAAACGTTACCTAATAAATAATGCAAATCCCATCATTTGGATTTTAAAATCAAAGTAAATGATTTGCCTTATCTTTACTTTACAACCCATATTACAGTTACACTAACTGAATAAAGTATGTAATAACTTAAAATCTAAAGAAAACAGAGTGAAACACTGCACTCTACTAATGCCTTTATATAATAATAGTCGTAACTATTGATTTATAAACTGAAAGCTTAGTCTTTTGTAAACTCGAGTGTTTTGTAAACAAGTTGGTTATCTAAGAGTGTAAAACACACCTGCTCTTTTTGATTAGCATATTCCACATTTTCTTTGTTAGGAAATAATGGCGCTGATTTGGAAGAGGAAACTCCAGAAGAATTTATTTTTAAGAAGATAATAAGGACACATGCATACAAATGAGAATTTAATGTACTATGTGCCTAAAACAGTAAAACGTAGTAATGGTGCAGTTTTTATTAGAAGGCAAGAACTTTTACCACATGAAGTAACACAAAGAAATAAAGCGCTTGATTAGCATGAATTCACATGGAAATCAAATCAACCCTGTTTGTTCTGTTCCTTCCTTACTTCATCTATTCAATCTTTGAAGTTTCTGAACTTATTCCATCTTGAAAAAGAATCTTTGGAGAATCGTTCCCCTTTTCTTAGTAATAAAGCCGCGTCATTTAGAGAGACAACGTAAGCCATCCCTCCGTAATCGAAGCCTTGTTAATCACAGTAAAATATATCTGCATAAAATAACTGCAGAAAAATGGCTTCTAATTATAAAAATGTTTTTAAGAGTAAGAAGTACCTAACAAGCTTTATAAGGATATTTAGGGCATGTTTTCCCTTATATAATTATCTTCAAAACTGTGGTACTAAATCAAAATTATCAGAGATGATATTTTTTTTTTCTAAGTACAGTTCCGGAGTCTGATCAGGACTCCGACACTGTATACCCTACTTTTTATTTACCTTATTTGATTACTGTGATTACCATATGATTTCTGAATTTCTGTTTTTTATTTTTTACACACACATACACAAACATATAACACCCATGCCCAAGGCGGGACTCGAACCCACGATCCCCTGCGCCGCGAAACACCAAAGCGAGACGCTTTAGCGAGCGCGGCCATGGGGACCGGCAATATTGAGCAGAACACCGCTAATGGGAGTTTCTTCCTGTAAAGTGTAAGATTTACCTGGGATTTTCACAACTTTCTTTCTGGTAAGATCTCGAGTTAGTCATTGAGAATCAAATGTACGTATTGCTTTTTCCTGGGTGAGCGTACAAAACTGAAGATGACCCACAAAAAAAAAAAAAAAAAAAAAAAAAAAACAACAACAACAACACTCGTTTTAATTATCAGGTCTTCGCTCTAGGTTGTGTTGGTTTAACATAAAATACAAAAGTAAGTAAATAATTTTAAAATAAAATAAAAATAAATAATAAAGAAGCAGTATTAAGTGCGCTAGCCTAGAAGAGGTTTTGTCTTTGAGGTTAACATTATGAAGAAAATAATCCAGCAGTGTATTAATCAAATGATTTGGAACAGAGCACCGCATGTAGTAGTACTTTCAACTCGACTCCTTGGGAGAAGGGATGAAGAGGATACCCGATGGGCGATAAGATCTGGACGACGATGTGCGCAAAGGCGGAGTTAATAGTAATTCCAACATCGCACAAATTCTGACGCCAGCTAGCCCTGATTTAGCCATCCATAACCTGGGTTTGCCTGGTGGAGACGAGACAGCTCCCTGGAAGTCCCTACAAGCGACAGAGAGAAATATTTCCAGACCGCAAACTTCAACGTCCTGCCTAACACACACACACACACACACACACACACACACACACACACACACACACGCCGTCGTCGTCGCCTGGTCCGACATCTCGGAAACAGAAAAAAAGAGAATTTGTGGTTGATGTAATACACCGATCCTACCGATCCGAGGAAACTACGAAAAAATCCATGATCAGAGTAGCCAGCCTGACAATAATAATGTCTGGTGCTCCTGAATAAGAACCTCACGTTACTGCAGAGACATCTTGCTTGGTTAGAAAACAATATAAATGTAAAATTGTATCTTGTTGATGCTTAAGGGGACACCGAAGTGATAAAAATTATTTTCTAAATTTTTAAAGCGAGCTGAATTGTTTACAGATATTACTGTAACGAAAAAAAAGTATTAATGCCAATTTTCATTCATATATGTGCTTTCATACTGGATATATTAGTTAATTTATTGGATTTAAATAGCTAAAATCACAATCTATCCTCTTTACACACATGGAACTATTTGCACCATTTTTAATTTCACAGATTTCATACTTTTCTTTTTATGCAAAAATTGAATCTATGAGTATAAAAAGGACCCGTGTTCAAACCTCGCCCCGAACGTTGGTTTGGTAATAAACTGGACAAGCCCTAGGGCAAACAAAGTTTGCAGTTACACGATATTTATCGTAAAGACTGAGTAGAAAACAAAGTAAAGAAAAAAAAATAGACGTCCGTCAGCGCGTGGGATTCGAATCAGATTTTGCAACGCCAGTGTCAGACACGTTACATCCTGTTTATTTTCAATGCTTTGCTATTACTCAAACGCTTCTCTTTTCACCCAGTTATTTTTATATGTGTTCCACAGGTATTTGCCAAAGATGTATGGTGAAAGGTTTTCTTGCCTTGCAAGATCAGACCAATAAGGAATAGTTACACAATTCATTTTTTTAACCATCTTGTATTTTCAGAAGTGCTCTAGACCGGTAGGTATATTTGTAGAGACCCGCATTGCGCCACCTCTACTGGCAGGAGGCAGTCTACGTCATACCGTGCATATACAAGCAAACCGTGAACTATAGGATGATATTTAATACCTTGTAGACGATGCTTCAGCCAAGTTTCAGCGGAAATAAACGGTTGCCCTCAACTCCAGTTTGCAAGGAAGAATGGGAAGATTTCTTATTCACACAAGTAGGTAGTTTTCGAAATGTTTGGTGTGCCATTAAACTCTCAACCAGCTAAAACGATAAGAATGTTTGAGCCAACAGTATGTTATGCGAACAGTTATTTTAGTAATGAAAATGCGCAAGCATGGGCAGAGAGCAACATTGTGAAACCTATACTTGAAAATTTTCCTGCGCTTACATACCGGTGAACAACTATGCACCTCATGCAGCGAATCTGGTGCACACTAAACAAAAGGGAAAGATGAATAACGTCACTCAACATCAAGTCACAATATCCAATAATACTTTATTATTGGCATTAATATAGTAGAATTAAAATTGTAAATATTAATAAGGGGAAGGCATATAGCATTTTATTCACATAAATTTCTTTCTCAGGATTAAGCACTAGGAACAATTCAGTTAAGAAAATGGACTATCTCCATTGTTATTTCGTAATTAATTGCGATTTAAAATTAATGTAGGATATAATATGAAATGACATATTGGTTCATATTAGGTATTAGAATGTTATTAAGTTAGGCGTAAAGTACACGTCTGCATAACACCTTAAATTCTATGTTTATATGAAGCATTAAATTCACTATGAAATGTGCCTTATATCTGTCAAAAAATGTAACTTCACTGCAATAGTGTAAAACAAGTGACAAAATGCCAATGAATGCTGTGAAAACGCATTCACTACCAAATATTATCCAGTCCGCTATTGCTTCTTGCTCTTCGCTGTTAACGTTACCTCTTTGTTGTTCTAGGTTAGCCAATGGCAAGACTGCGATCGTACTGGCAAAGCCTGCACGGCCTGATCTGGGCAATACCTTTATCAAAGACAACTTATTAATGAATGGTCTATATGTAGGGGTCTTTATTTGAGCACTATATTGGGCACATTAAAGATTAGTAAAAATAGCATTGGGCGAAAATCTTATCTTTAACCTTTCACAAATACGAAAATGAGGTACCGGGACAGGTTTTTCTCAGTTCACGAGTATCTTCTAGCATGTCTCTGCAGTAGAACAGAAGGCTACCTAAACATTTATTTGGGCGCTACTCCATTATAAATATCACAACTATACATGGTACTGTTAAGGTAAAACAGGCATCTGTATTGCACCCGAAAAAGCACTCTTTCGTAATGCAACATATTTAGTCGAAAATTCCAGAAACACTGCGATAGCCATCAGAGAGTAGACTGGTTAAGTTTACTAACAAATCATTAAAGATGGAATTATTGACCCTAGTTTCATCATTCGTCAATCTTGGTATAGCAGAATAATGTCGACCTAAGAATTTCGGTAGATGGTAGGAAATTAATCGTGCACTAACGATAGACGATAATCTCCTTGATGCGGTGGTGATGCACCTGCTTTCCAAGCGAGAGGCCCGGGTTCAACTCCCAGTACCGGCGTGGGGAATTTTTCCCGCTAGGAGACCTAGCCCGGGGTGCACTCAGTCTAATAGGGTCCCCGGTGGGCCGATTTAAAACCTACTCGAGGGAAAATTAGCGGCTCCAGGTTGCGAAGACCACAATAACCGGCCGGGAGGGCCTCAGGGAGTTAAGTACGTCCCACCCTTAAGTATTGCACTCCACTCATAACGCCTGTAATGGGCAGAGGTGAGGAGCGCAACGGTCGGGCTTGGTCCAACTTCGAGTTGTTGTGTTGCGGAGTCAAAAGGTAAAAAATAAACTATCGTTAAAAATAAGTTACGGATAGAAAACATACAGCAGCTCATATGCATAACAAAAATAAATAAGCTGATAGTCATTTTGAGTTTAGTTTCCTCGTATTTTCAAGTACAATTACGCGAAAAGCTGCGAAATTATATAGAATTCTCCTCTGTAATCCACTAGATACCCTTTTGGTTTACCGAGGAGGAAATAAACCAACGGCATAATTAATGACGCGGGTATGACCCTCAAGACCAATAGTATGAAAAGTTACACATAATTCGGAACTAAATTTATAATTTGTACGTGACATTTTAAGTTTTGTTAAGAATAGAGGAGAGTGAGAAGTTAAACAGGAAACTGCTTGAAACGGATACTTTGAAGAAATACACTTAAAAAGCATCTGCCTGTCTGCCTACATGAAGTTTGATGTCGCATCTTCGAAACTTTTTTGGTATGTTTAACTTTCTCTAGCCACATATATACAATGTACAAAGAGATAGAGAAGGTACTGTAATACGCCCAACAATTTGATGTCGAGGTTTCATCAGAAATATATGTTTTGGAGTTCCCTGAGTCCGACAAAAAGCATTTTTAAAAAAAGGTCCGTGTGTGTGCGTGTGTGTGTGTGTCTGTGGACAGCATAGTCCCAAAGCTAAAAGACCGTTAAATACCAAATTTGGTATTTATGTTTAGTATCTTCCAAGGATGCGACACGAAGATTTAAATAACCCCCCCCCATAAACTACCCTTTACATGGAAAAATTTTCGAAAGTTTTGATTTTCTTAAAAATGGCTCTAACGATTTTGATTAAAATCCCGTATATTAAAGCTATTTATATCCGAAATAAACTGTGTATCTCGAATTTTCTGGCAATAGTCTCTGAATATCTCTATTCTGGATGATGTTGCCGAATTTTGCTTAACGGCTAAACCGTAAGAGACAGACAAAAACTTACTACACAAAAAATGTGGATCGTATCAAAACACACAATTTATGTACTTTACGTTTTTGTTGTGGAGTTAACCGTTTTTGAGATATTCCTTGTTATTGGTTTCAATTGTGAAGTACTTAAACTTTTCTCGGACTGGAAGTGTCCGTTTTTCTTTTCTTCTACTCCTGGCCAAGCAAAGAAGTGATTTGCGATGACAATCGCATAACGATAGCTTTTAAAACGTTTGACTAGCACATTTACCTATGCATTCCCTTAGTTCCTTTCCACTTATAATGAACTAAGTAATAAGAATATGCTGCTAGTGTTTATTTCGATTAGCATTGTGTAGAAAGAAGAATATTCTTTTGTAGGAAGTTTGTAGAGCAGCTAGAGAAAGTCATGTGAGTGTAACACATCAGATTTTTTGTATAGCTATGAAAATTACAGCAGTCTGGGATTAGACGGTGCACGAAGCTGTAGTGTGTGATGCTCACGTACTCACACTTTAGAGGGTGTTCTTAGTAATCCTGTATCATGAAAACAAACAGGTTTCTCCTTGTTCGTTAACAACAGGTTAAGGAGCAAATGGGAGCTATTAACTCAAAAGAATATTTATCACTCTGACAGTTTTGAGGTTACTCTTGAATGTGAAACATAGGTATTTTGATTCAACCACGAGTATCCTGTACTTATTATCCTAATAATTTTGTAATTATTCTAATACTAAATCATTCAATAAGTAATGCACCTAATATTATTTCTCAGCAGCCTTTCATTGGAGATGAATGAAACTTACGAGAACGTATCCCCAACCATTCCTTTATAATCTCACGAAGTTTCGTTGCTTTCCGAGAGTTGGCTATCATGCAGTTTAATTTTAAAATTCTGGCTGCAACATAGAGAGCTGTGATTGAACATCCTTCTGCGGAGCAGATCAATTCAAAGACTCCCAAACGCATATAAATGATAATGAAGATCAAAAAGTGGATAGGAGTCCTGTCAGTCATTGGGTTTGCAAAGTGTCAGAGGCAGAACGAGGTAAAGCAAGAATGCCAGCACGATGTCGTTACACCGGAGACACTTCAAGACATACACAATATGAAGTCCAAACAGCTTGCCTCTCAATTAGGCATCTCTGTTGATAGTGCCAAAATATTATGCACCGCTTAGGCTACTCAAAGTTCGTTGAAGTCATACGAGACGTCAGGACGTGGCTGATAGTAGAACCAGCTGAATGGTACCGAATTGGCATGATATCTATGTGACATAGATTGAAATGGGGACTATGTGGAATAAGGTTACCTGAAGTCAATTAATTGGGAAATAATACAATGCATTTGGATTTGTAACAAAGCAAATCTTGCGTAAGAAAAAAACAGCATTGAACGTCCATCGTCGTAAGCTCTGAACAATTTACTGTAAATATCAACAAGAACATGTTGTTTAATGTATGTACAATTAACGTGTCATTTAGTATTATGATTTAAAATATGTAAAATAAACTTCTTGTCTCACTGTAGAGGGAACTTATGTTTATGTTTATTTAATCACATATATATGTGATATATATATATAATCCTTTACCAGTATTGTGATAGTATTCTGGGCTCGGTTCTTTATCAGCACTTTGCCTCCATTCTCACGGCCAGTAGTGTTAGATGGTCTCTAAAATATTGCATTTGTGGCCTATATATCCCAGATTATTTTCCTAATTATTTCCTTTCGCTGATTTTCTGTTGTGATTAAACAGCTCGTCGGAAGAATAAGCAAATAACTAAATGTATAGGTTCTTTATCGAAATTAATTAGGCTAGGTAACCGTTAGTAATAGTTAATTACTGCGCAGCATGTCTGTAAGTTTATGAAAACACTGCTAATGCACGCGTCTGGCTGCTTTCTAACTTATCTACGTTACCATTGACAGCGAGGACTAAGCACGCAGGCTTGTTCCTGGGTAATAGCCCAATCTATTCTGACCATGAGACGTTTTTAATGTGCCTTTTTTGGTGTTGAAAAGTATGATTCCATCCATCCATCCATCCGTCCATCCGTCCGTCCGTCCATCCGTCCATTGATCCATCCATCCATCCGTCTGTCCGTCCGTCCATCCATCCACCCATCCACCCTCCACCCATCCATCAACTTACATACAGGATCATTTCAATCTAATTGTGTCTATTTGCTAACACTGATGAGGACATTTATTTAGTTAAAGACCGAAATACCAATGCAAGACATCTAATGTGTCCAAATAGCACTACTTTGGAGAATACGCTCAAAGACAAAGCTAATAGCTCCTGTAAAGTAAATCACAGTGCTTGTCGGAAAAGATGTTGTTGTTTCATGCAATAACAGGAAGTTATTGATGAGAGCAGGCGTTACCTGTTGTGACACAAGGGGTCATTTGTTAGTTTTTAAACTGACTGCATGAGGGTAGCAGGTCAACTCTCACGATATCTGTATACGTCAAGGAGCCGGTACACGATAGTCTTTCCTCGGGCGGGTATCGATACATTGCCTTAAGCCGTCAATTCCCAAACTGTGGGTCGCGACCTACAGGGGGTCACGGGATTCTGTCTGGGGGGTCGTGGTGGATATTTAGAATTATTATTATTATTATTATTATTATTATTATTATTATTATTATTATTATTATTATTATTATTATTATTATTATTATCATCATCAGCAGCAGCAGCAGCTGTAGTATATTGCTGTTTTTATAACAATGGGGAAAAGTAGAATCCATTCACTTATATATTACCTTTAAACAGAACCATGTTTTATATTTTAAGAAAAAATACTAATTCTATAATTTCACAGTAAATGTACATGTACACATTTTATATAAACTATTAATTACTACACTGCATGTTAGAATGATTAGTGAGAACAATTAGCCTGTTTGCTAATTAATCGTTCCATGTCTGGCTGTATGTTAGTTACACACTTTATTAAGTCACTTTCTAACTGCAGTCTATTCCTAGATTTAGCCTTTATGTTCACTATCGACGAAAATCCAAATTCGCAGATATATGTGTTGCAGAACGGAATAAGCATTTTTAGCGCAGCAGACACCAGATCTGGGTATTCTGTTCCTCTTGCTAGCCAGAATTTATCCACATCTTCACATCTCTAAACTTTGGTCTGAAGGGAGTTCAAATAATTTATCCTGTAACTTTGCACTTAAGTCTGAAGATTCAACAGATTCATTAAATGTATCAACTGTCCATTGTAGGCCTAAATTATTATTTGAGGCAATGTAGTCTTGAATTGGATTCTTAAGTTCTTGCAAGTGCATTACAATTAAGTCTAATAATAATTTTAAATTGATTGTTTTGTCACCAAATTCTGGCATTGAATCAGTAAACTCAGATAATAATGGAAAAGTATTAAATTCTCTATTTTCAGTACGTTTAATCCATATTTTGATCTTTCTATTGAAGTCATTCACTTTATTTTCTGCATATTGAATGCTTTTGTTCCTCCACTGAAAATTAGCATTCAGCTCATTAAGGGCCGGTTGTACGAACTCGGAATAAATCATGGAATAGTTATTCTTGGAATACACTATTCATGGTATAAATGTGGTGACGAGTTGTACGATGCAATTTTATTCCTTAGATACCTATTCGACTGTTTGTAGATTTAAAACTAATGTTGGCTATGCTGCGAGTCATTCGTGGCCAACTTGATACGTAATTACTGCTTTGTTTTGCTGAAAACTTCATAGTTTTCACAATCAGCTGTTCCTAAACTATGTATTATTTCTTATTTTAACTACTTACGGTACTATGAAATCATTATGAATGTTCATAAGCGTGTTTGGATGTAGAATTGCTATACATTTTACAAAACATAAACACATATGTATACTGTGACTTCTTGCGATAGGTTAGGAGTATGGGAATATAACCTTACCGTATGTGCAAAGCTGTATCTTGTGCTGATATATGATATCTTTCCGTTTCGGTGATCAAAACGTACTTAGCCTCATTTCTGTATTTTATTTATTAAAATACTTAGTAAGTGAATTTTGAAAATTACACTTTAGTGTTGTCAATGCCACTATCAACTTAAGATATGTATAATTGGATCGTTGCACCAAGAAAAATAAAAAACAATTTGCTATATAAGTATTATTAACCAACAGAAATATTAGTAGTTATGTCGAATAATACATTAAACCGTTCCCATTACAGTTCGCACTTTGCTGATGGCAATATTTAATACAACAGCTAGAAATTGTCAACCAAACCAATAAAACCGAGAACATTATATTTTTGGGAAAGTATTCTCTATTCAATCAAAATTGTCTCTAGTGTGTTAAACCTACAGCATATAATACGAAAAATTATGAATTTATTGTAAAACAATATATTTAGATTTACGAGCTCTGATGGCGTCTTTTAATCTGGGCATCTCCTCCCTACATCACAAAGCTTGTAGTGTTATAGTTTTTAAACTAGCACATAACTTCCAAAATCTGATTATAGTACAGAATGTCGCTAATATTAATACTTGTTTTTATTAAAATCTGGACATCTATTCCACGTGTTGGAAAGAGATGTCCAGATTTTAATAAAATTGACAGCTTCACGGTATGTAATGGCTTTTTTAACATTTTAAAATTAATACTTGTGGTTATCTTACGTTTTGAAGCATATTGCCGTAGAAGTAACCTATCCTTTGTATTTCGTCAATAAAACGTAACCTCACTCTTTACAACGCTATGCATTGTGCTGGAGAATTGCTGCACTACACTATTTTATATTTACCTTGGGTTGGATTAAATGTAATTGTTTCCATAAAATAGAGGTATTTTGATGATAATATTGTAGGTAGATTTTACTTTTTTATAAATGAAACTTTATTTTAACTATCTTCTTGTCATATTTATCTTATAACCATGAAGTTGTCTGTGTGATATCATTTCTCAACTTTAATTTCATTACAGCCGTGTTCATTTATCAGACTATCTCTACAAAATATTGTATTTAGCTATAATATGTCCTTAAAACATATTATAAGGAAATGAATCGTTTATATCGGTGAAATATGGGTCAAAATTGTGCCGCATTTTCCTTTTTATACTCTATTCTCGGAATATCGGCTTATCCCCGCAAGGAATCACGGAATAAGTTATTTCATGTTTATTACCTTGATAGTCTCTATACCGTTGTCATACAACACAATTTTGCACATAACCATGGAATAACGACTAACAGAGGTTTATTCCAAGTTCGTTCAACTGGACCATTAAATTATCTATTTTCAGTACGTTTAATCCATATTTTGATCTTTCTATTGAAGTCATTCACTTTATTTTCTGCATTTTGAATGCTTTTGTTCCTCCTTTGAAAATTAGCATTCAGCTCATTAAGATGACTAAATATGTCGGCCAAGTAGTCTAGTTGTATCAACTAAGATGGATTTCTGAAAAAGTTCGGCACACTCAGAATTGGCTGATTGAAAAAGCAAAAGAGCTTCAGATCTCAATTCAAACAATCTGGTGAACACTTTACCGCCCGAAAGACATCGGACTTCGGTATGCAAGAGAAGTGATATGTGTAATGATCCCATTTCTTCACAAAGTAAAGCATATAGTCGGGTTTGTAGTGGCCAACTTTTAACGAATACAACCATTTTAATAGCTGTCTGAGAACTTCTTGTAATTGATGTGGCATTTTTTTCCCTTCTCGATGAAGGAAACAGTGTATCCATTTAGGGTTTGGCACATTGGAGTTGTTTTATACCGCTGTGTTTACTAGTTCAGGATTTTGCCCCATTAGTACATATAGCATACATTTTTCTAGTCAATTTTAGAATTTTGTGTAGCAATAATAAAAGTATCATAAAAAACACTTTCCAGTACTGTGACCAGCTAATGGCTTGCAAAACAGAATATCCTCTTTTATTGACTCTTTTGATTCATATTTAGAAAACAAAAAACTGTGCACAGTGTGCTACATCATTAGATTTGTCAAATTGAATTGATATAAATTCACTCTTTCTTATTTTTTCCATTAACTATTCACGTAAATTTCCAGCCATTTCTTCGATCCTTCTGGAGGCTTTATTATTTGATAATGGTATTTTATTTTAATTTATTTGCATCCTCAGCGCTCAATACTGTTGATACCATATCAATTGTAGAGGGAAGTAATAATGTTCCAGCAATAGTGTATGGCTTACGTGTTTTAGCTACTCTTAATGAAACAAGATAAGAAGCACGGGGAGATTTCTGGTTTACATTACTGACTTGTGTAATGGTAGTCTTCTAACTGTTGAGAATGTCCCGCTTCCTCCGAAAGAAGTCTACAGGTTTGTCCTTCAGAGATGGATGTATTGTAGCAAGATGCCTGATGAGCTCAAAAGGTTTCATACTTTCTGCCGACAATACTTCACAACTTATAACACATTTTGGTCAATCACCCAACACCGAGAAACAAAACTGATAACAAGTTTCAAAATATTTACGAAATTTCGCTTTCATTATATCTTGAAAGAACTGCTGCAGGCAGCACCAGCACTTTTCTTGTCCGTTCTTGTTAATAATGCACAACTAAATGTGTAATACTATTTTGAGCAGTTATCCAGCAATACAACAATGGGTAATGTGACTGACTAAATACATTATTGTATAAAGTGGCACTTTGTTGAACTCTGTGTGTGACTTGCAAATTAATTATTTTAAGCAGTGAATTGAATGAAGGGGTCGCCAATAATTTAATTATAGAAAAGGAGGTCGTGTGTGCAAAAAGTTTGGAAACCGCTGCCTTAAGCATAGTATGAATACTCGTAGAAATTGAGAACGGAATCGTTCTGTGTTCTTTGGATTATTTTTATTTATTTTTTAGGTATTTACAAACATATTGGCCTTCAGGTGCGAACTAATTAGCTGTCAGGGCAGTGAGAATGACTTAGAGAGAACACAAACAGAGAAACAAGTCACAAACACCCATGGCCAAGGCCGGAATCGAACCGGCGATCCCCTGCCGCCCCGAAGTACCAAAGCATTAGCGAGCACGGTCATAGGGACCGGCTTTCTTATGAAGGAGTACTATTTTACCTGTTGCACCAAAAACTGGCCATGTTATTTTTCTAAAACGAAACAACCTCAGCAATGCTACTCTTTGTAGCCAGTATTCCATAAAAAAGATATGAAAGAAACAAAAACACAACTTAACGGTTAAGGATCCTTAAAGGGCTCAGAAAGACAATCAATGCAGATATATGCAAATTAAAGGAAACATATCACATTGGAATGGCAAAAGTGCTTTGTTCCTTTCATACAAATATCATATATTTTTATTCCAGGAATAATAATTCCATGTTATACCAAAATATTGATTAAATAAATATATTTCCAACATTGGTCGTCTCCTTAGCGCGGCGGTAGCGCAGCTGCCTACCAAGCGGGAGACCTGGGTTCGATCCCCAGTACCGGCGTGGGGATTTTTCCCCCGCTGGGAGACCTGGACCGGGGTGCACTCAGCCTCGTGAGGTCCCTGGGGGGCCAATTGAGGAGCTACTTGATGGAGAAGTAGCGGCTCCAGGTCGTGAGGACCGCATTAACCGGCCGGGAGGGGCTCGAGGCGCTGACCACGTCTCACCCTCCAATACTGCACCCCATCCATGACGTTTGTAGTGGACCGAGATGGGGGACGCTGCGGCCGGGCGGTAGGCCAAGGCTTCCCGTGAGCTGTCGTACCATGGAGCTATTTCCAACATTGTATGTAGTTATGGGTAGTTAAATATTAAATTGTTTGGTAGTGGGGATATATATATATATATATATATATATATATATATCTTTGTTTCCCGTTGTGTCGTTCCCCACTGTGTATACTAAGTGTGTCTGGATCTACTCCCCTACCAATCACTGTACCTGTTGTGACGTCTGCTATGGTGGCTGAGGCTTTGCTCAATCTTCATGGAGTTTCACTGTCTCGGGGCGGAGAGACAATCGGGGTAGTTAGGAGTTGTCCGTTGAAATATAATAGCACACTTTCACTTTAGTATATTAATTCAGTCGTGACTAGATTCAATACCTATTCAGACAAGCACTTTGCTGAACATGCTACTTTGCTCTAATTTCTATAACTTCCTATAACTTTCTATCTTCGACGGTTAACTTTTGTTTTAGAATTAATAATTAAACATTACGTTGTTCACCTCTGACGTATATAGCAACCGACCTTCACATTATATAGCAACCGAACTTGACAGTGATTATGCTTGTGAGTGTCCCAAGAGCCTCCAAGCTATTACTTATATAGTAAAATATGGTGTCATGGCTGTTTCATTTCCATTGGTGAGAAAGACCGCGAACTTGGCGTCTGTGTGTCCCATAATGCATTTCTCCTTACCCATAATGCATTATAAACATCATGTGATAACCTCAATACAATGGAGAAAAACTCACTCCTTAAATATTTAAGACTTCCCCGAAATCACTTTCATTATTACTCTGTTGCAAGCAGCAAGCACCTGCACAAAGCAGTACGTGACTTATACCACCCTTCTCCCTCACAAAAGAATTTCCCTTTATGCAGCGACCTAGTTTCGTAAACAGCCTGAACTGTGCTTGCTTCAAACTAGCTTACTACACATTTAAGCTGTACATTAAATAATAATCAATATGTAATAATAATAATAATAATAGCGAGGCTAATTAACGGTCTCAGTAGAATGCACTCACTACCAAACTGATTTAAACATACATCTTGCATATTTCTCCTATTAGATGTGTCATTTCCTTCCCTTACTTTAAACGTATCTAGAAATTCAGCAACTTTAACAATGGTGATCTCTTCAACTGGATAAAAAGAAGTAAATAGACACTATTTGTCTCACACTTTAAGGTGCTACTAGGTGTGTTTGAGCTGAGGTTCTGAGGGAAGATTATTCAAAGATGAACTTGAAAACGACTTCTCTATGCAAATTACCAAGCGGTCCAACTGCCCCATATTTAACATGTGCAGATAACCCTTTGTGCGTTAAAAGAGTTGCAGAACTCAACGGTTTTCAAGTTAAAATCTGGCAATGGAACTGATGAGACTGACCTTTTTTTACCCCTTGCAATGAGCGCTACTCGCTCACCGCCACCGCTGATAAGCAAGACGAAGAAAGCTAAGTTCACTCTCGCAAATTCTCCACTACGGGTTTTAACTTGAAATAGCCCCGTTGTTCGGCAAATTTTTTAACGAAGAAAGGATATCTACACACTTCAAATACAGGGCAGTTGGGCCACTTTATGTGTTGCCCTTAAATCTTTAATATAGAACACATTTATGGAGTCGTATTTGAGTCCGCATTACAAAATTATATTGTAACTCGTATACTTATGTTATGATAGGTTTCAACAACCTATGTAAGTGGTCTTCGAATATTTTAGGTAACCTCCTGATTAAAGCCAGCCTTTAGGAATAATGTGCTTAGTAAACTAATTTATTATGTTGGAAATATATACATACACTGCTGTTAAAGTACACCTTCATCCACAAACAGAGATGCATGCATGCCACAAATAAAGAGCTTTGTTTCAAATAATAAAAATAAATAAATAGATAAATAAGAGCATAGCCAAAACTCAGTTAAAAGCGAGTTTCTAAGTTAGAATTTGTATTATATTTGCTAACCTCAGGACCGGTTTCACCAACAACTGTAATTTTACTTTACTCGGGATAAAGACTTTAAATCCGGTTAAATAGCTGTTTCACCAACAAAGTAGAGGAATGCAAACTCGGTTAAACCCTTATCGTCTATTTTCCACCGCTTACGAATCCAAATTGTAGTTAGCGAAGGAAAAAAGAAACATGGCGTCATAATAATGATAAATAGTGTGATACGAGAGAACTAGAAGTAATTTGTAAAGTTCAGATGATGAAGCAATTAGTACTTCAATGCACATTATGATGTAACATTTGTGATGTGGTCCCATCTTACAGAGTCAACGTACCTGATATGACCAAAAGTTATGAAATAAGAAAGTGCTGTATTATATTTTAGAACAAGGAGCAAGAATTGGAATTCCTACCCAAAATATAGCCAGTTAAATACTAGAATTGGCATTATTAATCCAAGATTTGTGCAAAGCGAGACCTCTTATATTAGCTGCAGTGAAATCCGTTGTAGCTAATTTTGCACTACAGGCAAGAAAACATGCTTATAAGCCCATTCCAATTTTTTTTGGACCCCGTCCGTTTCTTCTGTTTATCTTTTTTTTTTCTCCGCCACATGAAAATGCTATTTTACCAATTTTAAAAGATTACAGTTTTTCGCACCGGGCATGTTTGGGCTTTTTTTTCTCTTATGGGTATTTCTCTTCACCGATAAGTTAATCAACACAACAGTTCTATAATTCACACTTTCATCCTGTGCATCCACTGTTTTATCTCCAAAAGGAGCCGAAAGAAGGAAAACCCGGAAATGGCGGATGGCGATCTCGCTTGTCATGTATGAGAAAGTGCTGGTTCATATAGAAGATGCACACCAAGTCGATTATATTAGTAGGGTATACAGCCTCTTGGTGAAACGTGCTTCTTAAGTTCCCCGATAGACATTAATAGGTATCAGCGATAACCAGGATGACAGATAAAGTTATCGTTGTTGGTGAAAGCGGCCCTTGATAGAGTAATAATGGTTTAGTGAATAGTATAACCAATACAAAAACTTAGTCTAATAAGCTTCCTACCGATAGCAGACACAACATGGCCTTTCAAAGTTTCATATAAAAAGTTTAAATTGAATGTAAGTGGCTGAAAAGAAGGCTAGAGTTAATTTTTATTAAGGTATGCTAACATTTTCACTAGCTCCTATGCCGTAAGTATATATTTTCCCTCCTTTTCTCCATACGGGTTAATCTACAATTGAGTGTATGGAATCATCCCGCTAAAATGGACAGTAATTAATGTGGGTAAGGAAATATTGAACCACACCTTCCAACTCAGTCCCTACCCCTTACCTGGTTCTAGTACTTCATTTAAAATTTGTCTTACTCACTGCATTTCTTTCGCTCCTGAGGCTGAATCTGATCTGTGTTTACGGGTTAGTATTTGGATGCCAGACGTTTGACCTTCTATAAATGCGAGGTGAGTTCATTGAGAGGTTGATGTGGGCAGTGAAGGCGGCGGATCATGCACTCCGGCCACTCAGGTGGATTCTATCAGTACTTCTCCCCTTTCACGTTCACCTAAGCCTGATCTTTGTTCATAGGTTAATGATTGTGTGCTATAATTGAATCAAACCAATAAGAGATTGATTCACCCAGGGCCGGTATGAAAAGCAAATGATAACGAGATTCTGCTAATATCAAATAAACAAGAACGATGACAGATCAAAAGCAAATGCACGTTTCAGTGTACTCAGTTGTATCATATGATTGATTTGAAAATCTAGAATGCCCTAAAGTAACATACAAGTCTTTCTGGATTCTAAAGCATAATTTTGCATCGTTTTATTGAAATGGATCAAATGTTTCGGTATGCCTTATTCAGATCGATTAGGCAGTGCATTGCTTGTATGGGATAGCATAAAGTAGGGGTAACTTCAGGGCTTTATAAGGTAACCTACAATTTTTCCTGGGTTTCAAGGCGTAAATCACCAAAGCTTTAACCGCAAAAGCCTATTGGTATGAATCTCTATATAAGGGGTGAAAAATGCGAGCATACATCATGTATGTTTGCATGGTTAAATGTGGTTTTCACCGGGTATCATAAGTTTGATAATTTTTGTCCAGAAGGCCAACTTTGCAGATTTTAGTTAAAAGGCTGAAGTATGGGCCGGAGTGATGGTTGAGTCTTCTGAAGTATAATATAACTTTTGGTTCTAGAACGTAGGCGTCTTAAAGTATTGTCCAGATAGGCAAAATATGTGATATATTTAAGAACGATTTGAATAAATTGGTAATGTTTGGTGTAAACTATAATTTCCGCCAGGTACTAAACGGACAGTAGTTCTGAGTTTCATTCCATATGTCAGGCGGTGCAGAGTTGATTTGAAGGGGTTGTAAATGTGAACGCAGTAGTTCTTCAAACTTGTAAGGTGGACTTAAGCTTTTATCGCTGTACCACAGCATGCGTTTACACAGGTCAACGGGTGTGGATTTATTTATAAAGGATTGAAATTATGAGGTAGAAATCGCTTTTGGAAACAACACTATTTTCGTCGGTGTGCAATGAAAGGAACCTTCTATTCAGTTATATATGAAATATCATATTCAAACTGTGGCCGCTATAGTGACTTATTTGCGCTATAGTTAGCGTGTGGCCATGCGGTAGGATGTTGAGGGAGTTGAGGCTTCTAGCCTTCGTAGGTAGCTTTATGCCGGTCCCCTTAGCCGCGCTCGCTAAATTGCCAAATTTGGTGCTTAGTGGGGCAGGGGATCGTGGGTTCGAGTCCCACCTTGGTATGGGTGTTTGTGTGTTTGTAAATATATGCATGTCTATGTATGTATACGTAAAAACAAAATTGTAAACAAATAGGTCAGCAAATTTCAAATGTAGGAAACTGGAAAAAAGAATACAAAGAAAAAAAATAAACAAGTACAGCGCCGGAATCCTGACAAAGGTCCGGAAGGGTGTTTGGGTTTTTAATTTTTTTGCTAAATTAAAATAAAAAATAAAAAAAAAAAGTGGGTATCGAAATCATTATGGAATTACTCGTACTTAAACATTTACACTTTTCACTCACTCTCACACAAAGGAAGTGACATAGCTGAGTGGTTAGGTCAGTCATCTCTCACCAAGGCGGTTCGGGTTCGAACACAGGCAACCGCATGTGGTATTTGTGGTGCACAAAGCTGCCCAGGGGCGTGTTTTGTCCGGGTTATCCGGTTTCCTCCAACATCGCATTCCACCGGTGCTCCACCTTCATTCCATGGATCATCAATGCCATTGCCTGTGATGGCATATGAGGAAAAAGGGGCGTTAAACACTATGGAAAAGATCTCGCACACTTATTCGGTTCTCTTACCCCTCCCCCCCCTCTCTCTCTCTCTCTCTCTTAAGCACTAGCACACATTCTCTCTCAAAATGTTAGTACATACAATTGCATTTTGTTTTTATGCCTTCAGATTATACGGTTCATAACCTTTACTTTCAATAGCACCTACATATAATATTTTGAGTTCGCGTTGCATTCCACCCAAAAGCTGGATATCGATATTTCACTAGAAGCATGTGTTTTTATTGCTCCTGAATAAAACATATTCTACAGCAAAAGTCCTCTGTGTATCTGTGACAGAAGTATCTCAAAAATAAAATGGGATAAACATCAAAATACTTATTTAAGTTTAGAATCTTAAAGGAATGCGACAGGAAGATTATTAAGAAAATTCTGTCACTCCAGATTACATTTTACATGTACATTTTTTATGCTTTCTTGAAAACTCCTACAATGATTTTGTTTAAAGTGTAATATGTTTAATACTTAGGTAATTATATAACTAATAAAATGTATACCTTCTTTAAGTTTCTGTAAACAACGAGCCACTCTTCCTTGTCAAGAAAGGCTATATAATATTGTTTAACTGGTAAACGTAAGGTATTGACTATGAATTACCTTTAAACTACACGATTTATGTATTTGTATATTTATTTTTGTTTTTGTGCTTGCAATTGTTTCTTGCTACATAATTGAAAGACTGGATATTCAAAATCAGCATATAGTAACCAGCTAATTGTTTTTCGTGTTCGTGTTGCAATTGTTGTTTTTTTTAATAAAAAAATACAGCCCCGGAGGCTTGTCAGGACTCCGGCGCTGTATTCCTTTTTACCTCTTTTTTTTTTTTTTTTTTTAGTTTCTAAATTTCCTTAGTTGACCTATTCGTTTTTCCTTTTTACATATACATACACAAACACATTTACAAACACAGAAACACCAAGGCGGGACTCGAACCCACGATCCCGTGTGCCGCGAAGCACCAAAGCGAGACACTTTAGCGTGCGCGGCTACGGAGACCGGCAAATGTGTGTTTTTTTTTTTTTTTGTTTTTTTTTTTTTATTTTTTAAAAACAGTACCGGAGTCTGGTCAGGACTCCGGCGCTGTATCCCCATTTACATTTCCCCCCATAGGTTTTACTGTTTATTACTGGTTTTACTGTTCCTTTTACAAACATAGACACATTGCACAAACATATAACACCCATGCCCAAGGCGGGACTCGAACCCACAATCCCCTGCCCACAGAGCACCAAAGCGAGCGCGGCCATGGGGACCGGCTTTTTTCGTGTACGACTCTCAAAGCAGATAAATGGCTCATGTTCAGAACTCGTGCAACGCGCCAACTACTAGCGGCAAGGATGTCACCAATCGCGCGTAACACATTCTCTTCTAGATCGGGTGTTCTGGCATACCTCGCACGGCCAATATGTTCTTACTCACAGGGAAGGATTCATATGTACAGCCTATGCAAAGGTACTGTGACGTTGTACCGAGCCCAATGGTTCAGGTGTTTGGTCTGGAACTGGCATTCGCGAGATCGTGGTTTCCGCTCCCCGCGGCCGAACTCTCTGTTCCATGTGTTTCTCGTGAGTTTTCCGGGTCACTTGGCGAATACTGGAGAGAATTCTTCATTCCTCCGAACTTCCTTTCCCTCCATTTCATCCCAACCAGTCTCTTTCAGGGATGTTAGTGTTGACGAAGACCGCGGCAGAGGCACCATTTCATGGAGATGGTTGCACTCTTGAAATACAGCTTTCGGTGGCGGAATGGCACTAGTGGTTGTCTACGGAATCAGGTGGTCTATCTGTGATTTTTTTATGGTGTTTAACGTCCGTTTTACTGCTATGACACCACAGGCGATTACACAATTTATACGTGGAATGAAGATGGAGCACCAGTGGAATGCGATGGCGGGGGCAACCGGAGAACCCGGAGAAAAACCGCCTCTGCGCCGCTCTTTGTATACCACAAATTGTACATACGGTCGCTTTGGATCGAACCCGCACCACCTTGGTGAAAGACGAGTGGTCTAACCCTTGGACCACGGCGCAGCCCTATTCGGGACTGAGTCATGGGCTCCTGGCACTCCCCGAATCGAGATAAACTGCTTATGAACTGTTAGGGGCCCTCTGTGATGGGTCTGACGAACAGTGTGGAATATCCCTCCCTAACATACACACGCATACAATACCTGTGACGAGGTCGCCATCAATGCAGGAACACCTCAACATAGCGTCGTTGCGCCGCTCTTCCATTACATTCAGTGAACCCAGTGAAGTGTTGATCAGCCAACTCTTAATTATTAATGCACACTATTATAACATTGCCTGAAAAGCATCACTCCAGACAGAACCGAGCTGTACTGAATGCAAACTTGAGGGCAACCAATTAAAGGGCGCATTGCCGTTGTCAAGAAAAGAATTGCCAATATTAAGAAAAACGTAGTGCAGCATGAAAACCATGAAAATGTTACCCTTCGATAATTCGGCCATTTTCTAAGGGAGGTAAGGCAGGTGGCAATCTAGCGACCAGAATTATGCTCGGGAAAAAAATCTGGTCACGTTTGTGGAGGTTGGGGCACCAACATAAATAGCTCCATTTCATTCTGGACATTTTATGAACGTGAGTATACATGCTGTATATGTCACAAAAAATAAGGTTTTAACACCTAAATCAAGGTGCACAAACCGTTATTCATATCTCGTTGAAAATGTTAACATACTGCATTAACTGCGACTTTCTGCGACCGCTATATCGTCATTTAAATTAAATCTGCTCGAGAAACAAATGTACATAAATTGCACCCTATGCTGGTGGACCACATTTTGTTGGTAAGTTTTTCTATCTATATCGTGTCAGATGTTATCAGACTTATCAAAACTACATTTCGAAGGTTCAGTGCTGGAACTAGATAATTGCAAACACACTGTTTTGAGATAATGAAGGTCTTATATTTGTACACATATAACATGTCATCTCCTTATATAGTGGTGATTTACCCGGATTAGATCCCAAATGACGGCATGTGAGATTTGTGGTGGACGAAGCGGCGCAGGGGCGGGTTTCCTCCGGGTTCTACGATTTTACCCCGCCATCACATTCCACCGGTGCTCCATTTTTGTTCCTTGTTATCATCAGTGTCATCGCCTGCGGTGCCATAGTAGTAAAAGTGGGCGTTAAACACTATAAATTTAGTGATTTGTTGAGCACCTTTTTTGCGACAAGGGCAGTTAAAATGTCGTATTGCATGTCTAAGAACAATTTTCATAAAAAATGCAAATTTATTAAAAAATTAAGTTCTCAGAAACACAGTTTTAGTTTCAAAGTAAACCGACATTAGCAACATTAGTTTTCACGCAAAGAGCTAAGAAAAGGTCTGAGCACTTGAATGACACAAAATGTTATTCAGTTCACAAAAATTAAATAGCTAGTTTTGCACTATGAACTCGGGAATCTACTACCATTTTGTGCTCCTTGACAAGTAAGCACGATTGGATAAAGTTGTAATACTATTTTTATAATTATTTGATTACTGTGATAAAGTCTATATACTTGGATTTGCTGATGTACTTATAATCCTTGCACTAATGAGATGACCGCATTGTGGTTGCGCTGCAGTCAACTAACTGCTCTGAAATCTTTGTCCTCAAAGTTTTCTTAAAATTTGTAACTGGTCGGGACGCGTGCCTCAAATGTAATCCAAGTCATTTTTCGCCAATGAAATGCCTATCTCTTCATATTTTCTTTCCCAAATTAAAGTTAGTTGGCGCAAAATATATGATCTCCAAAGATAATGTTTTACATCACTGTCTATGGCTTGCAACCTGTGTCCATGACCACTGTGAACAGTTACTTCATAATTCCGGCTACGATTTTTCTACTTGCTGGAATTCAACTCCTATTCCTGAATGAAAACATTTTTACCCATTCCATAATGTCCATATGTAAGCAGCTTTAAACCAACGCACTTTTACTTTCAGCATCTTGTTCACAGCATCTACACACACATACCCACACACCTACACACACACACACACACACACACACTCACTCACACACACATACATACTGCCACAAATTGATTAAAAGTCAGCGCATCGTTACGGCCACTGAAACATGAAGTAAACCCCCTGCTTTACATATGTTCCTCATGCATCATACCTTTCTTTATAAAATACATTGTAAACTGTAACTTTCAAGTTATCTTGCCAGACTCATATATAAAAAGAGATATACTTGTTGGGCAATTTGCATGAGCACCTGCTGTAAAAAAAAGAATTTACTGACACAATTTTGCTTGTTCTTCCTCCATTCTTCTCTGCTCATAGTGTTGGTTTAGGTGGTATTCATAATCGGGTGTGTTCGCTGTCTACAAAGGCTACATATATTTTCATTTGTTTGTTTTGGTTGTAAAACACCGAAATTATAGCGCCAAGTTCTTGTCTATTAGATTTAGCACTTTTCAACCTGTCTGATTGCTTCTTTCATTTTATATGCCTCCGTGGTTTCAAGGTGCACGTTCCTTCTTTTAAGCGGTTCCTTAGGCACAGAGTCATTCTGAGACTGGTTTCGGTTCAATAGTCGTCTTGACTAGGTTTGTATTTTGACGAGGACAACTGAATTTTAGTCACCAAGAGGGCTTAATTATAGGCCTGATTTTCTTCCAGTTCTCATTAAACATATTTATCAAAATTTATCAATTCTGGGCGAGACCCTTCCTCATGAAATAATATTATACCAATATTTCCGTAGATATATACACGCATGGGCTGTGGAAAAAAAGAGATGGAAAGGAAATTGAAAGTAATTATATTTTATGGCGTCATATAATGTGTTGAGAATAAAAACATATAGAACATTTGCGATATGTAAAAAACCAGTGGAAACAGTGCCTTGGGTGAGAGTGCAGATATCCTGTTCTTCATGGAAGCGCCTGATTCTGAGACACGTATCACTTTCCTGATTGGGTGCACATTTTCCAATACGGTATAAGTTTGTTAGGGATAAGTGATTGTTAAGCAGTAGTTCGCTATGTTACCAGAGCAATTCTAGTCTAAAGAAGAACAATATCACTGATATAGGACCAGTTTTCTATCCCTTTCAAACACAAAACTTTTGCAAGCTTTAATCACCGTAATCTTTGTTTAAACATCTTGATCAACTGTATTCCACGAAACACACATTTTAAACAGGCTATACGATGCACAGAGAGGCAGCATTGCATTGCACCAACAGAAACACGTCAAAACACTATGTGCCAAATAACAGCCCAAAGACTGATAATACGGTACTGCAAATCTATAAACCCTGTCTTCTTCGCCTTGTTAGTGCAATTTGCGTTGACACTAAATTTAAAAAATCGATTTCTACAGTAACCTAAGGAGTGATTGCTACATGTGCCACTTTGTATACTTTTCAAATTGACAGATCAACAACTCAAAATGCAACATGTTGTTAACCCGCTATTAGCATTTATGGGTAACCCATAAAATTTGATTTATCTGACTGTAGAATTGTACCCACAATTTAAACTAGTGAAATGTTTCAGAGCGAAAATAATATACGGATATTAATTCATTTAATGCCTCTAGTTATCATTTCTCAAAAATTTTGTTGGTCCCATTAGCCATCATCCATTTGCCCATTAAATTAAATAGTGCTATTTAAAGACTGTGGATTATAAGGCACAAAATATTCCGTATGATAATACTGTAATATGAAAAGCATACTCCATGTGAAGATAGGTATGAGCCTCATCTTCACGTCAAAAATCCAGAGCGATAAAATCTACGCCCGTAGAATGCCTTTGAATGGAGCAAACAGTCTGTAGGTCGAAATTGATACACCGCTGAAGTGATATTTTACATTATCGCCTGTAAAATGTCGCAACAGTCTAAATTTGCAATCCGGAAGAAGAGTTGAATCTTCTAACGATTAAGAATTGGCTTCCATTTATTCCTGATTGTCTAACCTGAGTTTCATATAAAATTATAACAAGCGTTTTCTTAACATTTTTGTTTTAACATATTAGAAACAAAAGGTTAGTTTCAAGTTTTATTTTCACAATTGATAGATAATAACAAAAATAAATGATAATAATAGTAATAATAATACTATTATTATTATACAATAAACAGGACCAAAGGACACTATATATGAGTGGATGCGTGATAGCTCAAAAATATAATTAACGTGTTACAAGCATTAAGGAAGTTACTGGTGTCTGTCTGGCTATCTTACCCGGCGTTGTATGTACGAATACATTTTGTAACTAAAGATCGCTGGCTATGCACGCGTCGCATGAGCCATGTGCATGCAAACTGTTTCTTGTCCCATATGATACAACTATGCTTGAACAGCTGCAAATTGTACTCGAAACACGTCGAGCCTACATGACAATGCGCTTACTTTGACTACATTGCCCCTAGTTTAATAAAAGAACCAGGAGAAAGAAAGAAAAAACAGAAACTTAGCAAGTGGTGTAAAGACCGGCTAAGGAAGGAGAAAAAGCCTCTCACTCACATTAACCTACCGAGTGAAATTATTTTAATTAATCAAAAGCTGCCTCTATGATATTCATTAGATTTGATACAAGACTTCGGTAACGTTTAATGAACCCTAGGTTTCACTAACAGGATAATTTCTCCTGTTATTTTAGTTTCTGTTAAGCCAGTTATACGCTTTTATCTTTGGAAGACAGAAACACCTTTCAGCACGAGGTTGCAGAACTCAGTCAAGAAATCTTAACTTTATACGAGTCAGCAATTTCTTATACCTAACAAGTGAGAGACGCTGTCCGCTGCTTCCAAGTAGTACTTCGAATGTGCATGTCACAACTGCTTCTCACTGAAGCATAGACAAAAATTCTGCTTCTGAACCTCTGCAATTTGGAGACTATTCATATGAATCAATGGTAGCTTTAGATTTGAAATTTTAGCTTATCACAAGCGAACTAATTGTTGTACTTAATTACATGGTCACACAGGATGTTTCTTAAAGACAATAATGTAAATACATGTATGGGCTGTGGAAAATAAGAGAAAAGAAGGGGCCGCACTGTGGTTAGACCACTCGCCTCTCACTAAGGCGGCCTGAGTTCGATCCCAAGTGACAACATGTGGGATTTGTGGTGGACAAAGCGGCGCATGGGTGGGTTTTCTCCGAGTTCAACCGGTGCTTCACCTTCGTTCCATGTATCATCACTGTCATCGCCTGCGATACCATAGATGTAAAAGTGGGTGTTAAACACTATCAGGAAAAAAAAAAACAGGGAGAAGAAGGAAGTTGAAGATAATTATACTTTATTGCTTCAAAAATACGTTGTAAATAAAACAATATAGTAACATAAGCGGAATGCAAGGACCAATGGAAACAGTGCCTTGAATTAGCGTACAGCATTGCGAAAATAAAACAAGGTTAGTTGTGCTGACGAAAATCATAATAATGAATCTCGCTCTGTACACATTTCTAAATAAATACTAACATTTCTGGAATGTCGTTGCTTGGATGCTGGACCGAAATTCCAATTACAGCTCCTTTTGTTACATAAGAAGTATCTTACTCATTTCATAACTCTTAATCTTATATCGTGAATATTGACTCGAAAAATAATTCGTTGATTGTAGGTAATTCAACTTCGGCGTTTAATAATTTCCACTTTGAAATATTTCCACATACATACTTTCAGACTCTGTGGAAGGTAGAGAAGAGTTCTAATTTAAATAAATAAATAAAAATCACTGCGGCAACTATATACTAACCAGAAACTTCCAGTTTGTAGAGCTTTATATTAGCTGCTTGGCTACAGAGGCACTGATGCTGTCTGCAAAACGCGATGAAATCCCAGATTATGCATCATACAATGTAATACTAATTGCTTCACTGTCTGATCCTTCGCGGTTGATTTTTGTTTTTCTAGTTCCACGCTATCTATCATCCCTGTCTTGTATTCGTGGTTGTACAAAACTAAGTCTATTATAAATTCCTGCGCCATTTTTTCTCTTTGCTTCGCTAACTACGGTTTGGATCCGTAAATGTGCAAAATGGTCAGTAAAGCTTTAACCGGGTCTGCAGGTTTTGGCAACTATTAGTCTGTTTTACTAAAAGACGATTTTTTTTTTTGCTTTTCCATTTTGGTACGTTTCTGTTGTTTTCCCAATTGTTTACATTTTCTTTTTACTTAGAAATACACATACACACGTACAAACACACAAACACCCATGCCTGAGCCGATCCTTTGCGCCACGAAGCATCAAAGCTAAGTAAGCACTTTAGCGAGCGCTACCATGGGGACCGGCTTTTCAAACCTTTTACCGGAGTTAAATAAAATGGTCGTTGTTGGTCACACCGGCCCCTTAAAGTAATTTATGATTCCCCTTTCGCAGTAGCAGTCATGTTGCTAAATAAACAAGCGCATACATAATCTTCACTTTTACTAAAGTCCCACTCCTGACTTACCCAAGCTTGTGCGTACACGTGATGTTCAGATTTGCTAGCGCAAGTGCAAGCTTAGCAAGCAATGAAAATTCTCACTTACTTCCATACGCGGTCCGGATCTGACATTCTGCCATGTTATTCTGCCATTAGAATTGCTTTGTAGTTATTTACTCGTCTTTTATCAATTTTTAGGGCCCTAAGCCACAACGCGTGCTAAGCCACAACGCGTGGCCGAGGGAAGAGGAGTAGAGTAGTTCCGGCCGAAGGCCGCGATTGCGGAGATACGACGGGGTGTAGTCGAAATACCTGTGAAGCTAAAACCCCAAAGATCCCAAGAAGAAGTCAAAATCTCGTAATCTAGCAGATTTCAAATCTGGGGATATTAATATTTTCAACACTTTCTAATTCGCTTCGGCTGTGGAAATGTTATCGAAAATTCAATCAATATACAAGCCACTTGCACATCGGCGGAAAAAAATCATTTTTTAAATACCATATTTGTCTGGGTCCGACACGACATAACGGATTGTTGACAGCATATCAATAGTTATAAGCAGCCGTTGCAAGTTACATTACGGAATTAATAAATATGCTACCCTAAATGTGCCTTCATTGTAGCGCTGAGGCAAAGCTTAGGTATTTCTGTGGTGAAGGTTAGAGGTTCGCTTTTGGTGTGTGGCAAACTCTTTAATTTCTCCTCTTAATAATTTTTATCGACACATAGCGGCTACTTATTTTCGATATACTGCATTTCATACACTACATTCGTAAACATAGTAGATTAGAAATTAAAATGATTCTTTATCTAATTGCAATGTGCTGCACACGAAACCACATGATATGCAGCAGGTTGCGCAAACGTATCAGCACTAACAGGTTCTCTTTCAGCGAATCATACTGCGTTTGAAAATGACAGAATGCGCACTCAAAGATATACGCACAAGGAAGTCTCTGCTTACACTAATCAATGTAGCAGGTATTTCTGCTCGTGAGGAAGCAGCTCATATTGTGCCCAATTCATAATGAGATATAAGCGCAGACTTTGCAACCATGTTATTCAAGGTAAGTATTCGTATAGACGCACGAAACGCGTTCGCAGTGCAATGCCACAGTTTGTAAACTCCAAATTTTATCCTTGCTTTGCAGACATAAAGGAAGAATTCTGCATTTCTTCCTGTAAACATTTCCTCCTGTTCGACACCAGACAACCGCAATGCGAGAATTTATACCGCCTTCTGTACGTACAGCTACTCTTCTATTTGGTCATGCCGCTCCATCTCTCATTTCCCTCTAAAGGTTATGGTAGTCTCGTTGTTGAATCCTCCTTTGATTTAATGGATTTTTATAGCGTTTAACGCCTACTTTTACATCATATTGCACCGCAGGCGATGACACTGATGAGACTTGAAATGAAAATGAAACACCGGTGGAATACGATGGCGGGGAAACCGGAGAATCCGATAAGACCCACCCCTGTACCGCTTTGGCTACCACAAATCCCACATGTGGTCGCGTGAGAACGAATCCGAGACACCTGGGTGAAAGGCGAATGGTCTAAACACTCAGCAATTGCGCGAGGATCTGCGTTTACAATTCTTGGTTCTTACAAATCCTAAGGCGCAAAGAAATAGAGGACATTGCATTAAATGTGCAGCTTTGTCGTTTTCTGCAGTCCCCATGCTTGTACTATTTTCAATATTTTGGTCAAGCAATCATTGTGAGCGTCAATTGTGCGTATGTAATTTTTATAAACTATTTAGTCATTAATAGATTTCAGTGAATTGTGTTATAAGATATTCTTGGCTGTTATTCAACTTGAAACTTCTAGCGCGCTTGGAATATATCCGCATATAATTTACAGATCTAGAAGCCCGTGCCAACACCTTGCGTTTCCTATGACTGCATTGTAAATGGCCTTCCCACGCGCTACGTTTATTCTGCGTTACGACTGCGCTTGCATCTCGTTGTGAATGTAGTTTTTGAGTTCCTGCAGCTACAGCGCAGAGGTAGCTGAGATTATACTGGGAAAGGACTGAACGCAGCCGTCCTGGTTCAGGAAAAAAGACGTCTGTCCACTCTGCAGCTTTAGTTGTAGTAGTCGAAAGGAAGCTTCTGAAATGAAGGCAGAATCACAATTCCCTGGACCAGTTCCAACAGTTCTGCGAATGTAAACTACGCAGGACTTCATGCGCGAACGGTACCTAAAAAGCAACATCTCACAGACGATCACAGATTGCTTCCCTCGTGTTTGCAGAGAAAAATGCTAATCGCGACTGAAATAGCATGATATTATCAGGCGAGGTGATATTTTCTTGTATACATAAGGGAAAGGTGATTGTCCAATGTCCACTTCAAAATACGTGGCTTTAGAATTTCATTATGGTCACGTACCCGTATTCTGTTGGGTCTGCATATCAGGGACGGTCCATGTGTGCTGTGGCAGCTTGACCATACACTGAACAGCGCACAATACATGATAATATTCGAGAAGTTTGATTTCTCTGTGTGGATGACATATCCTGTACGATCATGATGATCGTACAGGATTTATCCTGTCAACAATGTCGAGAAGTTTGAAATTGGTCCCAGAGAGACAGGATATCAGAGCAGTAGATCAGAAGGGTTCACCACATTTGAACCTATTGAAAATGTCTGGGATTAGGTGAGAAAGGAGCACGCAGGGATTTACTTTTATCCATGCCCCGAAGATTGAGGACAGTTATACGTGATGGGGGTTCACAAAACCAATATTAAGTACAATTATTTGTTGTGTGTTTTAATTTTAGAAGTTAAGGGTTTGTTTACATTTGTTTATTTAGTTATTTAAAACCAGTGTTTTAGAAGAATTATGCTTTTGTCTGCTTAGGTGTGCGGAATACTTCAAATGCTAAGGCTATAGATATTAATGCAACATTATATTCCATATATACAGTCAAAATATAGCAACATAAAACATAACAAGAAATGCGAGATTTTATCTGAAGAGTAGGGCAGTCCACGTGGCCGCGCCCGCTAAGGGGCCTAGATTTGGTGCTTCGTGAAGCTGGAGATCATGGGTTCGAGTTCCTACTTGGGCATGTCTGTTTGTGTATTTTTAAGTGAAATGGGAAACAAATAGTCCCACAAAGGAAATGTAGGGAAAATAGGAGGAAAAAGAAGGGAACTACAGCACCGAATTCCCGACAAGACTCCAGAACTGTATTAAAAAACAACAAATAAATAAGTAAAAAAGCTGATAGGTGGATAAAAGTGCCTTCTTAATCTCTCGACTATCGTAATGTTATTCAATGTTCTGGTTTTAGTAGCTTATAAGCTGACCATTACGTTATGACGCAAGGCCGATCTACAGTTCCTGCATGTGCGATGTGAACAAAGATGTTACGAAAATACACGAAGCCCCTCGATTGACAAATGCAATTTGGGGAGGCCTTTTTTTTTTTTCTCCACTTACAATCAATACACTTACGCAAATTTGTCACAAAAATACTCGGGCATATTTGTACTACAAGAGCCTTTGAGCAGCCAGCCGCCTTAAAGGGTTGAATGTAAGGATATGCGAAGTTGTCCAAGTTTCAACCACACTGGTAGGAAGGTGATTTTGAAAGCATGAACATGGGAATTGTTTTAGAATATAAAATATATTATTTTCCGTAAGTCTGTCGCTTCTTCCGTGCATAAATATGAACCCTGATAGACCACGAAACACATTCTTCCAATGGGGAGTTGAGAATATAGGGCAAGTGCAATTTGTTTTTTTTTTTTAAATCGAGGTACGTACTGAGTAAAACTCTTGGTTAGTTTTTCCAATATAAGAAAATTTTAATATTTTTGAAGCCCAATAGTAGAACATTTTAATTAGTTACTCTAAACAGTGCATATTTCCACATAAGAGGTTTTCAATACCTTTGTTAAGAGTAATTTTTGGCAGATGTAAGATAATCTATAATTTGCATTGCGTGCTATAGTATAAGATGTACAAAGCGTTGTCTAGATGGGTAAAATATTCTTATCAGAGTTGAAAATATGAATTAAAGTAAGATTGGTAGAGGTTCTTAAATTTAGTGGCCAGCTTGTAGTTTTTGCCAAGTTATAGAATTATAGGTTTAAGTTTTGTCAAAATCATACCAAAAATAATTCTTAAGAAAGTTAAACGAAAAAGAGGGCGCTATGAGATGGTATTAACAATCTGTGCCACTCGCCATAAGTAACATAATTTTTAAATATTTTTTTACCTTCCGATTTAACCCATTGACCTAGAAGCTATTGAAATATGTCAGATTCTTAGTTAGGAGTCTAAAATACTCTTCGATGTAAATATCGGTTCTCAAAAAGACGCAATTGGAATTGGTAAAAATGAATAGGAAACCCTGCTCCAGTTTTGTCGTGCTGGGAATAATATATAAACTAGAGTGTCGGAAGGAAAGGTGAATTTTAATTATGAAAGTATTACAGAAATCTGATGTATCCCATTCACATAACATTCACTACCTAAATTATTTTTATAAAAGGTCATTCTTCTATCTACTTCACCTAATCCAGATAAAAATTAATAGAAATTGTCCTATTTCTCTTAAGTAGAAAGGAAATAAGTGAATACACTAGTTTAAGCAGTAATTCAAATGTCCTAAAAGTCTTGTCGCTAAGGCATAGCCAGAAGTAAAATTAAAAAAAAAAAAAGAAATATGACTTGCCGTTGAATAGAAGTTTAAATATTTACACAAATAACCACCAATATTTCAAAAGTTGTTAACTCTACTAAAGAAACAAAACGATTAATTAATTTGACATAAATTTTGCACTTTGACCCTTGGATGCGCGATGGGAGCCTTTCAGGCCCGCGAGTGAATCACTCATCCCTTTAATTATATTAAAATAATTTATAAATGTACCCTATTTTATGTAATGCTCAAAAATATGTCTAGATGATAAAGTTGTATTTGATATAGCAAAGATCTATGAAAACAGTGTTTTCTTAATGCTATGTACATAACGGATGAGTAGATCTGTTATAATCTAATGTTTTAGCAAGCGCCTTCTGCCAGTCTATGGATGTTGGTGCCTGTAATATTTCTTTATTGGCAATTGCTGAAAGTGCTAGATTCTAGTAACAATAATATTGGACTTCCTGCTCGTTGTTGAAGTTAAAGAGAGAAAGGTGTTGCTCTCATAGCTGATGTAAGTATGATGTAATGTTTGTTATTCTCTCTGTTTTACTATCTTCTCTCTTTCTCTGACAAAGTTATCATTTAGACCTTCTTTCTAACCAAGGAACATTCGTTTCTTACAGTATGAAATCATCTAGAAGTTCTCGAAAAGAAAAATCTACTCAATTTAGCTGATACAAACGCTTCAGCGATTATTTCAGAATAGTTGGACGAATGTGAATCTAGTATTGCTTTCGAAAACGAAATTCATCCCGCATGTAGACCTATGTCGGACAGTGTAGAATCTGAACAAAGTCAGGGATGTAAATGATGTAGGCTTAGCCTGGCCTGCTAATACAGCGCAGCCTGCAAACCGTTTTTTCGGACGCGATGGAGCAAACTACTACCCCCTTCTAGCAGAATGCTTACTCATAATTAAATCCACAATTTGTAGCACCATATCGTGTGTCTGAGTGACAGTTACGTCACATGGAAAGGGATGAGTGACGTAATTCGTCCTTGTGTACCTACATAGCCAAGAACATACCACCCCAACTACAGTAAAACCCCACAATTTCACTCTTCAAGAGAGTATTGCTAAATGCGAAATAATTGGGATAGCATTACATACCAGATGTGAATTATTGGGTATGAGGAAGCAATTTTGTCACAATTTAATAGGAAATACAGTACAATAAAATAATACTATTTCTGAAGATTCGGCTGCAGTACAGTGCATAAAAACCAACAGATAATTTATTATGAAAAGATGTTTTCGATTAATGATTGCCGTGTAATGGAATCACTACTATGAATTATTACATTTACGCTTTTTACGACAAATCACTATGTAACTGCAGAGAATTCAAACAGAGCCTAAAACAATAAAACACACTGACAGGGAACCTAGTAAATTCCTTTCAAGAAAAGGCCCGATAGTGCCGACCGAGGGGTTTTCCAGATAAATCACTCCAGCTACAAGGACCACTGAATATAGTCAAACTATTTTTGCACCATACTTTTAAAACGTTAAAAAATCTGCTAATATACAACATTTTTATTAATTTTCGACCCGAAAAGGCGTGAATAGTGGGATTTGGAAGTGTTAAGCGGCTACAATTATGCTGTATTGATATAGAGCTTCCAGGAACTTTGCAAATACATAGAGCGTAATGTACGGAATAGTGTTATAATCGGGAGCGTAATCACCACGTTTTACTGTAGTACCATGGCTGGACACGACAATCAAGTTATATCATTGTGATTGGTGCAGTGCTGCTAAAAATAAGTACAGCAATGCCGAAATCAAAGAAGTCGTTGAACGGACCTTCAAAGAAATGCTGAAGGAGTTTGGAAATCCGTATTTGTGTGCACGAGAAAACATTATTCAGGGTAGTGCATGTTAAGGTAGAATAATGATAATTAGAAAATGACATTTAAAACAACACTGCAACACCAAGAAACGCATATAAATCTGTTAAAAATCTTAAGATAAAGAACAATTTGAATTCTCCGGTGGAGGTCCAAGTAAATTTTTCTTTTTTTTTTTTCTTTCCTTTTCCTTTTTTTTTAAAGATTTGTGTGAAATGATGACTCAATGCAATATGCCATTACAGAAAGTGGATGACATATATTTTAAAAACTTTTTAGAAAAATACACAAGTCTGAAGGTTCCAAGGATGGCAACACTTCGTCAAGGTTGTCTTATGAAACAAAGCTACATGCCATGAGAAATACAGTAGCAAATAAGAAAATCTGGGTTTCACTTGGCGAAACCACGGCTGGGACTGAGACATGTGTTAGGAATGATATGGCTGGTATGCTATCGCCAGACAACCCAGGAAAAACGTTTTTGCTTACAAGTGAATTTTGCTTAAGGTTAATCACCGAACTATATGCAATATGTTTGAAAAATCCATTAGTATATTGTGACCTGAGTGCATCCAAACGGAAAATGTGTTGCTAGTAAGTAACGGATAAAGTGCCATACAAATAAAGCTGCAAAGGAATTGAAGGTATCATACCCCATTCTCGTATATCTCGCCTGTTAGGCTCACGCTTTACATAGAGTAGCCGAGATTATATTGCCCAGATATGGACAGATTTATATACAATGTAAAAAATGTAGTATTCAAGATCTGCAAATTTAAAGAAATATCACGTTGAGCTCCATTACCTCCAACACCTGTACTAACCCACCGGTGAACGTGCCCAGACGCAGCAGTGTATTATGCTAATTATATAAACAGTTGTGGAACTAATTAGTACATTAAAAATGAACATAGTGCGGAGATTGACACTGCGAGATATCTTTTTTTTCTGAGATGTTGTATGACAATTCCGTAAATATTAAAAATATTCTTTTCAGATTTCTCTGAAACAATCGCAAAGTTAAAAACACCGCATCAAAAAATGCCCCACGCACTATACAAACAGAACAATGTATTTAGCAAACCAAATCAATATTCGACAACAACATTACTTTACAAGTGCAGAAAAAACCGATTGACATAAAACAAAACAAACAAAAAATCCTGGATATTCCGTAGTGTGTATAATAAGGGACATGCTCTTAGAAGTTAATACAAAACTCTCGTCTATTAAAGACAGCGAAATTCACTATTTTATGTTTGCTCCAGTAATTTCCTGTGTGCTCAGTTATCGTAGGAGAAGCTTTAATTTTGATATACTGAGAATGTATACCGTTATTTATTGCAATGAGTGAAGTTTCGCAATGAATGAATGTAATTCCAACATTAAACACATGTCTAGCTTCAAGAAGAATGTGCAACTTATTTAACTATGTACTCGCCTGGACGAGGGTCAAGCAGTGAATTTTGGAACAACCATCCCTATGTACATGGTAAGAGGCTAAAATGTGTGGCTCTATTCATAATATAATGAAAATTTCTCCAGGTCTTGCTAGGCGAACAAATACACAAACTCCAAAAGATGGTTGGAGTTAGTTCACTGCAAATAGTATTGCGAATTAAATAGTTCATTGCACAAATGACGAAGGTCGACACTAAGTAACTCTAAAAGGTCAAATAAGGCGTAATGTTACCAACGAGGAAATCAATGCAATTTTTTGTAATTCTCCTACTAGCTGGCAGTTACAGAAACTGAGATGTTCCGATGAGAGAATTACGAGTATTTCACGACTTTACTGGTAACTCTGTTTATATGGCAACTTAGTTCGTCAGCCTGTTTATATAAAAAGGAGATCCATAAGATTCAACAATAGACGCACCCGACAAGCTAGGAACAAGATGCTAATACAGCAGCTTTCTGTAATGTGTAGGAACTATTCATAAACACTACAAACAAAGATTTCATCCTGGAGAGAATTCCACAATAGACGAGCATCTAGTGTCTTTCAAAGGGCATTTTAGTTTTATACCATTTATTCCAAGCAAACTCCAGGGAACTAAAATAACTCTTGACATGATAGGCTAGTGTACTCAGGAAAAAAATCCAGAACACCTTCACCAAGGTAATGTTGCAGCTCATGTGGTAAAGACCTTTGCAAGGACGTTTAGAGGAAGCTCAACCAACATCATGAAGGACAACTACTTTACCAGTGTTTCCGTATTTCAAGATTCAAGTATCAAACTACAGTCGGTGGTACTTTTCGCCATAATAAACCATAAATTTCACAGACCTGAGGCGCGGGCTCCTAGTGCTCCCCGCGTCGAATTGAAGAACTGCTTGATAACTGTTGGCTCCCTCCCGCGTTCCGGTTCCGGCTGCCCACTGTAATTACACTCTTCTCATCCTATCCTCCTGTAGTCTGGCGTACAAAACGCCAATAAATGACGGAAGTGTGGAATCCCCTCCGGTACGCCCACAACACACTACTACAATGTGCACAATGATTTGCGTTATACCTCACCAATGTGTAATTCTGTGGTGTAGTGCACTAACCTGATAACCCATATTTTATAAAAAATTAAGTTAGATGCTGACTAATGCTTCTCCTGCTATCTACTGTCTAACTAAAAATAGCTGCCTTTATAGCTGTTTTCGTTTGTTTGCAAAAAAGAGACATTTCTTTCATTCAACTTGAGAACTATAGATTGTTTCATGCATGAACATGATAACCAACAAAATGGCTGGTGAGAAAAACAAACACTTTTCTGTTTCCAGAAAACCTGATTTTTTACAGTTTGTAAACTCTGATACAGATGAGATATACATTATAAAATTGCTTCATTTTGAATTTTTAATATTAATTTACATCATAAATACACTTATGAATGAAAACAACAATTAATGAAATTTCAGCATATTGTTTTCATCATAACAGAAAGCCTCAAACTGAATTTTCATTCTTACAGAAACTGAAAATGAGAGTGCTTTTATTGTCAACTGAAAACTACGAAAATGAAACAATAAAAATTATGGCGAAACAGCCTGAAGTTTTAGAGGCTGGTAAGTCTACTACTTTTACTTAATGGAGACTACAAAAATACTGACAGTTACGTGAATATTATGTTTACAACCAGAAATATTCAGTTAAATAAGCTTTTTCACCTCTTTATGACTGAAAATACAATTCATATTAATACAATTTTCATAAATAAAAATGAAATCTTTTATGATTTTAGAACTGAATTTCAATAAAAAATAAACAACACAATTTCCTCTATTTTAAAAACAATATCCGGGACAGAAACATGTCAAATGAGGTCACTGAAATAGCTGTAAATGAAATTCAAGAAAATGTTGCACCAGCTCGAAACAAAAAAGAAACAAGGTAAAGCATATGTGGAATATGTGTTTACTATAGCAAAAATTAATGGAGGATGTAATAATTTACTAAGAATGCAAATTATAACAATCTGGACAAACGTATTAAGAATTGATTCAGTATTTTTACCTAGATAAACAAATAGATAGGAAACGCAGCGTGATCCAAAATCTTGAGTACGAAATGTGCAGGCAGAATGAAGATGTGAAGGTAAAATTTGCATAAATTACAACAGGAGGGAAATTCCAGCTGCAGCTGAAGGTAAAATGTGCACAGGAAATGTTTTATGAATATTAATGCAAGTAGTAGACAAGAGATTCGTTCAAAATACTATAAACCGGTCGAACTGTACTGCACAAAGAATGTTTTTGTCACCCTTCATTAACCTTAGCCTAACCAAGAGAAGGCATTCTTCTTGTCCACAGAAAAATAAGGATATTTCAGTAAAATACAGAGTTTCAATGGAAGCAAGCAGTAAACAGATTTGCAAACAGGCTTTAGCTATTACTTTAGGAATTAAAATAGAGAAAATTGATTACACTGTAGATATTTTGAAGCATCATGGATCATGTTAAGAAGATAAAAGAAGTTGCCATCAAAGCAGTCCAAATCAAATTCCAGAAGAGAGTAAACAACATGTTCGCGATTTCATAGAACCATTACCTAAATAAAGAAGTCATTATACAATAAAGGATAATCCAAATCGCAAATATCTATCACCAAATCTTTAAAAAAAAAAACCTCATGAACTGCATATGAACAAATATGTTTCTTTAGCACTGAAACCTGTGACAGATTTCACATTTTCGCTCATTTTCAGTGCAGAATATTATCTACATTTTGGACATCCAAGCCATAATACCTGTAAAACAGATGATAAAAGTCAGATAAGCTTCAAGAGCGATAATGCAGCAGAAGATGAAAAAGCTAAAATAAAATCTAAACTACAGCTCCATCTGAGAAAAGCTAAAAAAAAAGGCACAGACACAAATGAAGATAGATTTTGCAAATGCCCAGGAAAATACATATCTATGTACTTTGGCGCTTGACATGCGCCAAATATTCATATATATTCATAAATGTGACACCTACTCCAATAAAATTAAGAGGAAAATAAACTTCCTCTGCATCAAAAAAGATAATGAAAGTGAAGATTCCTTATATTTTAGTTCACTTACTGAGTAGTAGGGTACTGAAAAGCTTTTCAAAACTATTGTTTTACTGGTTCTTGCACCGAGTGTTTCATAAATTCAACACGTAATTAGGTCTATATCTAGCCTGTGTGATTACTAAAATATAACCATTATCAAAAATCTAAGTCAACATATGTACAAGACAATTAAGTAAAAACTAAGTTTATATTTATTAACTGTGTCCAGAAATATGAAATGAAGCATTTCCTTGTGTTCCTCTTCCACTTCATGCGCTAACCCCATAGTTTATACAAATGCTGGTATAGGCTTTATGCCAAAATAATAAAATTAGTAAATACTAAATTGAAAATTATTCCATGGAAATTAATGTCCACACCTTTTCTTTAATGTCTTTCCTAATTTAAACTAACTACATAAGGTTTTATAAGACTGTATTCACTCATTTATAAAATGAATTTTTCATAATTAACGTAACAACGCTGCATATTACATGATTTTAGAAATCTCAATGATGACTTCTGAGGCCCCCATTAAGCATTAACGCCACTCATGCATCCAGGGTTAACATGGTCTATATTTTTTTGTGTTGTAACGTCTACCCCTTACGGTTTACCATTTATGGAAAAGTCATACTGAATGAAGAGAACTTCAGAGGTAATTCTCAGAAAATTCAAGATATACCAGGTGGCCCAGCTGCTACGTACTTGGTGTGTGCAGATTTTTTTTTTGTTTGCATTAAAATAGCTGCAGAACTCAATGGGGCTATTTCAAGTTAAAATCGATAAGTTGGGAGCTGTTTGAGCGACCTTCGTTTTTTCCCTCTTGCTTATCGCCGAGACGGTGAGGCGGTAGCGCTCATTGAGAGGGATATAACGAAGGTACCGCTCACTAATTCCACACTGGCCGGTTTTACCTTGAAATAGCCCCGCTGAGTTCTGTAACTATTACAACACGCTAAGGAATATCTGCGCACGCCAAGTACGGGAGTGTTGGGCCACTTGGTACATTTTTTTTTTTTTTTTTTTTTTTACCAAGAATATATCTTAAACATACGGTATTTTGATAAAAATCGTTAGAGTTATCTTTTGAGAAAATTAACATTTTCGGAAAATGCCCCATGTAAAGAGTAGTTTAGCGCGGGGACTTTCTTGAAAATCTGCGTGTCGTATTCTTGGAAGATGCTGAATCTAAATTTAGTATATAACTGATTTTTCGTTTAAATTATGCTACACACAGACACACGTACATATACCCGGACATTTTTAAACGTGCTTACTTGGATTCAGTGGAACTCAAAACATACACTTCCACTAAAATCTCGGTATCAAAGTTTTTAGAAGAATACAAAACCCTCTCTACCTAATATGTACATTGTATATTGGTAGCGAAATAAACATTTATGCAGTGTTGTACCTAACGGTATATTTTAATAGACTTCTGAAATACGCTTGTTAAGTGTGGAATATTCTATGAATGCAAGTGACTTATTTGTTTATGAAGCACATTCTGATTTGGTATTTGAATCAATTCTCCTCTTCTAAACGATCAAAATATTACGTTAAAGCTTAGTCATTTCGAATGCTGAATATCAGCCGCTCTAAGGTGGAGTTTATGACTGTATGTTTATAGTATTTGCTTCATTTATATTTGCCGATAAGTTTTCTCACATGACCGATTGGTTTTCTGGGAATGTAGGCAGAGCATATCAAGACTCAGCATGGCCAGTAGGCTTATCTGAAAAATTAAACGATACATGTAGTAAATGTCGATGTAACCAAACACCTTATGGTACAAATGGCGAAATTTCAAAAGTTATACGAAATTAAAGCTGACCAAAAGCATACATAATGACAAATTAGAGAACAAGCAGAAGTATAATGTCTTCACGAAAAAGAAACCACACTGATCCATAGATATGACCCGCGAAAACAGACCGCACTCACTTCTAAGAATATATTATTCGTTGTCTATGAAGGGGATAAAATCATATAAATCCTTGAAGTTCGTGCTAAACACTGAGGCATGTACCACAATATACTCTTCCATTATTAATTAATTCTTCCTTTCCGCACAAGCCGTGTGTAGAGCAGTGGTTGAATAGTCAGACTGAAAAGTGCCATTGCATTGAATTTTTCATTGTGACCCTACTGTCCAACTTCTCTTCCACTGGTGCAGATCTGAACAAAATATATTAATATATACATACACATAAGGGACACTAGCAGTGAAATTTCAAATTTATATGTGTCAGGGTAGATTTTTCTGAACATTTTACTATGATTGCATTGATATAATATTAACATGAATACCAAATTTCACTCACATTGAGAAACACCTAGGAACATATAAATTATTTCATTAATTTTATTTTGTAAATATATTGCAAAATCAAAATGTTACACGTGCCACAAAATGTGAGAAAATTGATTGGCACTTTGGAATTGGAGCTTGAACCACACTCAAAAACTTTACGCGGGGAAGTTTCAATAACGCTGACTGCTAAATTTTAACGAACTTTTTAAAACATTTGATTTTTTCCATAATTTAAAAATAAATACTTTTGGTGTCAAAATAAGTTGCCTGCATAGATACTTCTACATATTCTGAAAAATTTTAGCTGTATTTGAACAAGAACTGAGATCCGTGAAGTTTTGAAACTGTAAAAATGTAGTTTTGAGAAAAACAATGTTTCACAAAATCGTATGCTCGGAAATAGGTGTATTGTACGATCTTTAAATGGCAGTAGAGCCCGAAACAAGATAAAACAGCTAAACATTGATTCTCTGTGGATTCCCAAAGTTTTCCACCACCATTTTCTACATAAAGGCGCAATTTTCGATTCTTTGACCGATTGTAGTAAACATGTCACCCGCCAGTGTCCCTGAAACGTCTGTTGTTTTACAAACATTAGACTTTCTCTGGCAATTATTAATGCTAGTGTATATGAGTAATAAAAACGATTCCTTCAAAAACTTATTTTTCTCTCTATTTCACACTCAGTGAGCTAAACTTTTACAGAAAAAGCTTTATCACACATTTCGTGTAGGCACAACAGAGATTGAGGAAACCGAACAGATAATCTGCTGTTTAACGCTGTTGCTACATGCTGGCTTTAAACATTCAATACATTTTCTGTTACATACAAAGAAACAAACTGAATGGTGACTACCCTTTAAAAAAGGACAGAACATGGAAAAATTCAAACTAAAATAAAGAGTAATACGGAATGTACGGATGCAAAAAAATTCATTTAAATAAATTGTAAATTTTAAGGAATCTACATTTTTGTATAGTATTTTTGTACATTTCTTAAGGCTTAACAGTTATAAAAAATTATAAAAACATTCCTTTGAAATGAAAAGAATTTCACAAATACTCCCAGGTAAATAAAAGCATATTAATTGCCGTGCAATTTAGTAATATATATATATATATATATATATATATATATATATATATATATATATATACTATATTACTAAAACTATAACTGAAAAAATAAAAATTTGCAATAATCTTATCACTTAAATGGTGACTTCGGTGGAGAGATTTCCTGGAAAATCTGTGTTACATCTTTGGATAGTACTGAACTTAATAACGAAGAGTAGTTAATATAGAGCGGTTCTGGCGCAGTGGCAAGTGAGCATACATGGGACAGATAGGGAATTCAAGGAGGGTGTATACCCTAGCATGAGCATACATGGTGGGGACAGGGAATTCAAGGAGCTCATACTAGGAGGAGGGGAACCTATCCTAGGCTTAAAGTATTAGATGTATTCTTCAGTCATTTAGTGCCCTTTCACGGTCGTTTGCTGTGTTTATCAATTATTTTTATGGTTTACCTAGGTTTTGTCTTGTTTAAAGCTTTCTTCGATTAGGGGGGCGGTGTTGTAAGAAGACTTTTTTTACAGTGTTTTTCTCTCCTTTTTAAGTTTGTAGCGAACATTTATAAGCCCTTTCTACTTTTTCTGAGTACTAGTACAGGTCTTTCGAATGCTTTTAATGACATTTCATGTCATTTGGAGTGAGTTTAGGTCTCTATGTCAGCTAGTTTCAGGGCACGTTTAAGATATTTTGTAGTTTTTTTCAATTGAGTTCACGTCATTTCATGGGTATTTAACACTCTAAAGCTAATATTTTAGGCTTTTTCAAACGTTTTTCCTCATATTTTACATTACTTTCCAGTGTTTTGTATTGCTTTTTCTCGCTTTTAAAAGCGTTTTATTATGTTTTAGTGTTATTTTTAAGCGATTGAAGTGTTTCCACATATCTTTTTCAAGATTTGTTGGATGATTTTTCGAATTATTACTGTTGTTTAGTATGCTCTTAATGTTTGGGGAGGGTGTTTAGGACTGTAGGACAGGATATTGATGAGATATTTCAGCTCTTTTCCATACATCTCGAATCGTTTGGTTGGTATATAGGGCTATTAAACAGATAGTTTGGCCCCTTTCAGGCGTATTACTAATATTTAACAGTATTTTACGGTGTTATCTAATGCTTGTAACACTTTTATAGACATTCTAGCATATTTTGAGTCTACTTAGCAGAATGTTGTGGTGCTTTTTGTCTCCATACAGGTCATTTACGACTTTTAAGGTATTCAGAACTATAGGGTAGTGTTAAACTCTCAGGCAATAGATATTTCAACTCACTTAAAATGTATTTTTCGGAAGGTCTTTAATAACTTTGCGACGGTGTCGAAGGTGTACTGACGATATTTTTGTACGTTTAGGAGCACCTTAAACGTATTTAAGGCAATGTCCTTTTCATACAACCTTGTAGATCCCTTTTCTTAATGTTGTTAGTAATTTATGTAATTGTTGTGCTAGTTTATGTGGTTTCTACAACAATTTTATGCATTTTTGTAGTAACTGATGTCATCGTTTTTCGGTGTTTCAGACATTTTTCTCACTATTTATTTAGTTTCACAGAATTTTCATATATTTCAGGATGATGTGATCGCTTTTATAGACTATCTAGTATTTTATAATTTTGTCATATTTTTCCATAGGTTGCACCCTTTATGAACATTTTTTTGTATTCTGTATCAGTTTTTTGCTGTCGTTTAAGAGTCACAGTATATATCCCTTTCGCATGATCAGATGATAACTTTTGAAGGGAGGGATATGTTTGTACGGTTTACAGTCTTGCTTAGGTTACAAATCCAACATAACCTAACTTTTCGTGTCTACATATTTTTTTATTTGTGTTTTTGTATGATGTCTCTCTTCCTAGGCTGTCACTAGAAAAATGACCTAAGCCTTTGCTGTCGAAGCATTAACAGTTTAGTAAACATTATGATTCCTCATGTTTTATTCGTCTTTTGTTGTTTTTGACTTTATTCAAGCTTTTTTTTTTTCTCTAGAACAATGATATAGACATTTGTTGTTGTTTCTATTGAAGCGTTGAGCATATTTTCTGACTCACTGTTAGTAGTTTTAGCTTCTAGTATTTATATAAAGATATCTAGCATGTGAGGTGGCTACTGCCACCACCACCAACAACACAGCTACTGTCACCACCATCACCGCTAATGTCACCACCGCCACACCACCGCCACCACCACAGCTACTGTCACCACCATCACCACCGTTACTGCCACAACCACCGCCACCACCGCTATTGCCATCACCACCACCACCACCGCTACTGCCACAACCACCATCATAACAGCTATTGTCACCACCACCGCCACCGCTACTGCCACCATCACCACCACAGCTAGTGTCACCACCACCGCCACCGCTACTGCCACCAACGCCACCGCTACTGCTACCACCACCGCCTCCGCTACTACCACCATCGCCACCACCTCCACTGCCAGCACCACCACAGCTACTGCCACCACCACCACCGCCACTGCCACCACTACTAGAACCAACGCTACTGCCACCAACACCACCACCACCGCCACTGCCACCACCACCATCACCACAACCACCACCACCATCACCATCACCATCACCACCAACCCCACCATCACCACCAGCCCCAACACCACCATCACCACAACAGCCAACACCACCACAGCCAGCACCACCACCACCGCCACTGCCACAACCATCACCACCACAGCCCCCACCATCACCACCGGTTGCACCTAAACCACCAGCCCCACTACCACCACCACCACTGCCACCACCATCACTACCATCGCCCCCGCCATCACCACCAGCCCCACCATCACCAACAGCCCCAACACCACCATCACCAGCACAGCCACCACCACCACCGATACTGCCACCACCACCAACACGGCCCCCACCATCACTACCAGCCTTATCACCAGCCCCACCACCGTCCTCACCATCACCACCTGCCCCACCATCACCACCATCACCACCACCACCGCCACTGCCACCATCATCACAACGCCCCTACCATTACTACCCGCCCCACAATAACCACCAGCCACACCGCACTCACCATCACCACCAGCCATAACACCACCATCACCACCGCCACTGCCACAATCACCACCACCATTATCAAAAGCCCCACCACCACTACCATCACCACCGCCCCCACCATCACCACCTGCCCCAACATCACCACCAGCCACACCACCACCACCATCACCACCACCATTACCACCACCACCACCACCACCGCCATTGTCACCACCACCACCGCCACAGTCACCGTCATCTCATCCGCCACCACCGTCACCACCGCCAATACCACCAGCCACATCACCACCACCATCAACACAGCCACACCACCACCACCACCATCAATGCACCACCACCAATGCCACTACCACCATCACCACCAGCCACAACACCACCATCACCACCACCACCACCGCCACTGCCACCATCATCACAACGGCCCCCACCATCACCACCACCACCGCCACTGCCAACATCATAAAAACGGCCCCCACCATCACCACCAGCTCCACCATAACTACCAGCCGCAACGCCCCCACCATCACCACCAGCACCATCACCACCAGCCACACCAACAATACCATAACCACCGCCACTGCCACCATCAGCACTACCGCTCCCACCATAACCACCATCATTATCACCAGCCCCACATACAACCACCTTCACCGGCCTAACCATCACCACCCGCCCCACCATCACCACCTGCCCCACCATTAGACCACCCACATCATGAACATCACCACCGCCACTGCCACAATCGCCACTGCCACCATCACCACCACCGACCCCACCATAACCACCACCATTATCACCAGCCCAACCACCACCATCACCACCTGCCCCACCACCGCTAGTGCCACCACCACAGCTACTGTCACCACCACCACCACCGCTACTGCCACAACCATTACCACAGTTACTGTCACCACCACACCACCAAAACCATCACCACCGCCACTGCCACCATCACCACTACCGCTCCCACCATAACCACCATTATTATCACCAGCCCCACCACCACCACCAGCCCCACCACCACCACCAGCCACATCATCACCACCATCACCACCGCCACTGCCCCCATCACCACCGCCGCCCCCACCATAACCACCACCATTATCACCACCAGCCCAACCACCATCATAACCACCTGCCCCACCACCGCTACTGCCACCACCACAGCTACTGTCACCACCACCACCGCTACTGAAACAATCACCACCACTACCGCTATTGCCACCACCACCACCGATACTGCCACAACCACCATCACCACAGCTACTGTCACCACCACCAGAGCTACTGCCACCACTACTAGCACCACCGTTACTGCCACCACCACAGCTACTGTCATCACCAAAACCACCACTTCTGCCACCGCCACCGCTACAGCCACCACCACAACCACCTTTACTGCCACCATCGCCACCACCTCCACCGCCAGCACCACCACTACCACCGCCACTGCCACCACTACTACCACCACAGCTACTGCCACCACCACCGCCACTGCCACCATCAACACCACCACCACCGCCACTGCCACCACCATCATCACAAACACCACCACCATCACCATCACCACCAACCCCACCATCACCACCAACCCCACCACCACCATCACCACCACAGCCATCACCACTACCACCGCCACTGCCACAACCATCACCACAAGCCCCACCTAAACCACCAGCCCCACCACCACCATCACCACCACTGTCACCATCGCCACTGCCACCACCATCACTACCACCGCCCCCATCATCACCATCAGCCCCACCATCACCACCAGCCCCACCATCACCGCCAGCCCCAACACCATCACCACCGTCAATGCCACCATCATCAAAATTGGCCCCACCATCACCACCATAACCATCAGGTACACTGCCCCCAACATCACCATCACCACCAGCCTCACCACCATCACCACCACCCACACCGCCACCATCACCACCAGCCTCACCACCATCACCACCAACACCACCATCACCAGCATCACCACCATCACCACCGTCAATGCCACCATCATCACAATTGGCCCCACCATCACCACCATCCCCACCATAACCACCAGCTACACTGCCCCCACCATCACCATCACCACCAGCCACACTACCGCCACTGCCACCATTACCACCACCGCTCCCACTTTAACCACCACCATTATCACCAGCCCCACCACCACCATCGCCACCGCCCCCAACATCACCGCCTGCCCCACCAGCACCTCCAGCCTCACCACTACCACCATCACCTCCGCCACTGTCACCATCGCCACTGCCACCATCACTACCACCGTCCCCACCATAACCACAACCATTATCACCAACCACTTCACCACCATCACCACCGCCCCCATCATCACCACCAACCCCACCGCCCCTCCATCTCCAACATCATCACCAGCCCCAACGCCACCATCACCACCTGCCTCACCATCACCACCACCGTCAATGCCACCATCATCACAATTGGCCCCACCATCACCACTATCCCCACCACCACCACCATCCTCACCATAACCACCAGCTACACTGCCCCCACCATCACCATCACCACCAGCCACACCACCGCCACTGCCATCATCACCACCACCGCTCCCACCTTAACCACCACCATTATCACCAGCCCCACCACCACCATCGCCACCACCCCCAACATCACCGCCTGCCCCACCAGCACCACCAGCCTCACCACCACCACCATCACCTCCGCTACTGCCACCATCCCTACTACCGCCCCCACCATAACCACTACCATTATCACCAACCACTTCACCACCATCACCACCGCCCCCATCATCATCACCCCCTCCATCCCCACCGCCCCTCCATCACCATCATCATCACCAGCCCCACCGCCACCATCACCACCTGCCCCACCGTCACCACCGCCCCCACCATCACCACCATTATCACAAGCACCACCATCACCTCCGCCCCCACCATCACCACCATCAATACCAGCCTCACTAAACGCCACCATCACCACGTGCACCACCATCACCACCACCATCATCACCAGCCCCTCCACCACCATCATCATCACCAGCCTCACCACCACCATCATCACCAGCCCCACCATCACCACCATAACCACGGCCCCCACCATCACCAGCACCACCACCACCACTACCATAATCACCAGCCCCACCACCATCATCACCAGCCCCACCACCACCATCGTCACCAGCCCCACCACCACCATCATCACCAGCCTCACTACGACCATCATCACAGCCTCACCACCATCACCACCCCCACCACCACCATCATCACCAGCCCCACCACCACCACCACCATCATCATTAGCCCCACCACCACCATCATCACCAGCCCCACCATCACCATCGTCACCAGCCTCACCACCACCATCATCACCAGCCCCACCACCACCATCATCACCAGCCTCACCACGACCATCATCACAGCCTCACCACCACCATCACCACTCCCACCACCATCATCACCAGCCCCACCACCACCACCACCACCATTATCACCAGCCCCACCACCACCATCATCACCAGCCCCACTACCATCACCAGCCCCACCACCACCATCATCATTAGCCCCACCTCCACCACCATCATCTCCAGCCCCACCTCCACCATCGTCACCAGCCTCACCACCACCATCATCACCAGCCCCACCACCACTACCACCACCATCACCACCCCCACCATCATCATCACCAGCCCCCCACCACCACCATCATATAACCAGCCCCACCACCACCACCATCATCACCAACACTGCGTCACCACCACCACCACTGCCACCTTGAATTCCTATAAAAAAGAGAATAGGAATAGTATAAATATATTTAGATAGAGGTATGTGTGCTTCTAAGATCTCCCATTTCTACATAACAGCACCACCACCCCCTCCGCCGTCACCTCGAATTCCTATAAAAGTGGAAATAGGAATAATATAAAAGATTTTTAGACCCAAGTACGAGTGCACCTCGGCTGTGTTATTTCTCCAAGACAACAATACAGACGCTGCTGCTTCCGCCGCCGCGAACCCTCCGCTGATACATACCCTACGCTACATCTATCCAATTAATTGTTTTTCCAAGTTTTTGAAGAAAAACACAAAGAACAGTGGAAGGGGAGAGATCTCTATTTGAAGGGATATTTAATACAATCACATTTTTCGGTTTTTCAGAAGTTAGTATTGATAAATTGGCTACTATTGCAGTAAACATCGCAGAAAGGTCATAACTGAATATTGTTTAAATGTCTTGGTCTAAAACTGAAGAAGGGCAAAATATCAGATTTTGACCAACTTTATTGTTTGTCTCTCATGCCTATAGCCATTAATTTCACTACATGAACTTATAAAGTTAGTTCACTCTAATTCCTTTATAGAACGCGCTAAATAAACGATCCTGAATATACGTACGAGGTAGTCATATATAAAATGCATTACGTAAACACACACCACACACACACACACACACACAAACCCACTCTAATTCTTTTATAGAGTGCGCTAAATAAACGATCCTGAATATATGGGAAAGGTTTGGAATAAGTTTTAAGTGCACACCATAAAAGGGTGAAAGTATCAGAGATTATTCTAAAGATTATAATCACTTTCACTGTGGACTGCATATATTGCATTCCAAGTCCGAGGAACGCACCCCCTATTCTCACGGCTCTTGTATCATAAGCCCATAATTTGATACTAATTAATATCGCGATAGCTGATAAATGGGCGAATTAGCAAGAGGTTTCTTATAAACCGGAGTAGGTTGCCAAAATTGGCTGCTTCTCAATGGTCTTTCCGAGTTGGAAGTCTAAAATCTAACAAACAATACAGAATCAGTCTGTTGATAATGTATAACATATTTCACCAAGTATAGCACTTAAATAAGTACACTAACCTGTGTATTGAAATATTTCATTAAGTATACCACCGAAAATTTACCTTCCCTTGCTTATGATTCTGCTATTCGAGAAACTACAACCAAACACCACAAACGTATTTACCATCATATTGGTTTAAAACTTACAATCTAAATTTACTGCTAATTTAACATTTAACACCAGAAAAACACTTAAATAAGTAACCTAACCTTTGTATTTGGTATTTGACTAATACGTGGTGTAGTTGTGAGTACAATTGTGTGTGTGTGTGTGTTTTATCAGTGTTCTTTCTTTTATTGTTCTGTGGTTTTGTTGTCGCAGCGCGCGTGCAAGTGTATGTGTCTGTGTGTGTGTGTATTTCCAATGTTGTTAAGAGATATAGAACATATATGTAGGTAATATTTTATACTCAAGTATTTTTCGTTAGCATGTACGGTCGACCGACCCATGCGACTGTGTGACGCAATTATTGTATTAGTGTAAACTTAATAAAATACTACTACTACTACGCAATTATTGTATTAGTGTAAACTTAATAAAATACTACTACTACTACGCAATTATTGTATTAGTGTAAACTTAATAAAATACTATTACTACTACTACTACTACTACTACTACTACTAATAATAATAATAATAATAATAATAATAATAATAATAATAATAATAATAATAATAATAACTCCACGGCACGACGGCTCACGGGGAACCTTGGCCTACCGCCCGGCCGCTGCGTCCCCCATCTCGGTCCACTACAGACGTCATGGATGGGGTGCAGTATTGGAGGGTGAGACGTGGTCAGCGCCTCGAGCCCCTCCCGGCCGGTTAATGCGGTCCTCACGACCTGGAGCCGCTACTTCTCCATCAAGTAGCTCCTCAATTGGCCCCCCAGGGACCTCACGAGGCTGAGTGCACCCCGGTCCAGGTCTCCCAGCGGGGGAAAAATCCCCACGCCGGTACTGGGAATCGAACCCAGGTCTCCCGCTTGGTATAATAATAATAATAATACAACTACTACTACTACTACTACTACTACTACTACTACTACTACTAACCTAACCTTTATATTGAAACACATTATCCTTTCCTTGTTTTTGCTTCTGCTATTCGAGAAACTACAACGAAACACCACACACGTATACTGGTTTAAACCTACGTTTCAAATGTACTGCTTAGTTGGCATTTACCCCACAAAATCTTATTTATGGGTTCGCATTCAACCCACAAAAGTCGTATTTATATCAGAAGTGTGGAATCAAAATATGGTGGCTTGACAAAAACGTGCTTCACCAACCACAATGCTTAGGGCATTTCCTATCTATTCTCTCTGTATGTCACCGTCTCCACCCCCACCACCTCCACCATGAATTTATACGTGTTTTCGTTTTTGAAAGATATAATAATAACACAGTGCACTCGTATTTGCGTAATTATCGTTAACTTACGCTCCCCAATCAGCCCTTTTAACTTGAAATGCTCTGTGAGTTGCACAACTTTTTAACGCACGAAGGAATATCTGCACACGCCAAATACGGGGCAGTTACGCCACCTGGTATACAGACTTCATAACTTGGCCTAGGACACCATTGTCTGTCAACTTGAAACTACCTTGGTTGGAACGAACCGTTGCGTGCAATACTGAATATGCGATGAAATTTCACGTCTACTGCGAGACTCATTTTTATAATTAGTGAGTAATATTACGAAAAATTGATTATTAATATAACTAAGTTTTTATTATACAAATCGTAAATTATTTTGGTTTACCCTTTAGTCTGATTTATTTAAATTATTTACTTATTTTTCCTACCATTGCTGGTCACGAAATATATGCTCGTTGTTTATTAATAAATTATTTTAGAATAGGTATACGTATTTAATCACTACAGCAACTGAAACACTGTATATATATATATATATATATATATATATATATATATATATAATATTATTGCGCCACTTAAAAACTTTAGCTTAGCTACAGATATAATAGATCCCCGGTGTGTTTGCCCTTTAATACCCAGCTACAATGAGACAGTATTTTTATCCCCTTCTCTGGATTAAATTATGTCTGAAAGTCCAGTAAAAGTAAATACTGCTGCAGACGATTTTTAAATTCACTGGTACATAATCCAATGGATTCATCAAATAGTTTACTATTAGCATACGTTTAATTAAAACGAGAATAACAAGCCCAACTTCTTTGTTTTAAATTTAAAGCATGTGTTTAGCAACTGAGTCACGAAGTGCGATCAACCAGCGTTTAATTCACCCTAGTCAGCACTATACAACTGCAGTAGTAGTACCCCAGCGATAATCCTTTTTATTTCCTTCTTTCTTTTTTATTTCCAGTTTTCTGAATGTTCCTGTTATCTTCCTGGTTGACTTGAGCTTTATGTACACACACACACATACACATACACACACACGCAACTAGAATTCGGCGCCGGTTGCATGCGGTCGGAAATTCAGTTATGTTTGCGTAGAGGTTTTATGAAATGGCACATTCGGGCAGGGCTGGTACAGTCGTGTCGCTTTACAAACCGGTTGTAATTAGGGCAAAAAATTCAAACTTTTAGGAATAAAGAAAAACATTGGTCCTATTTATATACTTTTAGTTATTTTTATACTCGTTACCTGTGTTTACACTCACATCATCTTCAGAAAGGTCCGTTAAGTGATTGCAACATACTATGCAAATTACTATGGTTAAATAATTAACGCACTAAATTAGTTAGACAGCGAGAGTTGTGCCACAATGGGCATATCAGAAGAACTAAAAGCATCTCTAGAGTACATTAAAAGTAACTTTGCAGATCTATCTATAACAATAACGATGCTTGAGTCTAAAATTTATAAATGTCCAAATCAGTTCGCATAATAGACACATTTCTACTGACAGTGAAAGAAGCGCCATCAGATTATGCCACTACAAGAGAGAACAGAATTCGAAAATGTTCTGCATAAAAATGTGGAATATGCAACTATGTGTGGTATAAGCAACGTAATTTTGGGCAGTGAGCATAAGTACACAAGAATAAATGTTGATGATAACTGATGTTATCTTAACGTCATACACTATCACAACACATTGTTACTCAATACAACTTTTGAAGTGAGCTATTCATACGGGAAACGTTTTATTTTATTTCCTGCTAATATAAGTTAATCTTGTTTTAAATACCTGTTTGAGACTGGTTCTACTGCAAAGGAAAACTTTTTATTTATTTATTCTATCGCGAGTGGTGTTTGTTCTGTTTTACTGAAATGTATGCTTACATAGAAAAGAGTATCGTCACATTTACCTATGTAGCAATAACAAAGTATGTCTAAGAAACAACAGGAAAATACATCAAGTGGTATTATCAGCATTAGCTGGCAACTTTGACTGGACTGCACTTTCTCTTCCTTACGTCCTCTACTGTAAACAAACAAGACAGCAAACGAGTGCAGTACAGTAGCTCTAAACCTAACGCCGTTTGAAACCGAAACCGAAGTCTATATATATATAACGAACGCACACTCATGCCCAAGGCGGGATTCGAACTTGTAATTCCCTGTACCACAAAAAATCTAAAGCTATGCAGTTTAGGCAGCATGACTAGGTGAACAGGTAGAATTTAATCCTAGCTTACTTTTAGTCAGCTGAACTACAGATCTGTGAAAAAGTAACCCATTCTGTTATAGGTAGATATAGGTTTTTCTGACGTCCTATGCAATTTAAAGGATACTGGGAGTGAACTTTCAACTTTTCGTATTTCTGTTATGTTAATAAAATGTCAAATTTAATTCAAATTGAATAAATACTTTGCAAGGTATAAACTGTCATAAATTTACTATGTAAAGAATATATTGTATACTAAAAATTTCCCACACGATTCAATTTTGTAGAAAATTGTTAGCATTTTCTGAATTGGAGCTTTGAACAACACATAATAACTTTAAATTTTTATAACTTTTTTAAGAAGTTGTACATTTTAATCTGTAGAATAATCATTTTGTCATAATATATATATATATATATATATATATATATATATATATAAATTACTTTTGGTATTAGGATCATTTTTCCTTTGTAACATTACAACAGATACTTCTGGGCATTCTGATAAATTTTAGTTATGTTTAAACAAAGACTGAAGCGCTTGGAACATTTTGAAGTTGTGAAAATGTAGTTTTGAGAAAAACGCTGTGTAATGAAATATTATTCTAGGAAACATGTGTTGTACGATCTTTAGATGGCTTGGAGCCCGAAGCAAGCGCAGGACAACTAAATGTTTACTCTCTACAGACCTCCAAGTTTCCAAAAACTATTTAATAACAAAAAAGCAGGTTTCGATTTTTTTTACCGATTGAACTAAAAATGTCACTTTCAATTCCCCTTAAATCCTGGTTGTAATAACATTTTAACTGTTAATAAACTGGTTGATCACTGGTCAGAGCAACCGGATGGAGGCCGGGAGATCCGCGGCTCGAATCCCGACTGTGGCATTGCATTTTATAGTCTGACTGCACCTATCCAACTCCTATCCTACACACGGAGTGTGGAAAAACAATTACACTTATTGTTCTAATTATTGGTTAACTGTAAGCCCCAGGACAGAATTGTGCACAATTTAAGTCGCCATTAGAGTAGGTTTTCTCGAAATATTTGAGATATATTTGAGGTTGACAGGAACAATGAGTCAGTTGACATGGTAACTCAGAGATTAAAGCAACCGGGCGAACACCGGGAGATTCGTGGATCAAATCCCGATTGTGGCATTGAATTATTCATTGTGATTCTGCTCATCCAATTCCTATCCTATACACAGACAGCATGTATGCAAAATTAAATAACATGATAATAAACTAACTTCGCTAATATTGTCAATAGGACATATCTGGATAATTGACGGCAGGTTTGTACCGCGTCTTCAGGTTTATTCAGCCTTTAGTGGGTTTAAATACATGACGTCACTATGTCTTTACTTCTTTTTATTTCTTGTCAAGACGCTGGCGCTGTATTCCTTTTTCTTTTTCCTCTTCTTTCCTTTTTTCCAGTTTCCTACATTTCCTTTGTTGACCTATTTGTTTGCCGTTTGCTTTTTACTTGCACATACACAGCAGACATATGCACATTTACAAACACACAAATACCCACGCCCAAGGCGGGACTCAAACCCACGATCCCCTGTAGCACGAAGCACCAAAGCGAGCTCAGCAATTTAGTTCAGCGAGCCTCTTATCTCAAAGGGGAGGCGCGTAATGCATTCATTGTCTACTTTGTAAACAGGTTGATGTACTGGACGATGCAGAACGGTTTTCATCAGGACATTTTATTATTTCTTTTCACGCGAGATGGAAGTGACCACTGATCACTGGACTTGTATGGTTGAGGGCTGCTTCAGAACTGGAAGAGTACGTTACCTACGATTACGAGGCGCTAGCGAATATTCCAAAATTGGAAAAGTACGATGTACGAGTCCACATAAGAATACGCTCCGTTACAGGCCAATGCTTCACGCAACAGAATGGAAGCAGTTTAGTCAGACCATATCCTGTTGGGTAGGCACTGGCCTTCTAAACCCAAGGTCACGGGTTCAAATCCGGCCCAGACCGATGGGGTGCTTAAAAGCGACAGTGACGTGGCAGTACATTTACCGATATTATTTGTAATATGATGGTGCAAATAAAATAGTTAACCCACTTTAAGCAATGTTTTAAACACAATTAAAAAAGAAATTACCAGTTCCTAAGGTACAAAATACCAGCACACCGGTGCCACTGATATGATCCTGACAATTCACAGCGTCGTTAACAAATTAAATATGTATTTATTTTCAGACTATAACCACAACTGTGGACTGTGTCACCAAACTAAAGTTCGCCGCTTCCCAAGGCGGCGCTCGCTAATATGTCTAGCTTGAGTGCTTCATGGCGCAGGGAACCACGGGTTCGAGTCCCGCATTAGGCTCCTTGTACATGATCAAACTTTTGTCAAATTCAATGCTTTACAAGACTTTCCAGAGTTATCACACCTCCACAAGCTTTCTTGTCAAATTACTTCTAATATTTTTATAGTATATTGTGAATATTGTGATACAAGTGTGGGAATTGTACTATTGTAGAATCGCGGAAAATTTTGAAAGGACCAAATCAAGTTGAGTCTTTTCAACTTACGAGATCCTGCAGTACACTAACACAAGTGTATCGCATACTATTTTGTACGATACGTATTAATTAAAATATAGTAATAAATGAATTAAAATATCGATTTGATGCATGACTTCTATGAAAAGGAACATTTGATAGTCGTTATGTAGATTTCATTGTTTTTATAATAAGGTTTGTTCGCTGGGGAGACGTTTTTATCTGTAGTACCCTAATTAGAATAGATTTGACCATTTTACTATAGAAAACATTAGAGGACAGAAAAACACAACAAGCCTGAATTAATTCCGGAGAAGTCAAAACAAAGTTACGAGTTACTATACAATACATTGAAAAATTGGTTAAGTAACTGTTTTACTTACCGCACGTGAGCTTTATGAGCCCATATTACTATTGCGATTTCTTTTGTTTCTATAGCAATCAGGTTATATGTGGAAATGTAAACTTACGTCCAGTAACAACAATGTTGGGAAATAGTAGAAATTAGTCACATCGTCTAAAAAGTATTTGTATGTCTTGAAGGCCAATAGGGACACACTCTAAACTGTAAAAGATCTGAAAATTATTTAATGGCTTTAGCCAGTGAAATGCGAGTATTTGTAATTAAATTACGAAATCTGCAATATGGCTAAAACTGAAAAATAAACAAAAATGGCTACTTATTGAAGAGGTGTCATATGAAAGCTGATTAAGTTTTAGTTTAATGAAACCTGCCCGTATCTATACCTTATGGGCTCCGTGGATTACCGCAACGAGACGAAGACGACACAACACATGAAGTTGTCAGATAGATTTCCAGAGTTTACATTAATCCAATTTGATTTAGCGCTGATAACCTAACAATGCGTGTTATTTTCATTGCATTTCATTAATAGTGGGCGATTTACTGTTACACGCGAAAGTGTTATGTAAATAGGTAAAGAATAATATTTTAGTGCGTGCAAGTTGTTATACTGTGACACTAATAGTAAATTATTTTGCACATGATAAATTATTATTAATGTGTTCTGAAGGTATTCAGTTTGGCTTAAAAGACAAGTGCAAATACACATTTGTGACACTGTCAAGTCTTGCCAGGTCTTTTCAGACCTTGTCCAGTGTTTTGAAACATTTTCAGCATTTGACAACTTTTCTTGTTAACTCTTAAATTGAAAAATAAATTTGATCCTGAACATGGGGCTGAAAACATGAACAGGAAATGACGCCATCAGTAAACAATGGTATCTGAAAAGCCATGCCACTGCGCACAGTGCAATATCGTGAAATATGTCCTTGTCAAGTCACACAGTGTTGCCATCCGTTCAAAAATCGTCAGGTGTTTATGCCACAGCCTGCATTAGCTCAGTTTTAAAAAGGTACGGGTGTAAACGATTTCATTTTATTGTAATTAACTAAATTACAAATGTCATCTCACGCAGTATGCTTTTCTTTCTTTTGCTGAAAGTTGCAATACTCTATTTTAATGTAATCATCTATTTTTTCAAGCACCTACCGGAATGCATGGTTTAGATACATAACGGGCAATATTACAGCAACGCATGTAAGGTTTTTGTTATAATTATATATTTTTAGGTACAGGCGTATGCGCTAGTAAATGTCCCAGTAGGCGTTTTTTTCCTTCTTCTTCTGATATAGTATGAAGGTAAGTAGCAGCAAAGAACTTTTCACAAAGGAAAATAATTAAAGCAAAAATAAAACCCACTGGTACTATAGCTCTCAAAGGGCCTGGGACTGCCAATGCAACTCCGGAATCACGTCCACTTACGCAGGGAAGAATTGAGGAATCATCAAACCGATACGGAAGGCGATGTGCCCATCATCACAATTCCCCCAGTTGGAATGTTGTTTCATGAGGTCAGGACCACTGTCTATCACAGCTCTTCACTTTCCCTACAATGCTATTAATAATAATAATAATAAGAAGAAAAATAATAAGAATAATAATAATAATAAGAATAATAATAATAATAATAATAATAATAAGACACAAACCGTTATTACCTGGAATGCTAAGGAGAAGAGAATTCATAATATAAGTGAAGTCTCATTATTTTAAAAACAAAATTGCTGCATTGAAACTTACAATATATATTATAATGCTATTAATTAATGTAATATACGGTGTGGCAAAACTTAAATTGAGAGATATTTATGGACGCCCTTTAACCACTAAGATTTTCAGCGTCGCATTCTATAGTGGACGTGAAAGACCGCTTAATTTTTCACAGAGGTATCTTTATCATGCTTGAGGTTCTTTTACACGCCGTAAATCTACGACATGGGAAACGTCATGGATATAAGTAACACCTAAAAGCCTAGTGTGATGCATGAGAAAGCAAACTTACGACTATTCAAATAGGGGCCCATTTGGGTAAAGGATGATTTGAGGACTGTGGGATGTCAAAAGTTTGGCAGTGCTAGGATAGGTATATTGATGAGTACGCACTTCACATTACATCAAGTAATCTTCAACCCCCATAAGAGTGTTACACTGTCCATCTAATTACAACAAATTTGAAATATCCCACCTCCTTCTTGATTAAAGATATAGTCCAATAATACCCGGCGGAGTGACTCACACCCATTAAGTTGCGAATCACATATTGAGTGGCTAGGGTAGGGTTCGAGAAGTAGGTTGGGTGGGCTGCTTACTGTCACTTCAGGGGCTTTTATTGGAATATACTGTGACAGTGCCGTCCATGTATGTGACCACTCTCGCGTTCGCTTGGTATGCGGCAGTGGAGCTGGAATATGCCACATCGCAGTTGGATGCGTAAACAACACAGATGAGTGGCGAGATGAAACAAGAACCTTCGAGAAAGCGACTGTCGATTCTTCTCCGTGCTTCGGTTTCCAGAGGTTTTTCTAGCTATAAAAGGAGGAAGGATTGCAGTGCAAGGGAGTTATGTTGTAGATTGTACTGAGTCGCAAGTGGACTGGAGTGTTAACGCTTAGTGATGAGCGAGCCATGGGCGACGAGCAGCAGTGAATCAAAGACTGTATTTGTAACTAATTTTAGACAATAAAGACATTTATTACAATATCATACACTCAAATAGATGTTCAAAATGCGATCCGTGCTGCTCATGCGTAAAACGACCTTGCATCTGCTGTAAGGTTTGGTCGCAAGAACTTCTCTTAACATAGTTGTAGCCACAGGATCTTTCTTGCGCACGGGTAGGCGGATTTGAATCAATCAGGCAACTGTAGTCATTCCAATTGCTACAAAAAGGGGGGGGGGGTCAGAAAGAAAGAAAAAAGACAATCTGACAGTCCAACCGCTTAACTCAAACATTTTCCCATAAAATGCCGTGCTTGTCATACCATTTTGTCAAAATTTACCAGATAGTAACAACTTTTAAAAATACTCTATCTCAAACAAGAACGATTCTGAGGTAAACAACAACTGACTCAACCCATAACGTATTTGAGGCTACACATGAGCAGTTAGGTTTTCCAGCACTATCTGTAGTAGCGCTAACTTCTTGATAATAGATCGAGTAAGATATTTCCAGCAACTTATTAAACCTATGTTATAAAATTAATATTATTGTGCAGTAGCATAATGGAAATGCTCCATTGCGAAACAAAGAGTGATGATTCAACCTGTCGCCGCAGAGGTTTTCCTAGAATCCATTTTATTTCGGCAGATTGATAGGCCTGCTCCTTTATGATACGCTGAAATTTCCTACAAGTGTTCTGGGCTTGTGAGGCATGTAAGATGATGTGTGTTAAATATCAGAAGAAACTCTGCCCAATAAACACTAACATTTACCTTGAGACCAATTTTCTTACGACAATGTCCGTTTGGTACAGAAATTAGTTATTATTCAAATGTTCCTTTATCAGTACAAAACTAGACTATTGTTTAAGTAATACGTTAACAGTTGATAGCTCTGCCTATCTTATGTTTAATCTATATCTCTATGGCTATGTATACGTATGTTGTGAACATTTCTTCTATAATTCACAAGCCTTGAATTCAGCTGCGGTGCATGTGGTAGACATAGAGAACTGCACCTAAACGTTTATACCTTTCTCCCCCAGAGAATAGTTCGTGAGGAGCAGTGATAAGAAAACAATTTACAGTGCTGTACACCTTAAATATGGATTTTGTACCATAGAAAATAAAATAAACCGTCCATGAACTTCGTTCTACCAATCAGCGGCCTAAAACCGTGCGTTACAGTGTCTCTATCGTTCTCTTTCTTCCTTCACAAGTTTTTACAACGCATCGTTCTTGTTTAAAAGAGATAACAATTTGCCGTTTCTGTGTTCTGGCCACTTCATGAAAACAAAGTAAATAAATAATCACAGCAACAGGACATACGTCCATAGTTACTAAGATTCAGTAGGTGTCTGCCAGGATGCTATGTGTTGTATCTGTACAATAATACTCTCTAGGACTTAAAACCTCTGCACAAGCAGGCCACCCAACCTACTGTTCTGTCGGAGCCACTCTGTACTCTGGCAAGGCCATTAATGTACTGGGAACTAACTGGTGCAGTTAAGTGACCCATCATGCAATTTTAGTTTGTTTAACCATGAGGCCACCAAGAAAAAACTCAAAAATATGTAAGGTGTCACAGTACCCAAATACGAATAATTTAGTTCCCATTTGAAATACGATCAGTATGCGGAACCGCAGAGCATACTAAGTCCTGTTGGTATTATTTGGAATTACTTATTAAATTTAACATACTTTGATATTCAAACTCAAAGCTCCCACTTTTGTCGGACTCACGTTCTGAAAAATATTTCGCAGCTTGATTCCTGCTCCTGTATATTTAGTTTAAAGGTAAGTATCAGCTTAACCTAGATCTGGGTTCTTCACTCTGATTCAACGTTTATGCCGATCTCTGTGGCCGCGTTCGCTAAAGTGCCTAGCTTCAGCGCTTCGTGGCGCACGAAATCGTGGGTTCGAGTCCCGCCTTCGGCATGGGTGTTTGTGTATTTGTAAATATCTATAAGTGAGTAAAAGGCAAACAAATAGGTCAACAAAGGGAATGTAGGGAAACTGAAAAAAAAATAGAGGAAAAAAGAATACAGCGCCGGAGTAAAAACGAAATGTTCATCGCTCCTCAACGGGCTTCTCACGCTAGGTTCGGTCGTGTAAGTACGGAGGGATGTTAAGTCCTATATAGGACGAAGTACCTTAAATAAGTGAATAAACGAGTGAGGGCCGGATGCATAGTCAGCCCTTAAGCGTGAACTGAACTCTACAATTTATAAGCGTTCGCTCAAATATGCTTGCAATTCATAGATAGCACTCGAAAGGCGTTTGAGCTGTGATCCTTATAAACGCAAACGGAGTGACAAACACCCTCGTAATTTCCATTGTCCATTTGGCGATGAACAAAGATACTTGCTACGTACTTACATTTTGTTTACTTGCTGTTGCAGAAATAGTAAGTGTGGGATTTCTATGAGCTGTATCCTTGTAGAGTTTTTGTTATGTATTTTTGAGAGAAATTACTAAGAAGCAAAATAGGCAAACACGGTAGCTCACGGACAAATAAGATACTAAGCGGTGGGGATCTTTAATTTGTTTTTGTTATTAACTGTATAGAAACTGATTTTTATCTCTAGTTGCTGAGCTAGCGCCATAAGTGTGAATTTCTATGTGTTCGTTTTCTATTTGTAATACCTTGGCAATCCTGTACGTTGCTTTTCAGCTCGCTGTGGATTAGTCAAGAGGTCCACTGTCAAGCCAAATTTATATTTATTTTAGTTATAGTTATTCTTCTCTAATCTCTGAAGAGATTAGAGAATAGATAACTAGGGCATCGTTAGTACAAGGGCACTAGTTCGTTGTGGCGCCCTTCATGTAAATGTCCCTCCACGAGCATAACGCCTCTCTTTCCTTTCGGATACTTAGATTCCCCAGTAGCTTCCCCCTAAGGTGATGCATCCGTGTAATTTGGAAAAGCCACATTATCTGAAATATTTCATTCAATAATTTATACCAGTTTTTATACGCAATATTTGTGATATTTTTGCCATATATCAAGATTCTATTATTGCAATAATATTTTTATTGTCTAATGTTAATTGTTCCAACAAATGAACCAGCTGGTTCATTTTTAAAAGTAATAACATAAAAAATTCAAGTTTTACAGTAAATGAATTTATAAATAGATCTATCATATCATACTTTCTTATAATAACCCTGATTATTGTAGAAAAAGTTATACTTTTTCGTAGTCAGCAAAACTCATAAGCCCGCCTCGGTAATGTGAGGGTAGCGTATCTGCCTTACATTCAAGAAGTTTCGAGTTCAAATCTCGCTTAGAGTGAATTATTCGGATGACCGAATTTTTGAGGATTTTCTCTTATCCTGAGAAGATAAATGTCAAGTAACTTTAAGCTTCATGACTTGCCAGATCATTTGAAGTTCAACAATTTCGTTCATCGCTCGATATGACTAACCAAGATAAAGGGCGTTAAGCTACAAAAGAAATCCTCTAAGTTTTACAAAATGGATCATTTATTTATAAAATTTGAAGCTCTATCATGAAAATCTATAAAGACATTTTCTTGTATGTACTTTTGAGAACCAGTATAGCATTGTTGAAAAAAAAAATAGTAAAATTTGCATTGTGTGAGGCATTTTGAATGTGAAAAAGTGTTGGAAATACGTTTGCGAGCAAACAAGGCTTAAAGTTGGGAGTGCCTGTTAATAAGCATGCGCCTACATGTTTAAACCTTCAGTTAATTGATAGTTAACGTGTGCCAAATTGAAAAAGTAACATACTTTCTTAAAGTTTAGAATGCATATTATTTTGTTATGAAAAATATTATTTTAGTTTTTCCCAATTTTAGCTAAATTTCACAGAGCTAAGTGATTCTTTAGCCTCACCCAAAATCTAAATAGAGCTCCATTACATCGTAGTTACCCTTACCGCGGGACGAAAGATACGTCGTAATGTTACAGATATGTTTTATTTACAACACAAGTAGTGGACGACAGTCCCGGTAGTATACTATAGGAATTTCAGGGAGATACAAATTTTAGTCATCTACCAGCTGTGGTATATAAATCTACAGTATATCAGACCTTAATGCTAATATTGGTAGTAACAAAATGGCGTCACGTCAGATTACTTTTAGTCTAATGTGCACAGCGTACAACACGTCGTTTGCTAAGATTGTGAAGCATTTGTGATTGTGTAACTTGTTGTAAAGAGCCTATATCTTTATACATGTAGATAGATGCAAATCCAACTGTGGTGCTACAGACACTTCAGCATGAGGTCAATGTTTCAAGAGAAAAATGGGCAAGATTTATCCATCGTGTCATATTTGTAGTGACGGATAGTTCAAGTGGTCACAGAGAATAACTTTAAGAGAAACTTAATAATAAAAGACAATTCAGTGAAACCCAGTAATTACGTTCCCGATTATAACGCTATCCCATTCATTACACGTTCTATTTGTAAACTCTCTGGCCGTTCCATATTAATACCTCATGACTTCACGCCCTTTAAGGATTCGAAATTCCGCTATTAGCGCTTCTTAGGGCCAAAAAACAATACAAATATTGTAAATAAATTGCGAAATTTGAATGTCTTAAAAGTGAAGTGAGGAAATAGTTTAACTTACTCAGCGGTCGAGGGCTCGAGCGCTTTATCTAGTAAGCCCCTACGGCGGGCAGTATCTAGCTAAAGCCATACCTCTTCTTGAAATGAATTTACACTTTCAAAAGACTTCCTGTAAAAGTGTGTTGTCCTTTTATTGTGCATGCTTTAACATGAAACATGGTAAGTATAAAGATATAGTCATACATTCAACACGGCAGGTGGTAATCCTTAACTGGCTAATCTCAATCCCAAAGTTTCCCTCGTTTACCAACAACCGCTTGGAATAATGAAAAAGCCAACGAAGCAAGGCCGGCGAAAGGTATCTGCGTATTTTCCATTTTTCACTGACAGAAAACAAGTAGAACTGGTAATAACGCAATTATAACTGTTACTGAGTAATAGGCAGTGAAGAATGCCGGTCAGGTAGCAGAAAAAGGGACATGTTTCAACATAAACGTCGCGTACTTTTAGGCTTTCTTTGAATTCTGTGCAGTGTATAGCCAGTTGTAGACTAGTACAAAATGACAAATCGTAAATGTAATTAATTAGTGGTAATAACAGTACACGGGAATCAACAATCGAAGATTTTTTCATAAGAAATGATTTCTTGTTCTTCACTGTACTAGACCCGAATATTCAGAAAATTTATTAAATCGTATTGCGTATTAAATTGTGTCAAAATTGTTTTTACACCTAATAATGATATCCCGTGTGCAGCGCTATCCCGTTTAGGCCGCATCCCCTTGCAGAGTGTAATTACGGGGTTTGGCTGTATTTTAAAACGTTATTTTCAATTCGAAATAGTGAAACAATTCTTACTCACCAAAGAAAATCTACAAGATGGTGCCTACCCTAGAATACTTCCTGACCAAGTACCCTATCACACTGTCAAGGTACCGCCTGCGGTGCCATCAGTAGTTAAAGCGGGCGTTAAACACTACCAACAACAACAAAAAACTGTCAAGGTATCTAATGATAAAATAGAAGCACGTTTTCGCTCAGAAAGAGTGTTTAGCACGGATGAGGAAAATTAAAAAAGTGTGAACATTAGGATAGCTCTGAATTTGAGAGCTTAAAAAGTGAGGTTATGAAAAGAAAGATTTCACCCTTCATTTCAGCAGTGAAAGATCATATACTGTCCATGAAATTGCAGTTCAAATTCAAGAAATAAATATCTTATCTCTTTGATAAGTCATTTAAGTTTAAAAATTACACTTTGGTGTTCTCCCAGAAACATGTATGGGTAGCACACTTAATTTAGGCATGATATTATTGTTAGACAAAATATCTATAACAGTTATTACGTTCCCATGTTTATAAAAATACGAGTATATCTTTCTTCATGATTTTCTTTATTGAAATGATTTCTTATAGTATATAACGCATTTTCTATCTATTGAGAGGTTAACAACAAATTCAAAAGTGAGATACTATGCTTCTACTGCACTGCTCAGCTTTTCTAACAAACATCTACGACGGCCATCTTGCTTTATATTAAGATATAAGTAATTTGATATAGGAGACTTATGGCCTGTTTATTAAAATTTCGAAGTAACGGCTATAGGTTTCTGAAGTGCCAGTACGCCACGTATCGCGGCGCTTCATCTGGAATGAAAAAAATTAATAATAAAAAAAAAATTACTCCACGACAGGAACTGAACTCATTACCTTTGGTATAAAAGCTTCCGGAGTTACGTACTAAGCCACCGGAGCAGTTCAAAAAGCGCCTCCAGAGTAGATTACATAACACAAGAACGTAGCTAATGAATGCTCAGTGTCGCACTGTCAAGTGATTAGTTCGAGATTTTAGAGCTATTTGCGACATTAACTCTTGAGAACGCTAGTAACGAGCTACTAAAAATCGATATTTCTATACTCGGGCAGCAATTTTAAAGACATTTTAAGCCATTTTTTCTACCTGCTTTGCTTTAACACCGACTTATCAGCACCTGATACCCACACGTTTAACGCAATGTAGTCGGGGACCATGCGTCGCCGATCTGAAATTACTTATATCAGTCAAGTGCACAATCTCGCAAATTATTTCGGTGTAGATCATTAACATCATATATATTTTTAAACTACAGTGTATAAAACTGTAGATGGGGATTCGAACTCGAAAAACTTATTAGAAATCCGCCGTAATAATCACTAAAGCACAAAGCAAAGCTATGGATATAAAGGTCGAAGCCTAACACATGTACAGATATTAGATTAATGACGAAGGAATATTAATTATAATAATAATAATAATAATAATAATAATAATAACAATAATAATAATAAAAACAATAATATACTAACGACAACAACGATGATAATGATAACAATAATATCACTCTATTTTCTCTTTATAATCTTGAAATGAATTAGAATGCAATTCTGATGGTGTATTAATTGTACTAAGGCTTAAGGAGAGATGTTTTTTATTTATAACTTTGAAGGATATTAGTTTTTTTTTTTAACTTAAAGTCTTTAATTGTTTAATTTTACTTAATTCACCCCTCATCAACCAAAAGCACGTATGTACAAGTGTATAGTAGGTACAGAACGTATTGTATTCCACCCAAAAATTCAATACGTAGATTTCACCGATATTTTGAGGACCGCTGAATCCAAAAGAAATAAAAATTTAGAAAAAGGTGTGTTTGTGTGTGTGTGTGTCTGTGGACACTATAACATAAAAATGAAAAGTCCATTAAATGCCACACTTGAATTTAAGTTCAGTATCTTTCAGGGATGCGACACAAATATTTTCAGGAAAATCCCCCACCACAATCTAACTTCGATTTTCTAGAAAAAGTGGCTGTAACAATTTTGATTAAATGTCGTATATTAATATGATTTACATATTAAAATAAAATGTGTATATTGAGTTTCTTGGTAGTAACCAGTCATTCTGAATGACTTGCATAACTGGTAAACCGTGAAAGATACACAATTTACTACAGAAAAATTTTGATCTCGTTAAAACACAGAATTTATGGCATATACAGTATTTTGTAGGGCTAACCATTTATGATATATTCCTTGTTATTGGTTTCAATTTTAAAATACTTAAAACTTTTCTCAAACGAAAACTCTTCATTAGTTTCAATTCTCTTTTGTTTTACTCCTGTCTATGTCAATGACTATCGTATAGCGACAGCTTTCAAAAAACATTTGACTTTCGCTTTTCCTACTGTTCCATTTGTAAGCAACTAAATAATAACACCATTTCTGGTAATATTTATCTGGATTGATATGATGTAGTAATAGAATAAATCTTTAATGGAACAGTCTATTTGCAGAACTGGTTGAGAAAATCATGTTAATGGAACACATCAGAATTTTATTTTCTCCAACACATATGCACACTATAAATGGTAGGTGGAGAAAGTACTGTATTCCACCTAAATATTCGATACCAAGATTTCAACAGAAATACATATTTTTAGGACACAAAAATAAAAAAGCATATTCATAAAAAAAAAAGTCTGAATGTGTGTATTTTTTGTGTGTATGTGTGAGTGTGTGTGTGTGCGCGCGCGCGCGGGTATCCTTGGACAGCATAACTCAAAATCGAAAAGTCCGTTAAATACCAATCTTGGTATATAATTTTAGGATTTTCCAAGAATGTAAGGTGAGTATTTTGAGGAAAATCCCCTCCACCTCAAACTACCCTTTACAAGGATCATTTTTCGAAATATTTGATTTTCTAAAAAAAAAAATGATTCTATAGATTTGTATTAAAATGCTGTATAATAAAGATATATTTATATGGTAAATAAACTTTTGGGAATAGCCCCTTAAGACCACTTCATTGTGAATGGCTTTTGCACAACTAGAGATACAGAAAATATTACTTCACACAAAATGTAGATCTCGTTAAAACACACAATTTTTGACACATTCAAGTTTTTTTCTTCTTTTTTTAACCGCATTTTCTCGCAAACTTTTTTCCAACACTTTTCCAGACTGAGAGTCTCTACACGATGTAATCGTTTACTAGTTTGTCTCAAATTGCAATATTACATCTCAAAAGTAATTAAAAAAAACTTGCCATTAAGTTTTTGGAAATAGTTTTATAATTTCGAGAAATAAATTATTACATTTAAATCAAGAGTTTTGGTGAGTACTAAAATTTAATTTTTTGTACAATAATTGGGATATAAATATAAGATATGACTCATGTGTTTTTAAACTCATTTACCGTACAACTTTAATTTTGTATGGAAATAACGTTAAAACTGCAGCACGTAGCTCAATTTTATTAGAGCAATGTATTTGCAGAATAAAAGTGTTTTTTTAAACAAGCATATAAGCTATAATTTTGATATTCGTCAAAAATATTACTCTTATTGTGCATAATAATTGGTATAAATTTCAATAATGTATCTTACATAATGTGGATTTTACAAATTTTTCAGATGCATCACCTTAATATTGCAACTAGGTTAAAAGTATAATTGACGTAAATTGAAGTAATATAAGGCATTTTACACTTTTAATTTTAAGGTTAGCTCTTGCAGTGTTTCATTTTGGAAGGACTGAGACGCTTTCCCACTGACCACCAGGGACAACACAAATAATACAACCACAGCATGAATTTGTTTCTCCGCAGCGAATTCCAGGAATATGATAACGGATGAAGCAATATTAAAATTATAAGGACTTGCAAAATGAGGTCCAAACTTTGTTTTAGTATCTCCGAAGCTCTCGGAGCAGAATTATTCCTGCCCGTCTCCTACCTCTAACCACTATCACCTGAAAGGAATTTGATTTATTGAAAACTTGTGCCGAAGCGTACGTATAGATGGAGCTTTCAGAGATATGGGCAATGTATGCATTCACTGCGTTAGGTCACAGGGGAAATAATGGCAGGAAACGCCAAATGGACGTATAGATGATAAAGAAAATCGATATTGTATTTAACCTGAGGCTTAAGTTGATGGGAGAACCATTTAGAGGAATAAATCAGCTATTTTTTTTATAAAGCACCGCGGCAGCCATTGTGAAAGCAAAGTATAATCTACAATGCTTTTCAGACTTATTTGAAGAGGCATGATAGGGAACGAAAGTAAACTTCAAAATAATGAAGTTGTGTAAATTCACTGTTTAATAGCAATGTACTCTGAGTGTACTGTTAATGTTTAGCACTACAAAATGCACCACTCTGAGCAGAAGGCAAAATGTTATCCGATTATTTAAGACAATCACAAGTGTATCAATCTTAATTTACATTTCCTTTATTAGCTCATTGATGTATTTATTCATTTATCTGTTTTAAGCTGGCGTCCAGCTCGTCCGTTTATCAGTTTACGGTACCATCCGTGTACTAACAGTTTGTTTGTCAATTCTTAAAGTTCTGTTTTTTTATGCGTTTGAATGCTATTCCGCCCCTATTCACTGTCCGGATTCAATTATTCTTCACATTATTCAATTATTGTGCTCACTTTCTACTATCTTTGTGAGATATTACAAATACATCTATATTTCTACGCAACTAATACCATTTCTTGATATTTACTCTTTGGTTATTTCAGTCTCCACATATATTGGTATCGCGATTGTGGAATACCTACCCTTTTTAAGCTCTTTAACCTTCATATTCCTGACCTTATCCATGGGATACATTCTGGTTTCTCTTTATTTGCATGTTCTATAATTTTCCATTTCCAAGTACTTTTCATCAGTGTATAGATAACTAAGGGTTTCTTTTCAGCATTATCAATACTTCTAAATATTCTGCACTAAATAAAAATACGTTTTTTAAATAAAAATGAAAAGTAGTAAAGGAGAAGACAAGATATTCTAATGATTGTCTCGAAAGTGGTTTTAGAATTACAGTGCATTGCAGAAGCACTTTCTTTCAGACATGCATATTCTAATTCCTTTTCTGTTTAATCACAGAAATCTTCCTTTGCCTCATTTGTCAACGATAAGTGACCGGTAACTCAAACAAACAAAAGTATGAAAGAAAACCTGCTAAAATTATTGAAAAGCATATTTAATTATCTACCATTGCTTTGGTAAAACAAGAAAAAAATGAAGACTGGTATTTAATTAAAATCGGGATCTTTCAAGGACTGCAACACTAGAGCACATGAATCTCATTGAATTTAAGGAGCATCACTAACAGTTTGCTAACTGCTGTATGTGGGCACAGAGTCTTCTCTTCATTGTTTCTCCACCTGTTTACACTCCACTTATGGAGGTCTTACACGCTAATGCCTGGGGTCAGATGTCTGCTGAGGAGTAGCGGACTATGGCTTTGATAGAGTATCCAGGGATGGTGGATCAGCCCAATGCCTGGTATTGGTGAAAAAGTAGATGCTATAAAATGAAGAAGAAATTGATGATAGGAAAGATGATGATGGAACAATTAGTAGACTGAATAGCACGGACATCGGAGTACTCGGAGAAACCCCCCTCCGGACGCCTCTTTGTACACTACAAATCCAACCAACTGGAATTGAACCTGGGCCACCTAGGTGAGAGGCGAGTAGTCTAAACACTCTGCTACGGTACTGCCACAGCTTTCTTCTCATTGACAATATTCTTTGGTCAAAGTCTTTTGAGACGGCCCAAAAAGCAAAATTGATCGTGCCCAGTCGCTTTCGTGTATTGTGATGTCTATCAGCGCAGTAATGCGGTCTCAAAAGATTCATGGCTAAACAATGCTTGATAAATTGTCCCTCCGGATATGGAAAGGATTAGATTCAGAACATGTCTAGCAGTCTAAAATTGTATATGGACAAATATACACATAGCGCAATTTTTCCTATTAAAGCGTAGCTAAAATAGCAGAAAGTTGTTCCGATAGCGGTCACCATTATGTACAGATGCTTAAATGTGTACAAAAAGAATAACGTTACGGGGGGATAGCTGACAGACGGTTCAATCATTCGGTTTTGTTTTAATTAGTTGTTACTGTGTTATTCTATCTGAACAGAATTATACAGACTGTTATGGTATAAGCGCAAATAATTGTTTGGCAATTGATAACAGTGTAATGATCCAGATAGGGTCAATAGTTTCTTTATTTGCGGACTCATAATTTTACTTATTAAATATAGTATATTTTTATAGTACCTACAAAGTCGCGTGTCACACACCAGACACGTATGTTTATTTCGCTTGAAGAAGGCAAAACTTTGAGTGTGCCGGCCACATTATAACAGATCAGAGTTAAGTTAGAATTCTCTCTGCAAGGCCAATGAAACCATACTATCTAGGCCAGCAGGTCACATACTGAGGTGTGAAATCTGGAAGGAAAACAATACTGACAGCCGTGGTTCATTTTGCCGTGTAGTTAAGACAATGCAAATTACAGGAAGTAGTGAATTCTATGATTGGTTTGTGAAAAAATCTGTTAGTAGGGGAAGGGAGACATGGGGAGGGAGGGGAAAGTTGCCAGGGGGGTATCAGTTTCATTCAGGTCTGAGCTGGAGGCTGAGATAACTAAATTAGAAATCAGTTTGGAAGGGGTGATTGCTGTATCTTTGGCACAGAGGGGAGTACGTATAATAGTTATAGGATTATACAACCAGCCAGCAACGTCCAAGTATGCAAACAGGAATTTCTTCAGTGACTTAACCGAAACGCTAGTGGAGTTACAGGAAAAGTTTTCAGGAACTGAATTAATTCCTTTAGGAGATTTTAATGTGAGGTTAGGAGGGGAGAATATTTCTCTAACGGGGGTTCGCCAATGGGGGGAGGAATTCCGCGAAGGTCAACGAAAGAGCAAGGATAGGGAGGGCAGACAATTACTTGCTTTCTACGATACCTTCTCCTTAGAAATAATGAATGGCAAGTACGGTGAGGATCGAGAGGGAGAACTCACTTTCATAAATGAAAATGGGGGTAGTGTAATAGATTTTATTTTAATAAGTTAGGGTTTAATTGGCAGAATTAGAAATTTTTGGGTGGGGGATCGTATCGAGTCGCATCACTGTCCGGTTGCCCTGGAACTGAATATAGAGACGGCCATGGCGGCGCTAGCACCTGTAGAGGGGCAGGGAGACGAAGGGAGATTCATTAGTAAATTTATATGGAAACCGGTAGAAAAAGAAGTATTTGTTAATAAATTAGAAAGAAGATTAGGGGAAAGGAACGCAGGCACAGCGGAGGAACTAACGCATATAATAGCAACGGCTGCGGGGACAATGAAAGTCCAAATGCATGGTAAGTTAAAACGATTCAATGGTTGGTATGACCAGCAATGCAGAGCTGTAAAGAAACAAGCAGAGGAGGCTCTGTCAAAATTCAGAGATGACATTAGGAAATTTTTTACAAAAAAGCGAAGGGAGTATAAACAGCTCTTACGGGAAAAGAGAACTACGTGGCAAGACAAAATTACTCAGAAAATTAGTAATATGTTAACACGGGGGGATAACGCTGAGATGTGGCAAGTAGTAAAACATTTAAGAGGTAACCGTCAGGCGCCATACGAAATTTCTCCCAGAAAATGGGCAACGCATTTTATGGGAATATTCGGGAAAGGTGAAAGGGAAGGAATTTTTATAAAGGAAGTGCAAATTTTGGGAAATCTTGAGATCCCAATACTGGACGAGGAAATATCAGCACGAGAAATAGCACAGGCGCTCAGGAGTCTGAATGGAGGCAAAGTTCCAGGGTTGGATGGGCTGCCCCAGGAAGTTTTTAAAGCCGCAGCCAATGTTAATGAGTTTGGTAGGAGTATGCTCCAGATATGTAACAGATTGTTTATTGAGGGGAATTACCCTACCTGTTGGGGAAAGGGCATTATTCATCCCATTTATAAAGGGAAGGGAACTATTGGAAATCCAGATAACTATAGGGGGGTTACTCTTTTGCCAATTATGGAGAAAATTTATTGTAGAGCGTTATATAACCGGATAAAGGACTGGGAATCTAAATTTGGCAAACTTTCAAAATTTCAAATGGGTTTCAGAGAAGGACACAGTACCATAGATGCCGCTTTTATATTAGACACTTTAAGGACGAAGCAACTGTTAATTAAGTGGGGAAAGCTTCATTGTGCTTTTGTGGACTTTAAGAAGGCATTTGACTCTATCAATCGAAATGCATTATGGTACAAACTAGGCAGAAAGGGGTTATCAAGTAAAATGGTTAGAGCATTGCAGGCAATGTATCAAAACGTCGAAGTCTGTGTGAAGTACGACAGAAACAGAGTGTCCGAGAGCTGCCGAAGCTATAGGGGAGTGAGGCAGGGCTGTATTTTATCTCCCTTGCTATTTAATCTCTTTGTGGATGATATTACTGATACAATGATAGCAGAGAATAGCCAAGCACCAGTAGTAGCGGATTTGCAGATCCCAACACTTTTATACGCAGACGATTTAGTATTGTGCTCTACGATAGTAAACGGATTGCAACGAGGACTGGACAAACTTAAGAATTATTGCGATGAATGGCTACTTACAGTTAATGTGAATAAGACTCAGGCAATGACTTTCAAAAAGGGCTGTGTTTATAGCAGGGAGGAAACTTCGACATATGCAGGACAGATACTGGACAATGTTAAATCTTTTGTGTACTTAGGACTCACATTCACAATGAACGGAAAATGGACAAAACACATTGACATTAGAAACACAAGGCAAGGGTAAAAGCGACGGAAACTCTCAGGATACGCTACAGAATACCGAATATATCCATAACCTTAATGGAAACTGTATTCGGAGCGACAGTTAGATCCACGATGACATACGGAGGAGAAATATGGGGGTGGGAACAAACAGGGAATCTGGATCAAGTGAGGACCCAATTTTTGAAAGGAATTCTGGGTGTAGGGAGGGGTACGGCAAACTGCGGAATAATGAGGGAATTCGGTGCACATAGTGAAACGATAGAGTGCAAAATCAGAACAGTTAAATATTGGCTGAGAATCGTTCACGGAAACCAATCTCTAATTAGGGCAGTCTGCTACCGTGAACAGTTGCGAATGGAAGGTAATTCGATATGGGCATCAGAATTAAAGAAAGGGTTGGAAACCATTGGGATGGGAGATATTTGGATGGCGGGGCAGGAAAACAGGCGAAGTATTTGGAGAAAAATTAAGAACCGCCTCTGTGATATTGACAGACAGCAAATAAGTGCGCAATGCACAGAGGAGGTGTCATTAGAAGTACAGTCCGGGCTAAAATCGGAGTGGGGTATGGAGCAATACATCAAAACAGGTACCAAACTCATTAGAAAGGGGCTCGCGTGGTTTAGACTAGGAGCATGGAGGAGCACGAAAATTTCTGACGAGAATGGTACGAGAATCTGTCCCATTTGCGAGGAGGAAGAGTCGTGGACTCACATCTTGGCAAGATGTAGGGGTACAGAGGAATGGCGGGAAAAACATTTGCCGCGATTTTTTACCACTGCGAATGTAGGGCTAGGAGCATGTTTGACGCTACTGGCAGGCACGAAAAACATGGACGGGCTAGGTAAATTTATGCTTAAGGCAAGACAGCTGAGATCTGAGGAGGCTGCCAACAGAGAGGGGGGGGATAAGATCAACTAAACAAAAGTGACTACATTGTTCTACATGCATATATATTATGTCATACTTAGGTCACTGTTGTGCTATGGTTTTATATATGTTGTATATATTATGTGTATATATGTCTTTTAAGTGTAATGTTCTATTATAAGAGGGTGCATTTATGTAGGTGTACTCTGTGCTGTAAATTTAAATTGCTATATTTGAAATTCTTTGTATTTTTATTTTCGGGTTCACTCTTAATTCTTTATTGTTGTTTAATAATGCTTTGGACTGTGTATTTCCTTTGTCTTTTTATTTTCGTGTTTACTCTTTTAATTCTTTGTTGTTGTTTTAATATTGGTTGTAATGTGTGTTACAAAAGCACGTACGGTGTGTGGACCCGTGCGATTGTTGAAATTCTATGTATGATATTGCTATGTCAATAAATACACTTGTTCATTCAAGCTGCAGGTACTCAGTGGTTGGCGATTTTCCCGCTAGCCGGAGCAAGCTTGACTGGAACGTTCTTTAGATTTACACAAGCTTTACATTTTAAGGAATAGGTGAGCAAAAACTTTTTTTATTACACTTAGCGTAGTATTGGTTGAAAATACACTGCTAAATGAAAAGAAGATTTTAAGCATAATGATAATCAGTAAAATCTGTCAACATGTAAATTAAAGAAAAGATGCGCATTTTCTATATATACATATATAGCAGGTGGCTCAAGAGCGCCAGTTAGAATGCAAACACAGACAACTATTCAAGTAGAAGAAACAACGAATGTTTTTTTTTTTCTACATTGAATGCTATATATAAATAAGAGTGGTACTACTTCTGAGAAATAAAGAAAGGAAACCTATTATGCCTTTAAATTTGGAAACTGTTTAGCATTGTATGCACGGAGAAAATGGTATTGAACAGCTTTATTCGGCTACCTAGTGTACTAATATAGTCTTATATTCTTTACTCCGGAGATCAATCCCTGTCGGGTCGGTCACTCTGACCTTGTTTTACCGTGGTTTACCCAAGTCGGTAGGTGAATGTTGATGTGGTTCCTCTGCTACCATGATTTACCTGCCCAAATCATTTCCTTTCGTCTGTTTCACCTCATCAGTTTCAAGGTTGTAGGATGAGGCGACGCGGTTGGAATGTTGTGGCAGGACGTGGTTGCGCTATGGAAAAATTTCTTCCTGGTGTTTGTCGGCGTTGCCGGGGTCTACTTAGTTCCTGTGAGGATCTCGTCTACTTCCGAGACCCTCAGGTAGCAGGTGTCTAAGATATGGCTAGTTGGCGTCAATTTCCATCCTTGCTACCATACATCGTCCTCCGTATCTAGTCACCCTGCGGACTTATCCATGGGTTATGTTTGAAGCACAACGGGTCTACTATGGGCTACGAGCAGTGTTATGTCCTAGTTAATTTAGGCCCCTTCTTTATGTTGGTACTATTGTTGGCACAGTTTTGCTTTGAACAATTATAATCCAGACTCTATATTTGATGGTTTTCGTGAAAATACAGTCTGAGAAGTATGTTTATCTCTTTAGAGGAATTCAACATAATTGATCAATATGGAAATTAAAATGTTCCATTTGACAAATAGGGACGAGAAAAATAGCTGCGATCCATATTCAGTATGTTTATCTCTTTAGAGGAATGGAACATAATTGATCAATATGGAAATTAAAATGTTCCATTTGAGAAATAGGGACGAGAAAAATAGCTGCGATCCATATTCAGCGCTGTGGTTACAGCAGTTTCAGACATGGAAGTTAAGGCTTGATAATGTAGTTACCCTCCACTCCAAGTTTCTCAAGAATACAATTTTCTCAGTTTTCGGCAGAATATCCTACCAGAACATCGGTACATTATTGAAAAGAAAGCAAAACAGGAAGAGTAACTCATTATCGGCATGAGCGGACAGTGAGTGTAACGACCTGATGTCACAAATCCCTGTAGCTCTGTTGACTTGCAATGTCTCAAACGACACCCCATCTGCTCTCCCTAGTGATCAGCCCAAAGCCCGGTATGTTGGTGAAGGAGGAGGAAATGAAGTGTAATAATATAAGGGATACGAAAATTCAAGGATCAAATTATCGAAGCAAGCATTTCGCCTAGTGACTGCGGATACCCCGGCCGGTTGGTCGGCCCGGGGGATTATATTCGGGACCTCCCTAATAATAGTTGCACAGAAAACCGCGGTGCCACCTTGCTTGGAAAGCTACCTAATAAAATTAAGTAATTTGATGTGCTACATTCACATAAATTTCTCTACCTATGCTGTAGCAAATTATTCTTACAAAAGTATATTCTTCTATCTGTTTCATGCATCTGTTTCATAATAAATAATAGAAACGCTTTTATCACGATATTATTTCCTTGCACGAGTGGAGTAAGGAAATTCAACCAGCTAAAGCGGTAGTCATATCATTTAAAAGCCGGTCGCTTTGTGGTAGTTTTGGAGTCCCATTCTCCTTCGTTAACCAGGATGAAAAAATATGATTTTTGACTTCCCATTTGAAAAACGTGTAAGTATTGGAATATTTAAATCTAAATAAACAATAGCTCCTAATTGGTTAGCACGATAACAAAAAGTATCTGATATAATTTTTGAGACGTGACAAGATCTACATTTTTCTGTGACAGGTTTTTGGCTATCTCTTATAGTTTATCAGTTATGCAAGCCATTGAGAATGAAGAGGACTTCAGAAGCTATTCCAAGGATATCCAATATATACGTTTTGTTATTTATATAAATATATTGAATATACCGAACTGTAATCAAAATCGTTAAAGCAATTTTTTTTTTAGAAAATCAACATTTTCGAAGCATTTACCGCGTAAAGGGTTATTTGGGTTGAGAGGGATTTTCTTGGAAATCGTCGTGTTGCATTCCTGGGTGATGCTGAACTTAAATGTCAAACTTGGTATCTCACCGACCTTTCGTTTTTGAGTTATATTGTTCACAGACACGCACCCGTAAATTTTTCCAATTTTGTTTCATTTAGGTGACCCTAAAATATATATTTACAATGAAATCTCGGTGTCGAATTTTGAGTGAAATACATTACCTTCTCTACAATGAACTATGTACAAAGTAGAGAAAGTGAAAATGAACAAAACCAAATTTACACTCTTATTGGAACTTTGAGGTTCTATACAAATTTTGAGTACTTTCCCAACAATTATGCGCTGCTTTGCTATTGTCAAAAGTTAAACTGTATCTTTGTTCTCAATTCTTCCTATAAAAATATAAACATTTGAATTGACTTGTACTAAGCTTTGAAGAGTTACATCCCAATGCCCAAAAGAAACTTCAGGGCATTTAGGACCTCAATAAAGTTATCTTTCTTTTATTTTCAAACCCTAACCTAAAATAATTTACTATTTGTTCCATCCAAACGGAGCGTTGTGCGTTTACGCTATAAACTACCTTATAACTTAAAAAATATGATTTGTTCCATTCAGATGACTTTCTCCAACTGTTCGGCATACAAATTATTCTTACAAAGAATCATTCTTGTGTCTACATTATAATAATCGTGATAAACATTAATAGAAATGGTCGTGTTACTTACTTCTTTGGAAATAGAAGGGAAATGAGGGAATTACGCTAGACTAAACTAATAGTCAAATCCTTTCAAATTTGGTCCTTATGTGAAACAGTAGAAATTCGGTTCCCTTTCCATGACCAGGAGTAAGACAAAACAATATATATATCCGTTTAAGCAAATTGCAATATTTCCAAAGTGGTTAAATCTGTAAAAAAGTTACATAATTTGAGTGTTAATTAAATATACATTTTCTGTGTAATAAGTTTTTGTCTATCTCTTTTAGTTTCCCAGATATGCAAAAGTGATCCAGAATAAACAAGATTCAGAGGATACTCCCCAAGGAATTCAGGATGTAGATTTTATTTTCCCTGTAAATGTCTTTAATATGCGGTATTTTAATCAAATTCGTTCGAGATATTTTGAGAAAATCAAAATTTTCTATGTAAAGCGTAGTATGGGGGGAGAGTTTCTTCAAAATCTTCTTGTCGCATCCTTGGAAGATAGTAAGCTTAAATACTAAGTTTCGTATTTAACGGGCTTTTTGTTTTTGAGATATGCTACCCAAAGACACATGAACGCTTTTTTAAAAATGCCTTTTTGGATTCAGGAGTTCTCAAACATGTATTTGCGGTATCTCGATATCGGATTTTGGGAGGAATAAAATACCTTCTGTACGTACTGTGTACATTGTATACACATGCGTGCTAGAGAAGGTAAAAGCTACTATTCTTGCGTTAAACTTTACGAAAAAGTACTGAAGTGTTTTGGAGCTAAAACACCTAGAAAAATATGCTTTATGACTACACTAAAATTTTAAGAATAAGTGCAATAATATGGTCGTCATCTGTTGACGTCTATTACTAAAACTTCTTTACGATATGCACTAACCTAGCATTAATGCATATTTCATAAGATACAAGTGCCTCAGCGATATTGAAATAAAATTAATTACAATGGAAACATCAGGTGTAATCAATACCTGCTGCACCAATTTTAGCTGCCCACAGCGTAATTATACACGGTGATGAGTCTTATAGATTGTGGTGTAATAATGAGTATGACAGGAAGCACAGGTAGGTATACTATAATGAGTATTCTATTCCACTTAGCTGTACGTACCTATTATTAGGTATGTTTGTGGATTTCGGTGTAGAAATCTATTAAACACAAATGTAACCAACAATATGCTCATAAATGGTGCAGTTGGCTGTTCAGAAACTTGAATCTTCCTTAGTTTTGATAACAACACCCACATTGTCGTTTACATTTGTGTTTAACTGATTTCTCCACCAAGACTTACAAAACGTGCAGCTAAATGGAATAGAATACCCATTATAGTATACCTACCTGTGTTTCCTGTCCTATTCACTATTACACCATTATCCATAAGGCTCACAAACAGGTTCAATTACGGCTATGAGCAGCTAAAATAGGTGTAGTAAGTATTGATTACACCTGACGCTTCCAATGTAATTAATGTTATTTCTATATGGGTGAGACATTTCGTGAATGTAGCTTTTCAGAAGAGAAATAATACATTTTGAGTATAACCTTTATTCATTTTTAATTTTCAATTTAAAAATAATTTACCCAAAAACAACTTATCTTGGGATTAATTATATCACTGTATACTTAAGTGTAGCACTGTGTGGATAAAATGTGGTCCATAATGGGACAGAGCTGTTTTTGTTGGTAATGACCAAAATCTCGTCCCACCCTGTACAATATAATAACCTGAATAATTCAAGGAACTGAATTAGCAGAGTACTTTACCTCTCCCAAAACATGCTAAAATGTCGAAGGGTAACGTTACTGTTTAAAACTTGTATTTTTATAACAGATTTTCATAAAAAAATAATTGTCATAATTTTCCAGCAGTAGGCTCTGAAGCCCTCTTCATTTTTGGTGACTTTTACATCCGTGGTAAACTAAAACAGACACACAAAAATGTACAGATCGTTAAAACACACAGTTTTGTTATATGCAATTTTTTGTGGAGTTAATTTCGGAGTAACTCTTTGATATCGGTTTCAAGTTTGTAATACTTAAACTTTCCTCATGTAGGAAGTCATTATTTGTTTTCCTTTCTTCTGGCCAATCAAAGAGAACGACATTTCAAAATCATCACACAGCGACCGGCTTTTAAAATGTTTGACTATCACATTAGGTTATTGCACTTCCTTTTTCCTCTCGTACAGGGAAATAATACTAATATAACAATTTCTGCTAATGTTTATTTTAATAAGCGTGAAGTAGATAGAGGAATAAGTTTTTCAAGAATACTTTGTTACAGCCTAAGTACAGAAAGTTTTGTCAATATAGCATATCATATTTGCTACTATGTTAACGAAAGGAAGTGAGAGAGATAAACAGGAAATATCAGGCAGTGCCCAAGGGGAACGGTAAACTCGTCCGAAATTCATAACACATTTCATTTCGAAGGAATTTTAATTGAACATGTAAATTCGTCTACCTAGCATTTAACGTGCCACCTTGTCCTTAGCAGCCACTTCAGAACGCTGTCGTTGTACTCTTGTTTACAGCATGTAAGACAGGTACTACATGTCTGACGAAAGAATGCAGCTATCAGGGGAGATCGCCTTTGTAGCATGGCATGGCTTAGAACGGCCAGAGGAGGTTGGAATGTAGTGCAGTACAGTCTGATCATAAAAACATCAGCACAGCGCACGTAAACAGGAATAAACTAAACGATCCACAACTTGCTGTTTTCTTTATCATTAATGAATATTAGTTTTCTATTTTGTGAGGGTATGACTACGCGCCACGGTGGTTACATTTTTTGACTTGACTCGAACGCGTCCACTGCAAGAGACTCAACTGCTACATGCCAGTATTGTCGTGCCGTACAGGGATGCACAGGGAGTGATGACGTAATACCGCTTAACTGTGTTCACGCAAGCTTCCACTCGTGGCCGTGTGCACTCATTCTTCAGGCAGGTAATGATGTATGTTTACAGTGGAGAGTTACCATTAGCCGTTACTGACTACACTTAGCAGCAGTGTTTTACTTATGAATGCTGGACTTGCAGGAATGGAACATGACAGTTTTTGTGATGAGTGTAGGAGGTTAGAGCCAAGGGATAGAACATAGTTACTATTAGTATCCTTTTCCTTCGAAACTGTCGAATGTAGAATGGGAATTTAGAACCAATTTCAAATGTCAGCCCAGTGTATATAAAGCTAGAGAAGATAATATGAGATAATCTGCGACTTCACCATTGATGCGATTCATACGTTGCATCCCTTATAACAACAATAACAATAATGGTAATGGTAATAACAATATTCATAATAATAATCATAATAATTAATAATAGTGTATAATATATAGGGTGGCGCATATAAAGTGTTACAGATAAATACCTCCTAAATGAACACAAAGAATCAAATGCCAAGAATTCCAGATCTTAAAGGGACAAGAGACCTTCAAAACTGTGATATGGAAAATATTTTCATGGGGCACCTTATGAACCCCACGGGGCCCAACTTAATATTAAATGAACCCTAGTTTATAAAGAAAAAAATATATATACATGTTATATTATTTTTTGCTTCCCGGAATAAACTAAGCAACTTTTATTAAAAAAATTGTTTTCCTAAAATGATTTTTTGAGCGTTGGATGTTATCTTTGAAAACATCTCCTTCATAAACTCGTGGAGAAAATAAAGTACCAAATAAAAGAACATGGATATTGTGGTTTAAGAGCCCGCTGAACTCCTAAAGTGCAATACCCTACATAGTTAGCCATGTGCATTATTTACTGTGACTCTACAACATAAAACATGATGTAGAGGTAGATATGAGTTTAGTACTAGGTGAATGCAGGAGAAATTATCGAAACGCACCGGCAGTGTTCAATGAGAAATACGGGATGCAAATGTTGCTAATGAAATTCAAACTACTGGAAAAAACGACTGTGTAAATATGGAAGTGTAAAGAACAATAATCGCTTGAAGGTGAAATAAGAAATAAACGATGAAAAATAGTATCAGTATTCTTGCTGCTGTAGAAGTAAATACACGGATAAGTCAACGTGAATTGTCCAAAGATAGTGGGATAAGTCACACTTCTGTACAGCGGATACAAAGCAGCTGAAATACCGTCCTAATCACAAGTGTTTGCATCAAGAGCTCATACAAAGGGATTTCCAGCACGTTGTTATTTTTCATTGCCATTGTAAAGAATGGTTAATTCTAGCAAACATATTATTTTCTGGCGAAGCAACATTCTCAAATACTGGACAAGTTAATAAACATAATATACACTAATTGAAGGCATAATTATCGGTGTATCATATTGCTATTTTCTCAACCATGAACTACCACCCTTATTGGAAAACTTGTCCTTCAGTATGAGAAGAGAAATATGGTATTAGCAGGATGGTACATCACCACATTTTGCAATATGCACACGTCAACTTCTAAATGAGAAAATTGGTGTTAGGTGTATTGGACTTGCTGGACTGGTCATCTAACCTACTCGTTCAACCGACTTAACACCCTTGGACTTCTTTTTATATGGGGATACCCCAAACAAAAAGTCATGTTTTAAGCACTTACAAAAAAAAAATATGAAATTTCGAGTACGTCAAACTTGTCATAATATTAGCCCCTTAATGATGTTAACGTTAGAAAATTAATTTCCAACAGTTGCCAAATGTTTGGATGTAAATGGAGGCAACTTTCAGCTTTTAATAAAGGAATTTAAAGTAATTACCTGAGTAATTTGACTTATTTGTTTAGTACTGTTTTCTACAAATTTATAGGTACTTCAAATAAAACATCCTATAACAATTCGACAGTTAATTTAAAAAAAAAAATAGTGTGTTAATAAAAGTTGCTTAAGCTTACCTTGGGGAACAAAAAGTTAACATGGTGTCTTTCAAAATCCTGAGATTGGACCCTGTGGGCGCCATAAGGGTCCCCATGAAAATGTTTTTCATATCACAATTTGGAAGGCCCCTTGCTCATATTAGATTTGGAATTCTTGTCATTTACTATTTTTCTGTTCGTTCGTTTAAGAGATATTCATTTCTAACTCTTTATTGGGGCCATCCTTTATATTATTGTTATTATTATTATTATTATTATTATTATTACTATCATAATTATTATTGTTGTAGTTATTATTGCTATTGTTATTATTATTATTAATTATTCTTATGTGTTTTTTTCTTTATTAGCTTTAATTTTATATAAACAGAACTAGTTTGATAATCTAAGGTTCAAAATCGACATATTGTTATATTGTTACCGGTTGATTATTTCTAATGCTTTGCAAACATTACTGAACATGGAATCGGCAGCACAACTAAGGAAACTTGTTTGTTGTTCAACATTTTCGTACGTTAGGAACGGAAAGTGGTTGTCGCAGTCGTGTGAATGACTTGAGCAATGTTGGTTATTGATTCCGTTAAATATTTAATAATTATGAACAAATTACTGAAGTACGTGTTTGCAAATAGGTTTTAAAGTAACGTTAAAGAAGATAAATGACTAGCGCATAATGTGATTGTCATATGCACAGAGTTTCGCGTTTTTGAGGCGTAAGACAGCTTTAAAAAATGACATCACGTGTAGCTCAAGCATGGATATTATAGGGAGTAGTTTCAGCCATCAACGTCGAAGTAAATTCTGAAAATTGTGCAATTAAGGCAGCCATTTAATAAAATTGCTTTCACTAAATAAACAAAAATGTTATTATCGATGGACAACTTTAAACGTAACCACATAATTGAAGTCATGCACTCATTTCACTTGAAATATTCATAAAAGTGACCTTTGCAGTTGTGGATAGGGAGTAACATATAAATATATCACCTTGTTAAATGCTCCCTCACAAAATAGTGGCGATTACAACGACTTTAACAATATTTTACAGATCCAGTAAACGGATTAAGATTTGGCTAATCACATTAAATCTAAAAAAGAACTTCATCTATTTGTAAGGCGGCAAGAATAAATTCAGTGGCCAGTTTTTCATTGAAATATAAATAATTAAATATACACACAACTCAAACATTTTTACTTATTAATTAACTTTTCAATTTGGCATCCAAACTGTGTAGACTATTTTTCGTATTTTTGAATCCCCTAACAAACAGGCTAGAAGTCCGCACTGCAAGAATTTTGTACATAATCATCACAGATATAGAGAGAATAGATAGAAATGCCCTATCCTTATGTATTGTGGTTGGTGAAGCACGTTTTTGTCAAGCCACTATACTTTGATTCTACACTTCTGAGATGAGTATGGCTCTTGTGGGTTAAATGCGCACCCAAAAATAAGATTTTGTGGTGTTAAAGTCAATTAAGCAGTACATGCGCATTTAGGTTTTGAACCAGTATAATGGTGAATATGTGTATGGAGTCTGGTCGTAGTTTCTCGAATAGCAGAAGCATAAATAAGAAAGGGGAATGTGTTACAATACATAGCCTAGTGTACTTATATAAGTGATTTTTCGGTGGTGTACTTACTGAAATGTGTTATACATTACCAACAGAATGATTCTGTATGGTTTGCTAGATTTTAAATTTCCAACTCTGAAAGCCCGTTCAGAAGTAGCTAAAATTCGCAACCTACTCCGGCTTATAAGAAACCTCTTGCTGATTCGCCCATTTAGCAGCTATCGCGAGAAATAATTAGTATCAAATTAAGTAGTTATGGTACCAAAACTGTGAGAATAGGGGTCGTGTTCCTCGGACTCGGAAGGCAACATGTGCATTTAATAGTGAAAATCATTATAATCTTTGGAATAATCTCTGATACTTGTCACCTTTTCTTCTTCTCTTTTTTTTTTGTGCACTTATTTATAAGTTTATGTAGTGGACCTAATGGCTATACGCATGAGACACAAACAATAAGGTTTGGTCGAAATCTGATATTTTGTCCTCCTTCAGTTTTAGACCAAGAAATTAGAACAAAATAAAGTTCTGACCTTGCTTACTGCAATAGTAACCAATTAACCAATAATAACTTCTGACAAGCCGAAAAATGTGATTATATTAAGTATTCCTTGAAATGGATATCTCTCCCCTTCCATTGTCCTTTGTGTTTTACTTCAAAAACTTGGAAAAACAATTAATTGACAGATGTCGCACATGGTGTATATGGTAGTCTGTAGAATTGCAAGATGGCGGTTGGTCACAAAAAGGCTTAAGCAAAACGCTAGGCATTTCCGCCCTGTAGTAATCATCCCTCCCTGACCGACTAAAACTACACCGAGATGATATATCCGCAAATTTTAAACGGAAATCGGTGGATAATGAATTCGTTAGATGATTGAATGTATTACGAGTCGAACTGTGAAATACACGTTTCCATGGGGAATTCAAATCGAGATATGTCCAATTTCATCTCAATACGATCCGCATTTAACATGAGAGATCGTTTTGAATACGCAAGCTTTGAAAATAGATTTATTTATCCATTTATGCTACTCTATTTGGAATTGGTTGGCGAGCCTGTTAACATATATTTTTTATCTGTGAATTAAAAACAGGTTTTGAAACTGAATAATTATATTTGAAAATATATTGCAAGGTATAGAAACCATAAAGGCGGTTCTATTATAATCTACCGCGAAGCTAAAAATAAATAGGATTTACGTATGATTACCGCGTGCAACGATTAAAGTAGAAGTGTTTATTTACCGTACTGAAAACGATTTGAATACGGAGTTGTTTCCAACATATTTCGATCCGATCTCATTCCGATCCCACTTTCTAAGATGATCAGATCCAACATTCAATACGATTTGAATCCGCATTTCCATGCAGTATTCAATAAGATAAGTGTGCTCTAATCGATTTCAATTCCCCATAGAAACGTGGCAATTGTACCAAAGAAAGGACTAAAATATCGAGATTTGTCGTGTATTAAGTAAACTGAAAATTCTTCTACTCCTTCCTAAAACACAAAAAAAAACCTAACATTATAACTGAGGAACCTCGTTCATACTGACCAACGGAAAATAACAGTGTTTGTTAGTGAATAATAAAGCACTGTAAGTTGAGTATTTGTTTCAATCGGAAATGGTGCTTATAATGGCACATTTTAATAATTTACCAAGTGTTTTACCCAATTGTTTACAATTTATATACATTTCATTGAATACTGTCTAAGCTAAGGTGCATAAAATATGAACCAGAATGAAACATGGCTGTTTAAATTGGTATTGACAAATCTAGACTCTGCCCCTGTGAGCTTAACCACCTCTATTCTTTGCGTGCATATTAACCACTGAACTAACAGTGTGCTTCAACTCCTCAAAATATTACAAGCAAGTTGTCTATATTCTCGTTTGTGAAGAACCAGTATGACAATGGTTCATTGAATTTTAGCGCAAAAATAAAACATAATGCAGTAACAAATAGAAATAGTGTCGAATAATATTTCATACATTTTGAGGCTCTCCCCCAGTTTAATGACTCAAAATAATTCTTCACCACTTCCTCTAGAAGGCCAAATTATATTGCATTTGTTTAAGCCTTTCTGTGTGTATTAATCGTAGTGAAACTGTTTCCTAGAGGCGGAAAAATACGAATAACTCATAAATGTATGTAATTTTTTCCGCTTGCTAATGGCATTGTCATAAATTGAATGTAAATTTCAAGATGTAATGTGTTTTGAACAGTCCTGTGTTATGTATCGTTTGTGTTTACCTGCATCACATATCGCATGTTTCACGGTAAACCACAAGTGTACACAAATTATTTTGAGATGGCAACCCTAATGGTGACTTACAATGTTGCAAGTACTTAAGTCCCAGGTATAGCCAACTATTACGGTCAATTGGTATTGGATTTAATAGTTGTTTTTTTTTTTCTTTTTTTCATACAAGCCGTGTGTAGAACAGGAGTTGGACAGGTAGAGTCAGGCTGAAAAATTCAATTCCATGTGTCAGTTAGTTGAGAAATTCAATGCTATGCCAGCAAGTTGCCATGGTAGCTCAGTGGCAGAGCAACCGGCTAGAGATCGGGAGATCCGTGGTTCAAAGCCCGCCTAATTTTTCAGTCTGACTCTACCTTTACAACTCCTGTCCTACACATGGCTTGTGTGAAAAAACAATTTAATCCAATTGTATTAATGTTCTACCAATCGTTCAATTCCTCCTTACAGAAACCCGCTCCTTATTCAAGGAGCAACTACTGAACAGCTGTGGAAAGCTCTTTATCGTTGAGAAATATCTGCGGCCGCCCCTCAGATATTCATTCAGCTTGTTGAACAGTTGGGTGCCGCATGGTGCAACATCTGGACTGTATACTGGATGCTTCCATACCTCCAATCAAAAACATTGAACCGAGGCTTGTGTTGTGTACACCATGGGGTGCTGCATTGTCGTGCAAGAGAGCAAAACCTTTGCTTAATTTTCGATGGCTCTTGTTCGTCATGGCGTTGCGGAGCGACGTCACTATTAAACATCAAGAATAGGCTTGAATGAATGAACCCTTTGCCGTGAACCTGTATACACAGCTCCTTCACAGTCGACGAAAATGGTGGCACTGATCTTCCCTGTTGATGGCGCAACTTAGAATTTTTTCCGCGCAGGCGAGGAAGTCCGCCTCCATTCCATAGATGCTCTTTCTTTCAGGTGTGAAATGATGCAGCCATATCTGATCGTCCGTAATGACGATGCATTACCTTTCCCGGAGTAACGCTGAATAAAGTTCATTAGTTATAAAGCCTACGTCTCGTGTGCAGTTTGAGTGAATGCAGAACTCAGCGTAAGTAAAATTTCCGATACGAGCAGAAGTACTGCAGAAGATCTCCGACAGTGGAATGAGCACCTTCTATTGAGATGCGCGTCTGTTGAGCAATGTCCGCGATAGTTATTCTGCGATCGCTGTCTCTTCCTTCCCGATCAGCATCACCCTCGTCTGTGCGGCCTTGTTCAAATTGTTGGCGCTATTTCACTATGGCTGGACGCGCTTTCCCTTGGTCCATATAGCTCCAGAATTTTACGATGACTCTCTGTGAAATTTTGCCCATAATAATTGCAATGACTCGCGGACCTCACTCTGGAGTTTGTTTCCACTTGATGCGCGATTTCGCTCGCACATTAAGGTGCAGTGCAGTAACGGAACTGTGTCTGCAGAGAGTCCGAAACATGAATTATATTCTGACAAAGCGACACCCTTGTTGCGCAATCATCTTAACAGAGACAGCATGTGTAACCTTCTTTTGAATTCCTCATATTTAAAAATATACTTTTCAGATCTTCAATAATATAAGAATTATGAACGAATATGGTAGAAATTTCCTCAAAGAGTATTGTAGTGGATTTTCAGACATCAATTCACTCTGCATTAATCTCGTATGGCCACATGGCAGATTCACAGGCTGACGATTTCACAAGTCTGGTGGTGAAATATTTAACATCATTGGTTAGCTGTGAAATTCTCAATTAAAACTGATGTAGGAAATTGATTAAGGTTGTTTCTTTGCCCTTTTCTACTTGGAACCTGATGTGGATGAGTGTTTTGGGATTGAGCTATCATTACGGGTAAACTCTGATAATAACAAACACAAATTTGGCGAAAGTTTAGAAAACCATACATTATTATACTAAGCAGCTCATGAAACTAGATCAGAGCTTTGATTCTTTATTTTTCAAAATATGAATGGTTCATTTTTCAAATTTGGTGAAAATTTGTGGTATACTTTTTAAAACTAAAATTTGAACTGGTTCACTGAGAATCTTCATGTTCATTACATTAAATGTAATGTATTGAAGTACTAAAATCTGTCCAGAGTGCATTTTGTCATGTCTCATTACATACATGATAAAATTTTCATCCAGATTCATTAAGCATTATTTGAAAAAAAATATAACCTAAAATGCAAATTCTGTGTTCTGTGAAAAAATCCGATTAAAGTTTCATTTACAATTTTGAATTGTTATGAAAATAAAACATATCTTAATGGTCTCTTTAGGCATCTTCATATTTTAACCACTCTTAGAGCATTTTTCTAAGAACATTTGAGAGCATAATGTCAGAAACTTTTGTTTGTCTTCCATCTCTAACTTAATTTGAAAATTTAAAAACTTTGTCAGTGCAACTGTGACAAGTCCCATTTTCAGATCAGGCACCAACAGTGTTTTGTTCTGTGTGTTTGTAGCGTTCAATGGAAATTTATTCCACTGAAAGTTTAGATTAAGCTTAATAATTACAAATGAAACAAACAATGTAATTTATAATCCAAAACTAGTTAAAATGAGTATAATATATTTTGAAAATTTATAAAATAGCCAATAGCAATTATAATCAAAATAAAATTTTGTTGCTGATTGCATAGTACATAAGCTTATATTGTTAGCTTTTAATAATGAAATGGAATACGTTTGTGGGAGAATAATACAGAGATGGATGTTACCTTTTTCACTAAAACATTTTGGATAGTGATAAAATAAACCGCTTTCCAACAAGAATTTAGGTAAGGATAATTTACGGATAAATACTGGATATCAAGGATTCAATTTCCAAACATTAGTAAATGTCCCCCTAAAATAATGTTCTTTGTCATTTTAATACCAGAGAATACGCTTAATGTATCCAGAAAATGAAGTTTGATAAAATGTTCTGAAAGTATGACTGATCATTAAATATCAGAACAACTGCATTTCCTGCGTGCATTTGAGCTAACTCCAATAGTTGGTCTGGGTGGCACAGTTGGTGAGGTGCTGACCATCCAATCCCATGGTCGCGGGCTCAAACACGGCCCAGACCGATGGCTATTAAGTGTACTTAAAAGAGACCGCTCCATGCTAGTACATTTATTGGCATGTAAAAGAATTGTGGGACGAAATTCCGGCACACCTGCGGCACTGATATGATTCTGGATATTGACAGTATCGAACAATAAAGGTATGTTGTTTTTCCTTAAATCCAATAGTGTTTGCCATACACACGTAAAAATATAATAGGGATACAGCTGCCTCACAGTAACGTATAGGAATCCTTTTGTGCACATGTTAACTAGAATGTTAACCAACTCATCGAAACATTTGAGATTTCATCGATGTTTTAAAATAATTTCAATCAAAAACGTGCATGAAGTACAAATATAAATTCAGAGAGAGAGGAATAAAACGAGCTACCAGGAATTAGGTATTGCTTATGTGCATAGCTCTTGAAAATTACAGATCAGCCGTGTTAGATGTTTATTAAAATTACGTTTTATTTTAAGAAAGCAATTGTTTACGCTAGAGTTCGTTGAAACTCGTAGTATTTTTGCCGAGAGATATTTTATACCACACCGCTTGCTAATCCTAAGTCTGAATAAAATGAGAACGAAAGTATTACCATTAGCATTGGGGCGATTTTACATTTCCATCATACGGCATTAACTAGGTATGCCGACGAGTTTACTTGTCAGATTATATGTAATGATCTCTATCGGACGAATTTACTGTCTACCATAGGAAAATCCTCGCAGAAGGGTCCCCAAGCCCTCCCTATTGCCTCAACAACAAAAGAGAGGGTCGATTTGGCAGAAACTGCAAAATTCAGTTCTGAGCACTTTGCAGTAACATAATATAAACTAAATCTCTCTTCTGCAGCAAGCTGTAAACACAGGACATCTATATCGAATGACAATAATAGTATTTTATGGAGCACGGAGCTCCTGTCTAACACATGTGTATACTGCGGCCAGTAATACTAGTAACTGTACTGTAATTTGTGTATTTTTGATTTTGTGTATGCTGTTCTTATGAGAATCTAGATCTGCTGCAGGGGAAATCAAAATATTAAGGCGCCGTATCAAAGCAACATGCCTTAAAGCACACTTAATGTATCGCTGTATTATTATTAATTGTCTATTATCATATACTATTATGATTACGATTACAAAACGGCGCAGGGGTGGGTTTTCTCCGGGTTCTCCGGTTTCCCATGCCATCGCATTCCACCGGTGCTCCATTTTCATTTCATGTATCATCAGTGCCATCGCCTGCGATGCCACAAGCAGTAGCAGCGGGCGTTAAACACTATAAACATCATTATCATTATCATAATTATTATTGTTATTATTTATTATTGTAATTATTATTATTAGTGTTATTATTATTTAGTGAACGCTGTGTGCTATCGTGTTTGCGTATTTTGCTTTACGAGGCTTTCATATTTCCATTCACTCTTTATTTTTACATAACGAAAAAATGAAAGAAGTGTGTGATTATTACTAGCAATGTTCGCATAAGCAGAGTAAATCAGAAAAATGAAAACTTCGTAAGGAAAAATATGTCTACACAAGAACACGTAGTACAGAGATACTTTAACTTCTTTCTTCTTTACGTTTTTTTCGTTTCGAGCTTAACTGTAGCTCTTACTGTTGTGTCAGATTAGTTCATTCTTCAAGTCTAGTTACAGTACGAGTTTATTCGGTTCAGTCAAATTTTCCTAGATGATTATCAAATGGATTATTAACAATTTCTGTTTTAAAATATTTATGTCGGATTTTGGCATAAAATAAAGGTATAAATATCTTCATTTATTATAAATAAAATAAGAAGGAAATTGATTATGGTCGTGATGTGATTTACTGCGCTTAGGCGGTTAATAAAAAAATAATAATAATTATAATAATAACAATAATACTAGTAATACTTAATAATATTAATAAGAACAATAATAATAGTAATAATAGTAATAATAATATAATAATACGGCGAAACATTACGTGCTGTCATTTATTTTTTACGCGCCTAAATGTTTTGGGTTAATCCAATGTGGGTCTAATCTCCAATGTTAATTAATAAGAACTGCGTATACACAATTACAAAACTAACTATCTGTTAGTTAGATAGATAAAATAACGACTCTTTATTTAATTCTCTAAGTGGTGACTTTATTCTTTCAAAAATAAAAGCCCTGTAGCTGAAGAGCAAAACATGTTATGCTTTTCCATCTGTTTGCACTGCTCCTGTATATGAGATCAGGGATTCTAATACAACTCTGGGAACTCCTCTCAGTGAGTGAGATTCCCTCACCGTTTCCGCTGATACGCAAGAGGAGTAGAATACAGGTCGCCACTGATAGGTATTGACTTGGATTTGCCTCGATGAGCTGTGCATTTCTTTGAATGCAAGAAGGGTTATCTGCACACGTGAAATACGGCACTGTCACGCCAACTGGTATTAAAGATGTTTACATGGCAAATTAAATGTATATCCTGCATTTCTGGAGAATACAAATCTCGTTAGAACACACAATTTATGTTATATACTGGTTTTTGGAGCTAACCCTTTCAGAGATATTGGTTTCAATTTTATAATATTTTGCTCAAACGGCAATTCCTCATGCGTTTCATGTTTCTTTTGTTTTACTACCGGCCATGAAAAGACAGAGAAACAGCAGTGATAATCACATAGTGACAGATTTTCAAATATTTGAGGCTCACTTTTGCATAGTGTATTCCCTTATTTTTCTTCTACTTATAAACAACTTAGTAATAAGATAATTACTACTGATGAAAGTAGCATGAAGTAGATGGAAAAAAGTCCTTTGTAAGAATAGTTTGTTTGTAGAACAGGTCATGTAACTGGAACACATAAAATTTTCTCTGCTTTTTGAGTACTCTTTTGGAGCTATCATTGGATGGTACCCCTACCGCATGTTGCATTCTTGTTTTGTTTCTGTTGTAACTCAACTGTAATGTAAGTACCTAAATGTACAGGAGACTTTCCTTCTAATATGTGAATTAAAACAAGGGTAAAATTGTCTGCATGTACGGTAATCTTCAAAGCTACTCAAATGTTTTTATATTATTGTTTCACCACTGAAATGCCCTATTCTTTAAGATGTCTTCTAATTTAGATAATTATATACTAAAAAAACCTAAGAAGGTTTACACAACACATATACCTACACTTTGGTGTTATGAAAAATCACATTTGCAAAGAATGCTTTAAATTTCATTGAGTTTGCCATGGAGTAGAACCCACTATATTGATATTCCACATAAAACATAGATATATGGATATTCACGACTTAGTAACTAAGAAATCAGAAGACACAGCAAAACAAAGGAGAATCGAATCTGCTTATAGCACTGCGATACCCTAATGATATCAATGACAATGCATGTTATTAACCTTTGTGAAAGAAAGTTTTGTTTCATTTCCTTTGTAATCACGTAATATCTAAGTTTGTAACACAATCAATTTGAACCAAATAGAGGGATAAGCCTTTGTACGGCGTTTGTTGAAGAATTGGTAGAGAAATTCCTGTAAATATAACTTCAAACATTTTTTCGCTCTTTTTAGATTTCACGTCCTTTAACCTGATAGGTTCTATAGGAAAATTTTAAATTTTTTTGCGCTTTTGAAGCTTCTTATGTACAGCACGGTTATGAAAGCACCTAGTTCCATTCTGTTTGGTTCCATTTTAGTTATCCTGAGGTTACAAAAGCACTGCTCTAAGTGGAGAATAAGTGGGCCCGGGTGTGTTTAACAGTTTCAATAACTTGCAAAAAATTTCAGGATAGGCAAATGACTTTTAAGATCTCAATCTATATGAATATAAATGGATTGTTAACTGCCAGGTTTTTCTAAACTTCATTTTTATTCTTATTTTTATTTCATTCACTTACGATACTCTACCGTCTTCTTCCACTTGTTCGTCTTAACTATCTGAATCATTGCCATGTTCCGGTTCCTGATGACCATACATCTTTTAATTGTTGTATCGTAGAAATTGCTAACCCGTACAATCGGGAGCAAAACTCTCTCGATGCATATGTTTACCGATAGGTTTTCCTTATTTGATGTTGGTCAGATCCCCGTATCCGTTGTGTTCCACAAATACCGGGCTCCGTTAATCTCTTATTGGTTTTAAGAAACTGAGTGACAAAAGATGTGGGCAACTCTTATACTAACCAATGAACAGAGTGGGTTTCCGGCTCAGGAGCAAAAGAAAGAGGGGAGCTTAAGACAAACTTTTTGAGGAGGGATTGGATGGAATCCTCTTGTACACATTGCCTTGTTTCTTACACATATTTTGTTTGAAAGGAACTTAGGCCATGGACAACAAATAAAAAATTATTGCTCTTATTGAGCAAGATATAATTTGCATTTATACTTTGATAGAATGATTACCTCAGTTTATGGTGCTAAAATCTATTATTATTATTATTTTATTATTATTATTATTATTATTATTATTATTATTATTATTATTTCGCCTTTGTTTGAATGTTTGATATATTTAATAATTTTTTTACTTTTAAAAGCCTGTTAAGTTCACTTTATACTTAAATGCATACTTGTTATGAGAATTTTAGACTGAACAGTCTTTCATTGCTGTTTTAGATGAACACCTGTCTAAACTTGCAGTTTAGCCATTTCGTCATATCTGCTCGCTCAAGCAGCAGGGCCGCGAATTGGCTCACTTGCAATGTTAGTTGCCCCGGAGCAGGCTAGTGAGTCGTTGAGTTGCCAAATCTGCATAATGTGATGAGTCAACGCATCTACTCGCCTCGTATGTGGTTTTAAACATTTAGTCTTAATATCAAATGCCTTTCCTGTATCTCAACTTCACTGCTGTCCGAGGCTAGAAAATACATTTCTAGACCATCCTATTTTCTATGACATGGCTGTGTTTTATATTTCTTTGGCCTATACTTTTATGTAATATTTTGCAATTTCCACTCCGCCTCACTATACCGTTCAGTTCTTACTGTAATTTATTTTTCGCCGGCAAGTCTTTCCTGATTGCTTCAAAAAATCTCCGTTGCGTTCCTGGCTGTTTTTTTTTTTATCTATTGCGGTGTGTCTTTTGCGGTCACGTGCCAATTGTAATACACTGCCTTCCTCATTTGCGAGGCTGTGCGTCCTGTATGTACTGTCTATCAAACTGGAGGGGGGGGGGTTCCATTTCAAAACTCGTGCGTTACTTAGTCATTAGTTATACTAATGTACTATAATGAATACTAAGCTTGTTATAAGTTGTGTTGAAAGTGGTGTCAACCTTTATTGAGACGTTCCTGGCATTCCACATGTATTTGTATAGGATTGAAATTCATGAACAGTAGTGAACCTGTATGGTTTCAGTTTTAAAATTTTAAACACCCACTTATTGTGTACATCGTCTTAGGAACTTCTTTGGAGAGCGTAGGATATGCACCGGATTCATGGTTTTTTTTTGTGTTTTTTTTTTTCTTTTCCTGCTGGAACATATTTTGTCGCTTCTTAGATTTGGGGTTTAGCGATCCCATTGTTCTAAACGTTTTAACCACACATTTAATAGTTGCTGTACTTGGAACTGGAATACAAGACATTCTTTCTGAAACTGTCTACACACCTCTCTACATGCTTCGGCTTTTAGATATGTATGGAACATTTCTTTGTTCAAACGTGAATGCTTCGGTATGAATTTCAGTGAACTAATTAGCATAATCGAAAATAATTCACATACCACACATATGTCTGACTAAAATCTCATTTTTCAGATACACAGTGAACAAACTCTAGTCTTTACAGCCGAAATTGAAAGCAGCAGTTGACCAGTATAAGGTGGCCCAACTGCCCCGTATTCGGCGTGTGCAGATATCCCTTGGTGCGTAAAAAGAGTTCAGAACTCGACGGGACTATTTCAAGTTAAAAACCACCAGTAGGGAACTGACCTGAATGACCTTCGTTTCACCCCTTTCAATGAGCGTGACACGCTCACTGTCTTCGCTGATAAGAGGTAAAACGGAGATCGCTCATTCACTTCCCCTCTGACGGACTTTATCTTGAAATAGCTTTGCGAATATTTTAAAGCATTAAGGTCTATATGCACCAATCAAATAAGGGACAGTTGGGTAACCCGGTATAATATGCAGATACATGTAACCTACAGCGGGTCATTCACCCCTAGTGCGCTGCGGAAGAATAGTGAGTTCACTGCAGTGAAAACGCATATACACGTTCTACGGCCCGACTCTGAATGACATTCACGGTATTTGAAAAAATTTTAGCTTAAGTCTTCCTAGACACCTATGTCTTTGTATGCAAGCGTGTAGGACTTCTCTGGTACCTGAGTTTAGGTTGTTCTCGCATACATTTTTTCTGCCTTGTGTCTGTTTCATTATATTTATTTGCTGTGTTATAATATTTTTGTAATGAATACATTTTACTTTCTCTAGAAATTTCAACGGAAATACATGTTACGGGGACATATGAATCTAAAAAATTTAGACAAAGGTTTGCGTGTATGCGTGCGGGCATGTGTGTGTATGTGTGTGTGTGTGGACAGCATAATTCAAGAAGTCCGTTAAAATACCAAACTGAGTATTTCAGTTTAACATATTCCAAGAATACGACACAAGGAATTTCAGTAAAATCCCCTCACCGCAAACTTCCATTTAAATAGAATAAATTTTAACATTTTCGATTTTCTAAAAAATGGCTCTTATTAATACACTGTATATTAAAGATGCTTACATGGCAAACAAAATGTGCATCCAAAATATTTGCTGGGAGTAGCCCCTGAATGACTTTTGCATAACTGGTAGACCTTTAAGGGATAGGCAAAATTTTACTACACTAAAAATTTAGATTTCATTAAAACTCCAGCTTGTTATATACAGTTTGTATATCAGAAATATTCGCTATCATTGGTTTCAATTTTTAAATACTTGTATAAACCCTTATCCATTTCATATCTCATTTTTTCTACTCCTGACCACGGAAAGACAATTTTAATGACAATCGCATAGCAACAGCTTTCAATAATTTGACTGTCGCTCTAGCCCAGTGTATTCCCTTTATTTCCCTTCTACTTATAAGGAAGTAAGTAATAAGGCAATTTATGGTGATGTTTATCTAGATTAGCATTATATAGATAAAAGCTAATCTTATGTAAGAAAAGTCACTTTCTAGAACAGATAGTGCAAGTCATGTCAATGGAAAACTTGAGATTTTTTATTGTTTTAAGGTCGCTAAATAACGTAATCCATTATCAGTGCTTAATCCTGCTATACTAAACGTGTGATACAGCTTCAGGCAATAATATTTGAAGGCCAGCTTCAATTTAATGATCTCTTTGGTGTTATTCTATAAAGGCTCAAGCATTTTGAATGAGCTTCCCTCAGACAGTATGACAGTATGTAAAAATGCTATTTACTATTATGAGGAATGGAGCGACAGACTGGGTTTCTCACGCTGCCTGGTTTTAAAATGTTCTGAGAATCAGCACCGCCAGAGGTTGAAGGAAAATGTTCTTAATTCATTTTCCTTGTACGTTTTAATATGCTCTTCTTGAGCGAGGACATTGGAGCTCTGCTCTCTGATTTACTAACGACAGAATGAATTTACAAAGCTTCAACTCCTAAAACCAAGATGCTTAAAAGACAAAGCTTGGCTATTTATTTACACAATTTACTCACAATCCACGCTTAGCTTAAACTTGTAGGTGAGTGTGTGTGTGTGTGTGTGTGTGTGTTAGGATTTCATCTCGGAAAATTGTGCTCAAGCTTTTGTTGAAGTAGTAGTCCACTTGTAATCACAATTATATCATAATGTGTGCCGAAATAATGATTAGATTATCGGCGTTTGTTGCAATCTTCTATTACGTTTAGTTTTCACGTTATCTTAGAAAACATATACTCTTGTGCTTGCAACGCTCTATGCTAGAACTGGCGATCATTTGAAAATGTTTATTGGTTAACCAAATGTCTCGCATGCTATATATTTGTACTGGACAACGCGGTGCAGGGACGGGTTTTCTCCGGGTTCTTCGGTTTACCCCGCCATCGCATTCCACCGGTGCTCCATCTTCATTTCATATATCACCAATTTCATTGCCTGCGGTGCCACAAATGGTAGAAGCGGGCGTTAAACACTTCCAAAAAAAAAAAAAAAAAAAAAACTAAATGCCTTTAAGCGATTAATCGGTCGGTTAATTGAATTTTATTTATGTATATGTGGTATTTGTTTCTATGAAATTTAAAGATAATTTAAACATGTTTATAGAATATAACTACGAGATTACCTAAAGTCATACCTTTTTGCACCAGGACTTCAGACATATTATCCCATTTTCATTTTCTGAACTAAGAGCAAACCTTCTCTTAAGGTATCAAAAGAATAATATGAGTCGAGTTGCAAAAGTCAACCCTCTCTAATTCTAGCAAACTAATAAGGCTGAATTGGTATAAAGAGGTGTGTGTATGTGTGTGTATGTGTGTGTATATATATATATATATATATATATATATATATATATATACACACCTACACACACATATATATATCTTTTTTTTTTTTTTTTTTTTTAATTAGGAAGAAAGGAAATATCAGCAATAGCATGGTGTAAGCTGGGAGGTTGGAGGGCACAGAAAAGTATAGTCAATTATTCTGATAGAAGAATCTGCACATTCTGTGCTTTGAATGAATACTCAGTACATATTTTGGCGGAATATGCACAGAGGAAGAACCAGCGAACAATTATGCTAAAAGAAAAATCTTTAAGGCCTACTAGAAGGACATTGGCATTTTGGGATCTAATGGCTGACCAGAGGAAAAGGAAAAACATTGGAAATTTCCTGGCTAGAGCCACGCCCTGGCCGAGCGGTTAGACCCCTCGCCTCTCGCCTAGATGGCCCGGGTTCAATTCCAGGCGACCACATGCAAGATTTGTGGTGGACAAAGTGGCGCAGGGGCGGGTTTGATTTTCTCTGGGTTCTTCGCTTTGCCTGTCATCACATTCTACCGGTGCTCCATGTTCATTCCATGTATCATCACTGCCATCGCCTGCGGTGTTACAAGTAGCACAAGTGTCCACGCTAGAGACCACCAAAAACAATCCTGGCTAATGTGCGCGAACTGAGGTCAAATTCATCCAATTGTTGATAATTTATCTTAATGTTTTACCTTTCTTTCTTTTTATTGGTGTTCTCCTTTGTTTCTTTTTGGCACCTTTGAATTGTATCAGAAATATGCATGCATGGTCAATGACCTATGCAGTAAGTGTTCCGTGTAATAACTTGAATAATAATTTGATATCAATAAAGGTACCTATTTATCTGGTACAATTTTACAGCATCACTCTGTCACATGGAATTTTCCTCTTATGTGTTCATAAGCCATATTTGTATCTAATGAATTTCACCAAAAGTAAATGTGAATAACAAGTTTTCACGAACTGATGTTTAAGCTGGCGCTTGTTTCGCTGCGCATTTCTACCAATTAATACGTTTATTCATAGATTACCTGAAAATGCCTTAATGACAGTCCGTTCAAGAACCTTTCCTATTCCTAGCCATTATGCCGACAGACTGTGTTTTTTAAAGGTACGCATACAATTTGGCTGTCGATATTCCCTTTCCTATAGCAGTTTGTAAAGCAGATAATAATTCTATATAATTTTGTTAAAGAAACACAAGAATATCTGCTTACTTTAATGACATGTCACACACACACACACACACACACACACACACATGGCCGAGTGGTTGGACCACTTGCCTCTCACCTAGACGGCCCGGGTTCGATCCTAAGCGACCGCATGTGAGATTTGTGATGGACAAAGCGGCACAGGGGCGGGTTTTCTCAGGGTTTTCCGGTTTCCCCCGCCATCGCATTCCCCAGTGTTCCATCTTTATTCATGTAACACCAGTGTCATCGCCTGCGGTGCCACAAGTATAAAAGCGGGCGCTAAACACTACCCAAAAAAACACACACACACACAATAGCTAAGCTAGTATACCAAAAGCAAAATATTAATGCAACAAGCAGGTTTTATACCACGGAGGCAGTTATTTTTCCCTTCACCACACTACAGATTTAATCGGTTCGAATAACCGATTTAAGCATATTGGTCGGTTAATCGGAAATTTAAACTAATCGGTTAAGCGATTAAGTTAGCAGATCTAGTCGATGCATGATGTACTCCTGGCAAAGTATGTTATATTGGTTCATATTATTAGAATTGTCATTGTGTACTGTTATTACTACTTGCTGTGTTATTTTCGTATGACCGTATAATACCAGGAGGCCAAGCTGTTGCCCCAGCAGGTACAAATGTCCCTTCGTGCGTTAAAAGGGTTTCAGAACTCAACTTCATACTAAAACCAGTAAATGATTGAGCGATCTTCGTTATACCCTTCTCAATGAACATGGCCCACTTATCATCTCCGTTTATTGGAGGGGTACAAACCGCTTAGCCAGTTCTCCAATGAACGATTTAAACTTGAAATAGTCCCGTTGAGTTTTGTGATTACACTGGTATATGGTTTTGTTGATATTATCCAGATCACATTGCAATTTTCAGCTGTGCATTCTCGTGCATTAAATGAGGCCCATAATATACTGAAGCTGTTTATATTGATACAGAACAAATCTAGCTCCACCCTCTACAAACGTGAGCACCTCGTTTTCCTTAGCATAATTCTATGTACTTACTGGATTGCTTTCCTACCAAAGCTACATTAAAATATGGCCGACTGCCATAGGGTAACATTGCAACTTAAACCTTGTATTTTCGTAATAACTACCGTTTTCTTAATATGGCTTTGAATACTCCTTTTCGATAACTTAACCTTAGTAACTTTCAGTAATTTTAACCGTCGTCTTCACGTCACTGATGAGAGCTCTCCTATATGTAAGTGCCGTACCTTTTGTTCGGTTTAACGACACATGCAAATAATTCTTCTACCCTCCCTCTTCAATGCCAAAATAATGTACTAATCGTAGAGCTTTGGAGCTCCTACTAAATTATTTTCTAACACAACATTTTGATCCACCATATATTCCTTTGTAAGTACCTCGATGGTGCGTATCCCAATAAAACTTCCTTCACATTAACCCCTCGAAACCCTAAGGCAGTTTTGGAATTTCAAGCATGTGGATATTAGTAATAATGGTAACGGCAACATCTAACCTATTTTACATTATATATACACTTTTTCTGGTACTGAAACTGATGCTTTTAGTTTAGGAAATATACAGGTAACACGAAAATAATTTAAATGTTGACAATCCTGCTATCTTCTGCTTTGGAGGTATTATCATATGATGTCGCATCTATAAAACGCTCTTTAGTAATACCCTTTACGGAGGAAAGCAGACCTGAAGCAGTCTATTCTGTATATGGGCCTTATTCCTTAGAGGTAGCTTTTCTTGCGACTCCAGTTATTGTTTTAGCTCTTGCTTAAGGCATGAGATAGCGCTCATGCTTAGCTACTGCAGCATCAGCACCATTTGCATTCAAAGTGGAGTATCAGTATGACGGGGGGGGGCAACAGTGCCTATACTGCGACCTTTGCAAATCTATTGCGCATAACCAGTCTTATTTTCATCAATGCAGAAGTCTGACGTTCGTAATGCACGAACTTAGGCTCTGGAACGTGATGGTTGACAGCTCCACCAATGGAAGTTCACGTCAAAAAATAAGGGTTCTTTGGAGAGCAAGTGCTGGGAACCCGCAGGATAGCTTGGAGATTGTCTTAATCGTCTGCTGCGATTGTATGACTTCTGAGGAGAATTAAAAGTGAAATATTAAGAATTTATCCGCATAGGTCAGTCACCGTCCCTAACTTTCCCTGTGAGTAATCAGCAGAGTAGGAAACAAGAATAACGTGCAGCGCGGGCTCTGTTTAGTCAGAACGACTGCGCACAGTGGCGCGACCCAACTGAATAAGTGACACATTCTCAATTACTGATCGTGTGTTACGAAATTGCACTTAGAGAGCATTGAAAACTGTTTACACCTAACATTCTTTATTATACCTTAGAAATTATGATTAAATCCTGATGTCCGTATTTAAGCAAAGCATTGCTTTTTCCTTGTGAAAATGAGTTACTGCTTTTACAATGCATTCACTGTTGAAGTAAACACAGTATAAACTTACTGTGAGCCTGTAGTACTTGTCAAGATATTTTAATTCCTTTGTCCTACAATAGTTTTTCAACATTGGGCACTATGCTCTGAGTCACACACAAAGGAATACATTTCAAGTTGTGGTCTGATAGCTGGTTTGTGTGACTTAGTTTACAAATATTCATCAATGAAAACAACTGCTCACATAAATATGTAGATGCGAACATGCAAAGATGCCAGGCAGCAAAATAATGAAGTCTGGAAAATGTGATGGAGGGAAATTGCTGTAGAAGCCACACAGATTCTTTCTGTTTTGAAATTTGTCTTTGAGTACTATGTCATTCTGAAAATCTATCACTTCTATTTGCAGTGTGGTAAAAATAGTATCAACTGCAACAGAGAAAGGTGTAGCAAATAATTGAATATCAGAATCCAGATCTAATATTTATTAGAAATCTGGAGTCGAAATCTTCAATCACTTTTCGTATTATTCACTTCCACACGTGAACCGCCACTGACAACTGCACCTGCGTTATCTCCAATGCCTGCCCTAACGTTATTCCTCTTCGTTATGATGCTGTAGATCCTAATGAATAAGTACGATCTAACTTTGGATGTGACGGGTGACTCCATGACGCTATGGGAATTTAGAATGATACCTGATAAAGAAGTAGGTTCTACGACCATTGTTGTTACATCTTGCTCCAACTTCTCTCTGATTAGCCATTTCACAGTGACAATTACCCTTTTGTTATTGCCAGCTGGAGAGCAATGAACTGAAAAAAAGAAACTCTGGGGTGCGCACTCGGGTGTTCAAAAATAGTTGCTTTAGCAGAAAGTAACAATTTATCTGATGTTTTGACAGTATGACGTGTCCTTACAAAACATGAATCAACCACACGTTTCTGATGTTACACCTGATTTATACTTATACCCTCGAGGAAATAAACGAAATCTTCTTGCTCTGAGACCTTTTTCAGCCTCTTCCAAATACCACAGGCTCATTTCCTTCGCCTAGTATTGCATGATTTTTGCACCCCTCATGAGAAAACAAACTATCAACACCCTCAGTCATTATGACACATGCTAGAAGACAAGCTTGCATTTTGTAACATTCATATCCACTTCTTTTCTTACATTAGTCACCTTTTAGGATTTATTTCCTTATACGAGGGTCGTTCAGATGATAAAAAACTGTTTGGCATAACTAAATAATAGCAAAAGGTATAACACAAAACTTTATTTACAAAGTTAATGTACCTTACTCCACTTCTCAACGTAATCGACATTGCTGTCAAGGCGTTTATTGTCACGTGATACAAGTTTTTCAATAGCGATGTTTTACTCTTCTACCACCAAATATCTGATTAGTTTATTGCATGACAATGTTCGGCAAATCGAGTTTTTGGGTAAATAACGCAAGTGTATGGTGATAGTGCAATAACACAATGAGCGTGTCTTCAATGAGGAAATGGACTCTAATCTTTAATCAAGGAGGAACCAGTGAAATGCGGAGTGGAAGTTCATCTCTCATTATGAAAGAATTGAAAGCAAATGCTGATGAAAGAATTCAGGAAATCCGGCATTTTACTTTTGACACCATATATTTTTGGAGGGGGGGAGGTATAAATGAGTTCTGAAACCATGAAATGCTGAAAGCGGCAGATCTTTGACGGTAGAAGAAGAATAAAAAAACAACAAAAAAAAACAAAAACAAAAAAACTCATGTGTTCCATTCAGTTAGCGTTCTCTGGTTGTTACAATTACAAACTATTCTTACAAAAGATTATTCTTTGATCTACATCGTTAATCGAGATAAACATTTGCACAAATATTGGTCCTTTTACTTGCTTCATTGTAAGTAAAAGAGAAATAAAGGAATACATTATGCTAAAGCGATAGTCAAAACCTTTAAAAGCTGGTCGTTTTGTGAATTGAGGTTCGGTTCGCTTTGCATGTTCCCGTTTGAGAAAAGTTATGCAGTCTAAAACTGAAACCTATAATAATAAACAATATCTCAAAAGCGATCAACTCTCCAAGAAAATGCGTAAATGACAAGCTATGTGTTTTAACGGGATCTACATTTTGTGCGTGTTAAGTTATTGTCTATCTCTTTGAATTTAACCGTTATACAACATTATGCAGAGCCCACCCAGAACAAAGAGGTCTTCAGAGGCTATTCACAGAAATTTAAAATTTTACATTTTATTTGTGATGTAAATTATTTTAATATACGGTATTTTAATAAAGACATTTCTGAGAAAAAACAAACTTTAAAAAATGTTTCCATGTTAGGGTAATTTGTGGTGCAGGAATTTATTTGAAAATCTTCTTGTCACATCCTTGGAAAATACTGAACTTAAGTACCAATTTGCTTTTAACGGCGTTTTCGTTTTTGAGCTATGCTGTCCACAGACCGAGACACATAAACACACGCGCGCGGATCTTTTCTATAATTTTTTTTCGGACTTACGGGACATCAAAACATATTTCCGGTGAAATCTCCACATGGAATTTTTGGGTGGAATACAATATCTTCTCTAGCTACTAGGTATATTCTATATACATACGTGCTAGAATAAGAAAAAATCAGCATTGAAAATATGGTACCAGGTTACCTTGACAGCTATGGTGATTGCGTTGGGAAAATAAAGTAAAGTTCGGTAACTTCATAAACAACGTTTTGTGTAGATATACTCCGTTGTCATTTAGTTTGCCAAATTGTTGCTTAGTTTTTGAGCGCACCTCGTATTATTAGCGTTGTTGTTATTATTAACTGTTACCGAGTTCATCATATATAGAACGCCTTATTCCGATACAATACACTATTTTACGTTATTGGTACATGCCTTATGTAGTGAAAAGAAAAAACATCAATAAACCACTATAATTTAATATTAAAACAAAAAGTGAGAAAGAGTGACGAAAAGTTGAAAGGTGGTTTTCATCAACTGGTAAATTGTGACTTACTTTCTTTTCCATTTCCCAAGGGAATGGTTTCACCAGCCTCTCTTCTCCAGGTGACAGTGGGTGGAGGGGAACCCGTTGCTGCACATCGTAATGTCACATTTGTTCCCTCTCTCACCACCATATCCGTACTGGTAGGATAATCCAGAATGTCCGGGGGAACTGCAAATATACATATATATATGTATATATATGAATCCTGCTAAAGAAATAACAAGACATTTAGCAATTACTTTGTAACTTCACAAATGTAACTTAGAATTATTGTATACTTTTATTTTCTCACTTTTAATCTAGCGATGTCTTAACTCTTATAATCTTACAAGGTTACTGTTTCTGACTTCAAAGGTTGGGATTTAAACCCGAGTGGCACTAGTTATTTTAATGAGTGTTTTCTCTACATTTCAACAGCACTGATCTCATATTTGGTAACCCAGTTAAGTTTTTTCTAAGGATATACTGTACAGTGGAGAGCACTGGAAACATACCGATACTCATGGTTTTACACAGAATATTCCTTTGTTTAATCTTGGCAGGCACTCCTTATCATCCATATTCCGCATTAAACCTGGGGGAAAAAAATCTAAATTGGTTCGAAATGAAGACCTTGCATTAACCTATGTCAGGTTTAAAGTAACTGCAAAAGGGGAAGATGCATGTGCATTTCACTTGAGTAACTGGAAGCCATGCACTGCAATGATGGACCACAATTGTTCCAGGATGATCCATCTCTTACTGGTTTACGTCACATGCTGGCCCTTAAATATTACCCATGAAAACAGGTTAGTTTGAAGCTCAGGAACGGAGGAAAGAGAATAAAACAAATATTAAATGGAGTGCTAGTACAAGTAGAGAGTATCGATACAACTCCTCTTCCTCGAATGTACAAATAAAATATGCAGTTATACCTTACTACATTATAAATATTAATTGGAGTGCTGGTACAAGTAGAGGGTATCTCCTCTTTCTCGAATGTACAAATAAAATATGCAGTTATACCTTACTACATTTTATACTGATGGTTTCATATTGACAGTTGGTCAAGAAAAACGGGCCGGAAAGTGCCAGTGAACAGACTGTTAAGGGTAGTTGCAGTTGGGACTAAAGTTTTTGACTGCAGTTTGAGTGCCGACTTTGATTTTAAATATCTCAAAAACTTTTAACATAGTCTAATGTTACTTTCACACAAAACAAAGGTTGTTATAAACATTATCCATTTAAATTACCGATGTATGTCGGGTTGTCGTGTCTCGTACAATTCCCATCCCGCCGCTTACCGACCTTCGGGTTGAATGCAAGTCGTCATCGTCATCATCAACATCATCGGTACCAATAGCATTATCGTCTATGATCATCATCATCATCATATCAGGTTTTCTTCCCTTATTCAGATAATCTATGTAATATGACAAAATTAAGTAGGAATATTTTATGGATGAGCTGAGATTTATTCAGTTACATGATTCTCTCTCTACATCTAAAACTTTGAACTTAAGAAGGAGATATCCAGCTTCTTATCGACGCTTTTAGATGCACAAACTTCATTTTATTATTGTTTACTTATCGTTAATGTTAATCGGTTTCGCTAACCAATATTTCGCCTCCAATCAGCTTATACAGGTAAGAGGTGGATACGTGCAAATAATTGGATATTTAATAGAGAACAATGTGGGTAACAAATAAGTGTATCTCATTGTGTCAAGCTCTCCTTTATACAATGGACGGTGTTATATATGCGGAATTAGCAGATGTTCATTTAATTTTTGCTACTGAGGAATATGCATATCTGCGAGTGACTCTATCATTGGCAGTTTCTTCATCTTCCCAAAAGACGAACATTTCATTGCAGAGTAGCAAAGGGTCTGCGACACAGGTTCTGTTAATTGACTATTTATTTAAGTATTGAGGTTTAATTTTAATTTCTCATTTTTGTAAGGGCAACGATGGCAATTTTGTAGTTTGAAGAATGCTTACATGTTGGCTTAAATCATGCATTCGCTCAATAAAATCAAACTTAAATAAAACATAATAATGCTATTGTATTCAGTATTTTTAAGTTGAACACTGAATACATTGTGAATCCTAACCAACATAACGTTGTATGAAACAACAACTTCTGGTTACGTAAGTTGAAATTTCAGGGTAATTGATATTCTTCCTTCACATCACAAACTACCTCTATTTGGGCATGGCTAAGGGCAGAGGAAGGTCAACCGTCTCATCTCTTACGTAAACAGCTGAGATGGCAATAATAGACATCCTAAAAACGTCGTGAAATTTTCGTCATGAACTACAAATGCTAAATCATCACATCATCCAAAAATAATGATACAAATATTTGCACAGGCACATTCTATATCATCGAATGAATCATAAATATATTTCAGATATGTGTGTGATGTGTTTACTGGGTTTCCTGTCTTTCTTAGGTTTCTAAATCTAACTTAACCTAATCTTTCGATGCTTCGTGTATTTTTTTATTTTTGTTTAATGTCTCTCTTTTCATGGCTAACACTAGAAGAATGATCTAAGCCTATGCTGTCGAAGTGTTTATAGTTTAGTAGAAATTGTGTTTCTTAGTATTTTATGTCTTGAGTTGTTTTTACAGTCTTTTTTTCTTTTAAACAGCTTTTCTCGAAGCTAACACTAGAATAACGATCTCGACTTTTTTGTTGTTGAAGTGATTGCCCTATTTTTTGGTTGTTGCTATTATTTTCAGTTTTTTTCCATTTGTTTTATTCTTTTATTCGGAATTGAGACTGACTTAGAAGTTTTTTTTAAAGGCAGAGTTTCCACCTTCCCTCATTCTTATTCTTCTTATTCTTCTCTCTTTTTGTCTTTTTGCTAGGTGCATAGGAGTGCTTGTAGTATAAATTTTAATTTCTAGTACCATGTTACCAATAATGAGGAATGTATAGCATTCTCTTATGCATTTCAGTGGGTTTCTCCTGGCAGTATCAATATTGAAACACCAAAAGAAGACGATTCTCTTGGATACATATTTAAAGTCGATTTGGATAATCACACAGAACTTCATTATCTTCATAATGATTTGTTGTTCCTGGTTGAGAGTCTGAAACCCGAGAATTCAAGTGTAAAGAAGCTAATTGCACACCTTGGATGCAGAAAGAAGTATGTTGTACATTACATGGCGTTAAAAGAGGCACTCTCACATGGAATACGACTAACAAAGATACATCGTATGCTATAATTTCGACAATCGTAATGGTTAAATCCTTACATAGCGTTCAAAACAAACTACGACAACAGGCTACAAATGACTTTGAAAAGGATCGCTACAAACTGTTTCAACAATGCTAGTTTGGAAAAATCATGGAGGAAATGCGAAATCGAATGGATATACGTCTTGTGACAAATGAGAAAACATTTGAAAAGGTGACTGCTAGGCCTACATTCATTGACAGAAGCATATATGGGTTTAACCTGGCGGCTATTCATATGACGTCACGACAGATTATATTCAACAGTCAAATATACATCAGAACGAGCGTAGTTGATATCTAAAAACTCTCATGTACTCATACGAATATGATGTGCTATTGACATATTAAATATTTGAAAACCTGAAGCTTATGTATATGAATACATATACATACCGACTCCTTCATTCATCTAGTTACGGCGTTTGACGTATACCAGAATAAACTACGGTTTCCGGAACATCTAGATACATCTAATTACCCTGCAAGCCACATGTGCCACTCCACACAAAACAAAAATGTATTGAGAAAGGTTAAAGATGAAACTAGCGGGAAAATCATTCAGCGTTAATTCGGACTGAGACCTAAGATGTATGCTCTGTCTATTAATGGAGGAATGATGAAAAAGATTAAGGGCATAACACCAAGTGCTATTAAGCAGTACATTGCATTTGACAGTTATGTAAATTGTCTTAAAATAATGAAATAATAAGAACTCCGATGAGTTTTATCACGTCGCAACAGCATAACGTTCCGTCTGTAAAAGTCAACAAAATCGTTCTATCGCCTCATGATGATAAAAGAGTGACTGCTGATGATGGAATATTTACCTATACTTATGGTGATTACAAAGATGAGAACGTGTCATGAGAGAATGTTACATACATTACTCATCGATGGTAACATGGTACGAGAAATTTAAATTTATCGTACAAACACTCCAATACACCTTCCAAACGGACATACAAAGAGAGAAAAACGAAGGTAACTCTGCTTTAGAAAAAACTTCTAAGTCGGTCTCAAACCCGACTAATTATACCTATGCATATAAAAGCAAATATAATAAAAACCTGAAAATACTAGCAATAACTCTAAACTATAAATACTTCGACAGTATAGCCTTAGATCTTTCTTCAAGTGTTTGCCTTGAAAAGAGAGACACTAAACAACATTAAAAATAAAAAGCAAATGAAGCATCGAAAAGTTTAGTTAAGTTAGATTTACAAACTAAAAACATATCCCCATGCTTCACAAGTTAGCATCTGAACAAGAAGAAGTTTGAAAAAGATACACTATGACCATTAAAGGAAAGTTAAAAATACTGAAACAGAAAGCATTATTGTCCATAAAAGAATCGAACTAGTGAAAAATATGACATAACAGAATAAGAATGGCAGTCAAATGAGATCAAACCACCCAGTGGCATATTGATATGCCACAAAATGTAAAAAAATGTGAAGAAAAAAACGTGAGAGATATTGTTTTGGTCTCAGAAATTAAAGTCAAAATGTACAAAACTGCTGTAGAAATGGCGTAAACTAATATAAAATGCCACAAACTACTAGTAAAGATATCAAAAAGGGTCACAAGACATCAACAAAAAGTTTTTGCCATAGTGCACTCAAAGTGCACTAAAATATCGTCAGTATACCTGGATCCCTGTAGCAAAGTCCTTTAAAGATAAGCCTACAAAAAGCATTCAAATACCTATTGCCTGAAGGCTTAACGTTGCTCTATAGTTCTGTGCACCTTAAAGGCATAAATGATCTGTAAGCAGACAGAAAGCACTACAAAACACTGCAAAATAGTCTCAAAATATGCTAAAATGCCAGTAAAAGGTTGAAACCATTAGAAAACACCAGAAAATACTATATAATATCAGTGAAATATCTAAAAAGAGCTAAATACCTGCTTTAGAGTTCTATATAGCCTCAAAATAGTATGGAATATCTTTAAAGCAGACCGACATACCTCTTCCAATTCTCTGTGTCTTCAAAGTGCTCCCTCAAATACACAGAAAATCACTTAAAAACTGAAAAATCGATCCAAAGGTGCTAAAATGCCATCAACAAAATGTAGCTATGAGAAAAACGTCTAAAGGTGCTAAATGCCTGCTTTAGTGCTCCATTCCGCAAAATGGCTCGAAGTTAGTGGAAAAGAGTTAAAATGTTCGATGCATAATCTGAAACTATCTTTCTAGAGTTCCAAATACCCTAAAAAATGACGTGTAATGTTTTTAAAAGTGCTTGAAATTGTTTATTGCATCACTTAAAATATCACGAAATTAGTGGGCAAAGTGCTGTAAGGTCTGATGAATACCCTGAACTAGCTGTGCTAAGCTCCCACCAAATTACATGAAATGTCATTAAAAGCATTCAAAGCAATTGTGCTGTCACTAAAATCGCCCTTAAAATCCCCGACAGATGCAGCGAAAGCACTACAGACACTGAAAAAGTGTCCCCAAAATATGCTAAAAGCCTACAACAGTGTTAAAAATTATAAGAAAATACTGAAAAATGATGTAAAATATGAGCAAAAAGCATCTGAAAAAACCTAATCTAATTGCTTAGGAACCCCTAGTACCCTCAAAATGTCATGACATGAGTTGAAAAATAGCTAAAATTCCTGATGCATACCCTTGAAATATCTGTCCTAGAAGTCTAAGCACACTCCAAATGGCATGAACTGCCATTGAAAGTACTCTAAACAACTGTCCTAACATTCAAAGAGCCTCCAGAGGTGCTACAAATAATCTGATAATCTGCAAACACTCAAATAAAAATACAGAACAAATCACTGCATAGTAATAAAAAAAGCTCCTCAAACATCACAAGTGCTAAAAAATCGTTAAAACATGTGAAGAGTCTGGGAAACTGTTAAAAATCACTAAAACAAAGCAAATGAACACCCAAGGACTGAAAAATACATCTAGTACTCTGAGCCTAGGTTAGGTTGCTTCCACCTCGTAGTATTTCTCGTTGAATTCCCTATCTCTCCATGTATATGATTTAGCTCCTGGCCCAGGATCCCTCTGTCTTAACTACGCATATGTCTGACCTATGTAAATAGTTAAATGCGTGTGTGTGTTAGACTTCAATTCAAAGCAATAAGGATTACCTCACTCAGTACTGGTGTAAAACTATAGAAACCACTGCAGAAAACAAAAATTTCGACACGTTTCGGTGTGATTGAATGTATATCACTCTGTTCCACAGCAACGATGTAATTTAATTTCGTCTACATATGTTTCACCTAATGCTGGATGCACACTCGTCTCAAAGGGTGACAACATTGCGCTAACTCTGACATACTTATTGTAAAGTGCTGCACGGATTCTCTACCAACTGTGAAAACTTGTGAGAGGGCAACAGTGGAACAGTTTTGTATCAGAATATCACACTAATAGAGCAGAGCGCACAGCACGGATACCTCATTCCATCGATAAAAAAAATTAAGTAATAAACCAGTGGATTATCCTGAATGTTGAAATATGCAAATATTAAGAGCATATCAAAAATATTTCATACAGTGTTTATATTTCTATGAAGCGTTTTGTTAAGGTACTTTGTATATATTGTGCGCACGCCTTGTAGCCGTAATAGTCGCAGTGTGTCGACTGTTTTCTTCGGAAGTCATAGCCAATTGTTGCCACACCTGCGTGTGTTGATGGATACGTGTGCCTTCATCGAGTTATTTTGACATCGAAACTGCGCATTGTTAGACCTGAGTGAGTTTATGACACCTGTGGTGGTTTGCGCGTGCGACTGCTTTTGCAAGTTGCCAGCCACGTGATCGACAGGTATAAAAATGAGAAAGAGCCCTACCCAGTGTTCAGTTTCAATTGGGAATGCATAGCGAGCAGCAGTTGAGTCGGTTTCAACGGAAAATTCGTAGCCCTCGCAGCGAACGGCAAAAGGAGACTATATGGAACAAAATTGCGGATGCATTGAAATAACATAGTTATTTGTGATCAGAATTTTCATTTGTAATCAGTTTGTTGAAGAAATAAAAAGTTGTATAGACAGAGTCAAACTGAAAAATTCAATGTCATAGCTGGGATTTAAACAACGGATCTCCCGGTCTCTAGCCGGTTGCTCTAACCACTGAGTTACATATTGACAGGACATTAAATTTCTCAACTGACTCGTATGTTTCCCGGTAAATTACAAGGTTATTTTGAGATGACATACCCCAATGACGAATTACAATGTCGTAAGTACTTTAAATCCCGGGCTTCACAGTTTACCTATCCAGCTCCTGTCCTACACACGGTTTGTGTGGAAAAGCAAATAAATTTACATAATTGACCACCTAACAGCTCACTAATCTATCAAGCCCGGGACATAATGTACTTATGTCACTGTAAGTTGCCATTGGAGTATGTCATCTCAAAATAATTTTTAAATCCAGCTATGGCATTGCATTTTTCAGTCTCACTACATCTTTCCAGTTCCTGTCCTACACACGGCTTGTGTGAAAAAACAATACAATTAAATTAAAAATAAAGAGATGTTTGAGTAAAAAGAGAGAATTTGTTACAATATAGAATTGTAATTTCTGATAACTCAAGCAGTAAATATTAAGTCGGAAAATGCGAAGCCACTGAATTCATTGAAGACATGATGAGAATATGAGATTATCTTAAACAAATGAGTGTATTGCAGTAACCATATTAAATGCTATATCTAATTATGCATAGATATATAAAGAATGTTGAAGTAAAGAATGAGTGCGCCCACAGCGAAGTTCACTATAAAAGGATCAATTTTCTAAGGCTGTTTATTTACTGCACAGTTCAATGCATAGTCGTCTTTAAGTTTGTAAAATGCGAGTATTTTCCTGAAACAAGGCAAAACACATGCATTAGTTTGCACTCAAGCTTCAGTGTTAATGGTAGCATACATGCCAGCACACACATTTGGTTACATTATTATTCAGTTGCTAATCAATTAGTTACATGCTAAAACTACAGAAGCCATCAGTCCTAGCTGTACTGAAACTCAGGAAGCCGAAATAAACTGTAGAGAGTTAATCCCATCAGGCAAAGACAAAACTTTGGACATCCGATCAGCTATATTACACTTAAAAACTCAATTCATGAAACAGCATTGTTTATTCTCCCCCCCCCCCCACTTTTCTTTTAATAGTATTTAAGCATGATCTTAGAGTATACGGCACTACAGGTGGTGACACTAGTGATAAATGAAATTAGATGTTTTGGAAAATAAGTTTGGGAAGGAAACATCTCTAGCGGGGTTTGCACCATAGATTACCGGACTCGGGTACGTGCCTTAATGATCCCGGCTACCGCAGTGAGTAACCACCTCTTGAGGAAACATGTTAGTATTTCTTCTGGATTCTTAATGAACAATAGACTTGTTTAAAATATTTAGACATTATTAAATTGGGTGGGTTTTTACATAACCTATTTTCCTACTCACAGTTATATATGCATATTGGTCAGCTAGTACGTAGGGTTGTATTTACCAACAATTTTAAAAATCCGATAAGTTCTTTTCATATGGATTTCTCTAAATATCTGTAACAAACTATTCTGAAACATTTATTCTTCTACCTACTTTATGATAATCGAGATAAATATTAGCAGAAATGGTCTTACTACTTAGTTCCTTATAAACAGAAGGGAAATAAGGGAATATACTAGGCTAAAGGGATAGTCACATTTTTAAAAGCTGGTTGCTATGTGCTTGACATTCGTTCTCATTGAATGGCCAGCAGTTGAACAATTCCAGTATAAGAAAATAAAGTATTTTAAAATTCAAACAAGTAACAAGGAATATCTTAAAATGGTCAATTCGACGAAACAATGTTTTAACCAGATCTCGTACGGTTTACCAGTTATGCAAAAGTCCTTCAGAATGAAGAAGTCCTCAGAGGCTATTCCTAGTAATTGATATACATATTATTTGTCACATAAATATCTTTAATATACTGTATTTTAATCAAAATCGTTAGAGCCATTTGTGAGAAAATAAACATTTTCGAATTTCGTTCCATGTAAAGGGCAGCTTGGGGTGAGGCCATCTTCCTCAAAGTCTTCATGTCGCATCCTTGGAAGATATTACACTTAAATGCCAAGTTTTGTACTTTACAGACTTTTCCTTTTTGAGTTATCGTGTTAGCAGAATCATGGACAAACAAAACGACCTTTTTCTAAAAAAGACACTTTTGGGATACAGGGAACCCTAAAACGTGTGTTTCCCCAGTGAAATCTCGCAATCGAAAACTTGGGTGGACTACAATGCCTTCTTTATACACTGTGTACACAGTACGTGTAAAGAAAGTAAAAATCACACTCAGTTTTATTAAGAACAGTTATGGGAAGATTCACTAATTGTTTCAAATTTGTAGTATATATTTTGTGGATTAAATTAAGATTTGAACGCTCAGATATGTTGTTAAAAATTAAGTCTTGAAAAAGAATTTAAATAATTCTACTAATGGGCATTTAAATGGAGCAGACCTTTATATTTGATGCAAATAAGGTAACTTTCAGACATCAAAGTACTTTGTAACATTGCATATATGAATTTTCACATATTTAGTATCTCCCCATAAAAGCATATTACATTATACATGACGAGAAAATAAAAATTGAGATTTAACTGTGGGCGCTCTTAAACTACTGTGGTTCTCATCGTCCCATTCTATATTGGGCGTGAAGGATCGCTTAATTTTGTACACTGGCCTCTTTATCAGGCTTAAGGTTCTGTTATGTGCCGTAAATCTACGACACGGGACGAATAACTTTATTTCCATTCCGAAAGAAGCCATGCTAATGCTTTTCACACCCGAAAAAACCCATGGCCCACTGGACGGTTTAGACCCGGGACCTCGGGAGCTAGAGGCTAGCATGATACCACGAAAGCATGGAGAATGACGAAATATATTAGCCCAAGAAACCTTATTTCGGGGAAATACATTTTCAATAACTTCTGTTCAGTAACAACTTCGGAATTAGTTCATCTGTTGCAATCAAAAGGAGAAGTCATTGAAAACATGCTAATCATAATAGTGGTCGTAGGCAACTGTATATCCATATACCACAAACAATAATACTTATTATCTAAAATATTTAAAGACGTTATAAATCCTGATCAAAATATCTGTGTTCCGGTCACATGACATTCTTTACCAGCTCTGCAAACAAACTACTCTTGCGAAAGATAATGTACATCATGCCAATCGAAATAAACATTAAAAGGAAGCACTTATTACTTACTTTTAAGCAGAAGGGAAATAATGGAATACAATAGGCTAAGCGAGTCAAATTTTTAAAATGGTGATCGCTATGTGACACAATTGAAACTTGGTTCTCATTGCATTGCCAAAAGTAAAACAAAAGAGATATGAAATGAATAATGATTTCTGATTTAAAAAAGTTTTATCTGCGTTAAAATTGAAACCAATAACAAGGAATGTCTCGGAAACGGCTAACTCTGAAGATATATATATATATATAGAGGGCATTGTGTTTAAAGAGATCCACATTTTTGTGTATTAGGTTCTTACCTTCTCTTACGGCTCATCAGTTATGAAAAACATCCAAGATGAGGAACTCTTCAGAGGTTATTCCCAGAAAATTCAATATATACATTTCATTTGACACGAAAATATCCAACTATATTAATCAAAATATTAAAGCAATTTTTAAGAAAGTAAAATTTTCAAATTATTCCATGTAAAACTAGTTGGGACGCGCGGACAATCACTCACACATACATATATGGACATTTTTCTAAAAATATGTTTTGAATTCAAGGTTTCTCTAAACATGTATTTTCGGTGAAATCTCGGTAGAGAATTTTTTTCTGGAACAGAATAGCTTCTCTACCTGCTATATGTAAATAATAAAACGTAGATAAATTAAAATGGGAAAGAAATCTCGTAAATCCGTTCAAGTAGAAATACGGTGCTATAAAACATAAATCAGAAAAAATGCCGCTGATGTAAAAACAATAATGGTAACTTAAACTTAAGTTGTTCTGTAAATATTAATAACCATCCAAGGAAGAAAATGAATAGCTTAACCCAGATAAACTACCGTTGCCTGTTTCTGGTCTGTAAAACTACAGTCAGAAATCAATACTGCGTTTGAGTATTTTAGTATAATATTCTACGAATTCTCTCCATTTTAAAGTTTGAGACCAACCATTTTAAAGTTTGAGACCAACTAGAAAGGTCACAGGCTCGAAGTGTAAACCTCGCTGGCCTCGTAGCCGTGGTCTTTAGCGCGTTTGGATGTTTAGTGTTGTTGTGTTTTTATGTTTATGTTCTATCTACGTGATTCTCTCCCCTGATTCTAATTACGTTACGCCTGAAGCTCAATATGTGTGTAAAAAAAGTTTTTACCTTAGATGGCAAAAGTAAATGTGAACTGTAAGGCCCAAGCGAATCATTCAATGAGGCAACCGCAAGGGCAAATGCGCTATGGAAATAATTGAAAATGACCATAAGCAATCAACACTGAAAATGGAAGTACAAATATTTTTCCGAACCATTTTAAGCAGATCATTATCGTCCACACTCTTCAACATTCTCAAATGTTTTATTTAGATTATCAACATAATTGGATTATTATATACTTCATTGTGATACTAATAATTTTTTCTGCACTTTTATTATATGAATGTGTGTCTGAAAGAGGCGGAAATGTGATAGCCTTCTGCCAAGAAAGAATGTACAGATGACTTTGTGTTCAAAATAAAAATAAAAATATCATTTTTATTAAACTTTTTGTTTGTAATTTGTATGTATCAGTTAAATATAGCCCTTTATATTGGGTTGCCATTAATATTTATTTAATCGAGAATAACACATTGCACTACAGATCAAGATTTTATCAAATCTATAACACACTTCAACCTTTTCATGCTATTGTAACAGATAGAGAGCATTTCTGTGCCTTTAAATCTGCTTCGAAGTCCAGCAGAGATGATTTTCTCAAACATCAATAGATGTATTCAGCTGCAAAAATTCAATGAACATTTAGCTTATCCAGTTGTAAAGCTAATTTAAAGAGTGAAATCATTGGACCTTTAAAAGTGAATTCTAGGCGAAAAGACTAAAAAAGTTTAGCTTTCGCAGCTGCAGGTTGTCACCTGAGAAAAATTTTGATTTTATGCAAACGTTACTGGGAGCTACATTTCAAATATCTATATTTCTGTATAGATTTTCTGAAAGTTTTACTGTTACAGGATATTTATTATGTTAACATGGCTACTAAATTTCCTCTAAATTTGGTAAATACTTAGGAAGATGTAAATTATTTTATAAATTTTATTATGTAAATATTTTCCATAATTGAAGTGTCTCACGCGTCTCAAAATTTGTGAAAATTGGTTAGAATTATTTGAATTGAAGCTTCAAATCGCACATAATAATTACTAAGAGGGGCATTTTCTTAGCTTAAAATTAGAAATATTAATCCATAAAATTAATCATTTTTCATACACAACTTCTATTTTTTGAAGAAATACTATTTGTGTTAGGATAATTTAGCCCTTTGCAATATTATAATATATACTTCTGCACATTCTGGAAAATATGTATATATTACAGAAACTCTGAATACGCGTGGAAGATTCTTAAAGTCTGATATGTGGTTTTTCCAAAAATTCTATTTAATGAAATAGTATGGTAAGAAATAGATGCATGGTGCGATCTATAAATGACTGTAGAGTTTGAAGCAATGTGTAGGGGGTAGAAAATGTTGATTTTCTACAGATTCACCAGACTTTCAACAGCTATTTATAATACACAATAAATTTTCGACAGTTTGACGATTGTTGTCAACATTTCATTCTCTGAGTCCCTTAAACTTTTTTGCATAGTAAGGACCAGCATCAACTTTTTGAAAACTCCAGGTAATAGTGATGGTTGATAATGATAAGTAATTGTACTTGATAGTGTTATCTTTTAAAGAAATATTTATACGCATAATGTTATTTTCTAAAAGTAATAACAGTATAATTTTTACTGAAACTTTTGATTTTGGTCAATCATTTCACACGAGTGTTGTAGAAATATTACTTCTGTTACGATTAGAAAATAAATATAAAGTATGACAAAACACCATTTTCTAGAGTTTTATTTTTATAACTTATACCCTTTCGTATGCTTGACATTAAAATGTGGAGTTTCTTATCCTTATCACTGATTAAGCACAAACTGCATGTTTAATGTACAAATAAATCCGCTTGGGCTCTTATAAATGTGTAACTATCTACAGCAGGTTGGGAATAATGAATGTCTCTCTTGTTTGTGCATATTGAAGTGAGTATTGCTTCTATTTAATCAAACAAGAAAGGGTTTATGGTTTCCAATTTTATTCTTACTGCAATGACAAAGCGTAATGGAATGCACACAGTTCTGGGAATGTGGGTTATACAACATAGTGCAAAATGCAGAATGAGTTTTGTAACAATAAATATAAAACAAAAAAATATTGAAACCGATGAAAGAATAAAAAAGAAAAAAAAATCTGGCGTGCTGCAATCATATATCCTTCTCTACCCACTCTTACTAATTTCCATATATATTCTACAAAATAGTTATAAAAGCGAATTTTTCAACAAACTACTTGTTAATTAAGTAAATGTTTGCTGAAAATGGTTTGATAGGCATATCGCATACATGGGGCTGAATCGAATATCAGTTGTTTTGAACATGCTCTCCTGTATATTGCATACATCAGATATTAAGGGCTGCTCTGTAACCTTCAGTTAAAAAGAGTGTTACAGTTATCCTTTAAGATCAAGAAGCTGCATTCATTTTGAGAAAGTAGTAGTAGAGCGTTTTTCCTTCATACTGTGGCCATTGCACCGTTGCTCGCGCGCTGGCAGGCACAGCGCTGAATCCCGCCGAAACAATTTTAATATTCCCACAACAATGATAGCAAGCAAAAAAATCTATCAAAAGAGATGCTGGTAATATTTTCCTCTATCCACGCGTTTCTGATATCTTCTCAACAAATTGTTATTCGAAATCCGAAATTCAGTGAATTTCTCCTCTGATGTTTTCTTTTAGCTCTTGTAATGTATGGAGGCTAGTTTCATGCATTACATTTTTCTCGTAATCATCAGAACAATTAAAGTTGTGTAGTATAATTCTACACATTTTCAATGTTAAGCGTAACTGATGCACGCTGAATATTCTTTTCCGTTTATATATCTGTTTTATCACTAAACAACACATCAAAATAGAGATAAACCTGATTTTACACTCCAAATTCCCTTACATAACTCGAAAATTATTGTGCCATAAAGACATGGGTACAGAATAATAGGACTACAGTTTTTGAACAAACAATATATGCAAAGGAATACATGAATACCGTACTCGCTCCATTTTTGAACAACTGACCGTCGTGGAACGTCAATTTGGATTTCTACAACGGACTCTGCTACTGCGCATACAGCTGATGAGTCGTTAAATTTAACTAAGGAGGTGCGTAAACATAGGTAATTAGAAAAGGAATATGGATCTGCGGCCCCCTGATTTCACTTTATGCAAAGTTTATTATTGGGGGACTTAAAAAAGCATGGATGCAACAAACATCCATGTAAGGGAAAAGCTGAGGTATATTCCACATAACTTTTCCGCTTATTTATTAACTGCCACGAGAGTAGTCATCTCTCATTGGCTGCTGTGGTGGAACAGGCGGTTGTGCGACACAAAGTATTTCCTTACTTAAAATTGAAATTTACGTTAATACATTCCGAAGAAAACTGCCAAGTCTACAGCTTCAAGCGCGCATGAATATAATATATTATGTAACAAGAACTAATGCATCTAAAAATACATATATGTTTATCAACAAATGCATACCAGGTGGCCCAAGCGCCTCGTATTTGAAGAGTGCACATATACCTCCATACGTTAAAGGAGTTGCAGAACTCGACGGGCTAGTACAAAATAAAACTGGTCAATGGGAAACTGGCGTAAATAACCGTAATTTTGACACTCTAAGGACGAGAATCAAACATTTAAATTATGTAGTTTAAACTATGATATATTTTTTCAACAAATGCCCAAAAGTCGACATTTTTGACCAATCTCGCTAAAAAGCACTTATGTGTCCCCTTAAACTTAAAAATTAAACAGAGCCTGATTACCCTGCCCGCATGCAGGACTTCACACTCCTAGAACTAGCACATGGGTGCCAAGGGACAGGAACCAATGAAATTTTATAATTGTAATCACAGAATGAAGTCCACGGAACGAGTGATTGGCCCGTAGCCAGGGAAGACAACGAGAGAAGGGTATGATATGAAATAAATCCCAATTGGATTATAGCGAAAGCTATACTGAAGCAACTGATGGAACTAATGGCAGGGAAACCGGAAAATGAGGAGAAAATTCGCCCAATCACCGCTTTGTCCACCACAAATACCATATGCAGTCCCAGATATTGAATCCGAACCGCCTTGATGAGAGGTGAGCGGTCTAACCACTCGGGCACTACGCCAACACAAATAACGCATTGTGTCAAATTTCTACAGTGAATTATGGCCTCGTTGTACCCTAGACCGTACAGTCTGTGACCTTTATCTATAGGGAATACTGGAAAACACAGTGCGTTCAAGTACTAGTGCCACAGTGGCGGAACTTAAAAAAAAACATAACTGAATTAAGGGGCATTAGGTCACCGAAACTAGAACTTGTAAAGAACATTTTCGAAGATGTGAATTATGTGTCACAGTTCAATATTTCCAGCAGCCCCTGTAAGGTGAGTACCAAACCACTTAATAATAATAATAATAATAATAATAATAATAATAATAATAATAATAACAATAATAACAATAATAGTAATAGTAATAATATTATTAATAATAATAAAAATAATGATAATAATAACAATAGTACTAAAATAATAACAATAACAATAAAATAATAATATCAATCATAATTATAATAATATTATAATTATAGTAATAATAATTATAAATGTATTATTATTATCATCATCAATACCATCATTATTATTGTTATTGTCATCATTACTATTGTTATTTTATTATTATTATTATTATTATTATTATTATTATTATTATTATTATTATTATTATTTACCTATTCCACAATAAACTATTCATTCAAAAGCTTATTCTTCTGTCTGCCTCAAGCCAATCAAGATGCACATTAGCAGAAATGGTCTTACGGAATACACCAGGCAAAAACAATAATCTATCTTTTAAAAGCTGGTCGCTATGTGATAACAACGTTTAAACTCCGGGTTCTTTGCATGAACTGGAGTAAATAAAAAAATCTGGTGTTTCACTCACATGACCTTCTCTACCTATTCAGCAACAAAATATGTTTACAAATGTTTATCTACTTCTTGCTGATCTCAAAAACATCAACAGAAATCGCATTTCACTAGGCTAAAGCGATTTTTCAAAATCTTTAAGAGCTGGTTGCTATGTGATGACCTTGAAATTTCATTCCTTCTGTATGGTTTAAAGTAAAGAAAAGTAGATCGAATGACTTCCCATTTGAGAAATAATAACAATAAATAACTCGGAAATGGTTAAAATGACAAAAATGTATATAAGATGGATTTCCGTTTTAACGACATTTACAGTTTTGTGTAGTAAGATTTTGTATATTCCTTACAAAAGTCATACAGAATGTACAGGACTTCAGAGGTGATTCCCAAGAAGTTACACATTTTATGTCATGAAAATATCTTGAAATTATGGAATTTTAATGATAAGCGTTAGAGCCATTTTAGATAAAATAAAAAGCTTCTAAAATGTATCCAAGTAAAGGGCAGTTGGGGCGGGAGAAACTTTCTTTAGGTCTCCTGTCGTATCCTTGGAAGATGCTAAATTTAAATATAAAGTTTTGTGTTAACCGACTCTTCGTTTTTGGGTTATGCTGTTCACACGCATATACATACATACGCACATGCACAGACATTTAAATGCATGAACGTTTTTCTGAAAATGCTCCTTTTTATTCAGAGTGCTCAAAAACGAGGATTTAAAGTGAAATCTCTGCATCGAATTTTGGATGTAACGCAGTACCCTCTCTGTCTGCTGTGTACATTTTGGAGAAATTAAAAAAAGCATTTTAAGCAAAATGTGTGAGTGTGTTTGTTTGTCTGTGTCAGCGTAACTCTAAAACCAAAGAAGGTTAAATATCAAAATTGTCATTTATGTTCAGCGTAATTCACAAATCAGCCATAAGTATTTTCAAGAAAACCTCTTATATCAAATAGCCTTTCACGTGGAAAAAGATCCATTAATTTATATTTTCTAAATGATTTACATTAAAATAATATTGTTTACTTTGTTTTCATTGAATATAAACAACACTTGTATCCCAATTTTCTGGGAATAATCTGTGAAGTCATTTTCTTCTGAACTACTTTTGTAAAATTGGTGAACCGTGAGAGACAATTAAATTCACACTGCACACAAAATATATCTCGTTGAAGTACATAGTTCTGTAATGCAGTTTTTGCCATTAATTGTTTCCGAGATATTCTTTGTCAGTGATTTTAATTTTCTACCACTTCTACTTTTCTCAACTGCAAATCGCTATTCAATCCTTAAGCTTTAGTGAGAATAGTTTGTAGATGCCTGAGTGAATGCAAATCATTAACTTTTTTCTTAATTATTTCATTTTAGGATCAACTCTTAAATCAAGTATTATAACGTACTAATCGTTGCAGATATCTTTTGAATCGTTCCGGTTATTAAAGCCAATATAATTAGGATAAAATGAAACGTCATTATGTGTTAATTTTTTTTTTTGGCAACTGTACTGCTTTGAAGTGATAAAAGTATATGTTTTATTACAATACATTGTGAACCAAGGCATAGATTCTCTATTTCACGACGTTTCTTGCAAAATTTTCAGTCTACTAATTCGCATAAAGCCACTACTACAAAGTTCTGAAGGGAAATATAAGATTCTTTCTTGCCATTAATTGAGTATCCCTTGTATCTGCAATTTCTTTGTATGATAAATAATGGTTAATGACAGGAGGCTAAACCCATTTGCCTCCCATGGTGTGTATGTTAGCGTGTGTCTGCGCGGGCTTGACCTACTTGAATATTGTATGAAAGTCATCAAGTCACAGACAACAACCTTAAAAGACTAAGGGGAAGTAATAACTTCGCAGCTAATAAGTCATGCGGGAAAAAAAAAAAAAAAAAAAAAACGTTTGGAGAGGTTTATGGATTTGAAGTAAAGGGACCCCAAAGTGGCTAAGAGTTTTGGAAATGGCAACAGCAGGATTCCTTTTCTTGTTATTAATTACAGTGCGTTCCTTTTATAGCCAGGCCGCGGATCGCGCGCATACGTGCTCCGCACGCAATTACACTGGTTTGTTTTCCATGTTAAAACTCACACGTTTCTTACCCGTGAGCAGGAAAAGAGGTTTAGTAATAAACTAGCAATACATTGAGTATTAGAGGAGATAGAAGGTGAAGCGGCTTCGACCTTCCAGTGTTCTCTGTCAAAATATATATGAACTACACCCTGATAGGTTGCTAAGGATCAAGGAGTATCGGAAGGAACAAAGTGTACATTTAGCCATTGGATATGTGCAATAAAGTTAATCCACTATTTAATTACGGTGTTAATGAATAGAAGTAACTTAAGATTTGTTTTCTTTCACACCTTGAATTTTACAGTGCTCAGTAAAGTATTTTAGAAATACATGAAAAATAAATCGCTTGTTATTGGTACATAGAAAGTTCTTATGTTTTAAAAAAAAATTATGTTTCTCATCATCCGATGTAGTAGGAGCAAATAAAAGGCTAAGTATCAGATTTGCTTGTGATTTCCCACCTAAGCAACATGTCATTGCACAAATTACTCAGTACCCTTAATTCTTCTTTAGATACTTTTAAAATTTCTCTGTCACTTTTTGTTTAATAGCTCCAGCTTAAAATTTATTCAGCATTAAAATTTTCTGTGGGCAGTTTTATTGCCTCAAGAGCTTCTGGTATTTTTGGTGTCGACGCTTATAAATACGTGTCATTGTAGTTGTAAAATTACTGAAATTATTCTGAAAATATTAATTCTCTTAAAACAAAACCGTGCTATAATTTCCTTCGCCGCATGAATAGAAGCGATTTCGGTCGTCATAGAGATAAATAATGTTAACAATTTTGTCGTAATAAAGAGAAAAAAAATACAAAAAATACATAAATATATTTAAATTTCTTAAAGAAACTACCTCTAAAATTAGCTTGACTGCCGGTGATGGATCGCCCGTCCTGAAGTTTTCCCGGACAAAATCCCTCCACATTACAATGCTAATTGTAAAGATGATTAAAAGGCGTGATTCTTATTTTCAAACATATTGCCACGATTTTCTTCTAGTTTTTATGGAGGGAATAAATGGAAAAGTCGCAACGGAACCGGCTGTTGTGGAGGAAGGGGAGGCAGCTTCCCGTCGCATTAGGTACAGTATTTTTACTTTCCCTAGCTCGCGTGTAAAATGTACATAGTGGATAGAGAAGGTATTGTATTCCACACAAAGGTTTGATGTCGAGATTTCACCGGAAAGTATGTTTTGGGATCCTCTGAGCCCGAAAAAAAGTATTTTTAGAAAAAGGTCTGTGTGTGTCTGTGGACAGCATAGGTTAAAAAACGAAAATGCCGTTAAATACCAAATTTGGTATTTAGGTTTAGAATCTTCTAAGAATGCGACACGAAGATTTTCAAGAAAATCTCCCCACCACAAACTACACTGTACATGTACATTTTTTGAAAATTTGTATTTTCTCAAAAATAGCTCTGATGATTTTGATAACAATCCCGATTATTAGAGACATTTACCTCAAATAAAATGTATACGTTGAATTTTCTGGGAATAGCCTCTCAAGACCTTTATATTCTGATTGAATTTTACCCAATTTTGCTTAACTGAAAAACCGTAACAGATAGACAAAACCTTACGGCACAAACTGTACATTTCGTCAAAACAAGAATTTATGCCCTTTAGGTTGTTGTTGTGGAGGTAACCGTTTCCGAGACATTCTTTATTATTGTTTGGTCTGACCATTCGGCCGCAGCGCGGCCTTCCTTATTATTGGTTTGAATTGTTAAGTACTTATACTTTTCTCAGAGAGGGAGCGTCCGTTTTTCTTTTGTTCTATTCCTGGCCAAGCAAAGAAGCGATTTGCAAAGACAAGCATATAGCGACAGTTTTTAAAATATTTGACTATCACTTTAGCCTAGTGCATTCCCTTAGTTCCCTCCTACTTATAAGGAACCAAGTAATAAGAGCATTCTGCTAATAGTTATCTCGATTAGCATTGTGTAGAAAGAAGAAGAATACTTTTAAGACGTTTGTTTGTACAGCAGCTAGAGAAAGTCATGTGAGTGTAATACATCAGATTTTTCAGAACATGATAACCCTCAGCGTGACTTTGAAGTTTGGGTTTAGGCAATTTGCGGTTGGAAACAACCCTCGCAGTTTTCAAGTCTTCCACTTACTGGTCCCTCAACTGAGGAGCGAATCTCGACTTGCAAGCAGAGTCTTCGAGTCTCCAGGAAACAGGTTTTACTTCGTTGCCTCTCACACCTATTACACGCTTGTTTTTTGTTTCCTAATGATTACTGCACAGTGGCAGGGGGAAGTGGTCCCGTGTTTGGGAGAAAATTATAACCAACGTCACCTCTATAATCCTAGCGGTTGATATAAGATTGCTCTGTTTACTTATTAAAAAAAAACTCTTCCTGTTCACGTGTGATAACAACATGCACTATGAGTACCAGCCTTGCTCTGAGTTGTGTTGAAAATGATGTCATCTGCATTGAGACATTCCTGGCATAACTCGTAATTCATGAAGAATAGTCACTGTCAGGGCTATTAGTTTTAAAAGTCTGGCAGCACAAACAGAGCATTTTGAAACCACAAGTGCAACATACCATAGACGTTTATTTGAAGATCGTTTAATTGATTTTATAGTACTGATTCAACATTCTATTTCGATTGTTAGGATTATAGTTTAGCGATACCGTTGTCCTAAAACTGTTAACCAAAACTCTTAACTCCTGAAACCGGAATGATAGGAAATTTCGCCTGAAATTCTCTACACAACTGCCTTCATGATTCTGTTTTTAAGTACGCATCACACAAAAAGTTCTGTGTTCAAGCCTGAAATTTTCGGCAGACATTCCATTGGACTAATAAGAAATAATCCAGGATAACTCACACCCAAGACAGAAACGTTGAATAAACGTTCACTTTTGAGGAGCACAATGGTAATTTACAGCTAAAACTGAAGGCAAAAGTTAACTCGGTATAACACAGCTGATAATACAACCTTGAGAGGGTCATTCATGTTTACTGTGCTGCGGAAAAATACCGAGGTCACTGCAGTGAAAACAGAGGAGGCATATATCCAATCTGTTGCCCGACTATAAATGAAACGCCTAATATAGTACCTATTATAATAATAATAATAATAATAATAATAATAATAGTAATAATGATAATAACAACAACAATCATAATAACAATAAGAATAATTATGATATCTCTATATCTGAAGAGAGAATCTGATTATATCCTATTAAGTTTTGTAGCAATTTATTACTTTTGTCGTTTATACGTTGGTTGAGTTTATAATACTTAGTAGCACTCTATTTGTGTATATATATGTATATAAGCTTTACAGCCCTTCGACGTAATTACCACCGTTGTGTACCTCGCGTTCCCACGCGCTGTGGAAGCCGTTGGTGGTACTCTAATCTCCGGGTGTTGCGAAGGGAGTGGTCGGTTGCCTGGAGAAGTCGTGAACTGTGTGGAAGCGGATCTCACCTTTTGTCAGGGTTCTCCGGTTTTTCCCGCCATCGCATTCCACCGGTGCTCCATCTTCAATCCATGCATCACCAGTGTCATCTCCTGCGGTACCACAAGAAGTAAAAGCTGGCATATTCTCTAAAACTACGATTTCAATTTTCAATCACCTCCTCTGATCTTACCTCGAAATCATTGCAGCGTATTCCATGTGCGCTTGTTGAAAAATGCATTATTGATGTCGCTGCACACGGACATGGAGGGAGGATGACGAGTTCATTTATTCTGAAGGAGAGAGGGCATCTAACCTACCTCTGGTATGAATTATATTGCCTGGCATCAATTCACGGCACTCCTATAGCATTGTTACCACTATTCAAAATCAACCTAGATAAGCATTAAATGCAAGTAGGACCAGAAGACCGTGATGCATACAACAATGCTAATTCATGGAGGACCAATGTCGGCATTAGGCATCACTAACACTCATGTTGGCAAGATAAACAAGGTAATATGTTTAAAGCTGAAACAGGAGGGAGACTCCATCACGGAAAGCCGAAGAAACCATGCAAAGAATATAGGTAGGTAAAGAGGCAGATGCGAATAAATTGAAAAATTAGGGAAGTGAAAACGTATTTCTCAGCTTTAGGTAGTGCTATGAGAACCAAACAGAATGTGACACGAAAATCAAACACAAAGAGAATCTTTTAAATAAAAAAGGCATTCACCAAAACTGCTATATTTTGGCAATACAGTTCTAAGTGCATAATAAAGGAAACAGCGAAACTGGTGTCTTTAAAATAAATTAGGGCTGAAATAAGCATTTGCTTTAAACGCAGTGCCATTATTACAGTGAATTTAACAAAGATAACGATAATCGCCATTCCCTTCGGATTATACTATCACTTAATTTGAAAGTCACACTTAGACGCGCCGCGAATGTTAATTAAAGCTGGAAGCAGTAAGAAAACCAGAGCTCTTCAGAGAGCTAGTTAAGATGGCATTTGTTTCTTGCGTTATTTTCAATCACCTGGTGCCGCTGCACTGCTGAATCACTCTTTATTTAATTCAAACCCCTGGGGCTTCGAAATATGCAGTCAAGAGCTTTTCCTACAATGTTTGTGCCTGTATTCACGTGTTAAAAATCTGATGTGTTCAATTCACATGGCTTTCTCAAGCTGGCCCAAAAATTTTCCTTACCAAATATTACTCTTTTATTTACCTCATGTTAATCAAGATACTATAGCTAGAGTTGTTCTTATTACTTGCTTCACTGTAAGTACAATAGAAATATAGGAACACACCAGACTAAAGCGATAGTCAAAGCTTTTAAAAGCTGGTTGGTCGCTAAGTGCAACAAGTGAAATTCGGTTCTCTTTGCTTTCTAGGAGTAAACAAAAGAGAGACAAGCAAACAATTATTTCCCAATTGAAAAAAAGTTTAAGTACCCTAAAACTGAAACAAGTGACTAAGGATATCTCGAAAACTGTTAAAAATATGTATGATGTAAACTGTGTTTTTAAATAATGAGATCTACATTTTTTGTATTGTAAGATTTGGTCTATCATTTGCAGTTTACTGGTTATACAAATGTGATATAAAACTCATCCAAGATGAAGAGGTGTTTAGGCTATTCATGGAAATATATTAAACATATGACATTTTAATAAAAACTCGCTAAACATTTTTGTGAAAATCAAAAATTTTGAAAACTTTTCCATGTAAATGGTAGTTAGGGGTGGGGGAATTTCTTTGAATGATCTTCGTGTCGCATTCTTGGAAGATACTGAAATTAAATACCGAATTGGTATTTCACCGATTTGTTTTTGAGCTATGCTGCCCACAGGGACACACACATAGACTGCAGACTGACACGCACGGACATGTTTCTAAAAATGCTTTTATTCAGAGGGCCCCAATACATATACTTCCGCTGAAATCCGACACCAAATTTTAATGGAATACAATATCTTCTCTATCCACTATGTACATGTCCATATGGCGTAGAGAAAGTAATAAAACTACTGATAAAAGACTCAGTCTGGCAGCGGCCGGCGTATGCTGAGGTTGTTTGCCCGCTTGTGTGTAACCGGCCCGCACTAGCGAGAGCTATTTTGTTTCGTGTGCTGCTGCATATAGATACAGTTCCGGTGTCTGTACGTACACGCCTGTTAAAGTGAGTATATTTTGATATATGTTTCCGGAGTCTTAAACGGAATTCATGGCACAGTACAAACAAGTGAATACTATCAAACTATCAAAATTCAGTATGATACAACGGCGATTAAACCAATGACACTAGAAATTCACCAGTGGCTAGTAAACTTAATGGGTTGCAAACAGACCAAGTGGGCACTCTCCAGCTACATGCAAAAGAAACAGCGATATATGTGAAAGTGATATCGGCGATATTGTATGATAATCTTGTAGCTGGTTATAAAGATGAGCAGCATTAAACATATGCCTCCGGCGAAATTACAAACGTGAAAATTAAACTGAGTGACCAGCAAACAGTTAATGTTTGGCTGTTTAATTTGCCTTCTGAGGTGCCTTTCACAGAATTATCACAAGAATTCGGTAAATACGGTACAATGTATTACATACGCCAAGTTCCCAATATCCTCTCCCGTCTAACAATGGCGCGCATGTAGTGAAGATGGGTTTGAAACGTAATATACCGGCTACTTTGATAATCGATACTAATTTGGCGGCTATCAATTATATCGGACAACCAAACGCTTGTCGTTTATGTCATGACACTAAACATTGAAAAACAGTTTGTCTGCTTCGTGCAACGAGGCTTCCCATAAATCCAAGGAATCGACCGACAACTTTCAGTGAGGCGGAGAGTGCTATTACATCTTCTCATCTTGGAAGCCAGGAACCATCGTCCATTACGACAGGAACCTCCGCCGTGAAACCGGCGTCTGTGAATGCCTTATGGCATTCAAATGCCGAAAGCACCATCCTGTAGTGGAGGAGACACCGGTGGATGCTGCGAAGTTCGAACCTGCAGATGTGGACAGACACTTCACACTTATTGTTGAGAAACGGGATGCATTGGAAATGCATCGGTCATTTCTCAGGACGCAGCCATGGAAGTTTTAATTGATGAAGAGGAAGAGGTGTCGGCGAGTAAGATATCGCAATTGCGGCAAAGGGGTTAATTTACCTCTCTAGCCGAAATCCTCGGCTTTGAGGCCAGCACAAACGAATGGAGGGAGAAGGTATCTCGGTGCGACGTGCCGCAATTGTTAGGTAACACTCCGGTTAGTAGCAAAGTGAAAAAGACAGATTCTGGTAAGTGGCCGGCAGCGGATGACAGAGATGGTTTTGCGGATCTACATACAACGCACATCTGAACTTACTACCTGATAACTGAAGTGTTTTGCTTCTGTGGTGTTTACTGGTACTCTCGCCCATACATCGTCTCGGATGCAATTCCTTTCGTTTTGCATGCCACTGGATCTTCAAATATGAGCTTCACTTAACGTTAACGGTCTACGATAAGTGGTTAAACAACAACTTTTAAGGGACTTCTTGATAAGTAAGGTCATATATATACGTTTTTTACAGGAGGTGAATATGGACTTCTTGTATGGCTTCGATTACTAGACCAATGTTGGTCCTGAGGGTACCGGTACGGCGATTGTTTAACCACACGGGCTACAATTGCACATTTTTGAGTACCACCCTTCTAGTAGGGCTATTTCGACAGTAATTGATAATGTTACTTTCATGAATATTTATGCCCTTGCTTATAATAATAAACGGAAACAACGCGACGACTCTATTCCGCAAGACCTCCTGGCACATAACCCATCCACTGCACCTATTGCCCTTTTGGGTGACTTTAATTGTACGCTAGCGAAGCTAGCGTCTGAAGATTAATGTGGAGCCTTTAATGGGTGTATAACCTTGCAGATGTTGGTCGACCAAATGCGCCTGAAGGACACCTAGGAGCAAACGCTTGTTTGTGGTCCAGTTTATCATCGTGAGAGGGAATTAAGCTTCGAGGTTGGACCGTATGTATGTTCCGGCTGAGCTGCTACTACCACGCATTCATCACATGGAAACTGTACCTGCGTCATTTAGTGATCATGATGCGCTCATTCATGCTACTAAAAGTAGGTCTACGAGCTACAGTAGTGTTAAAGATCACTGGAAAATTAACTCTTCTTTGCTTACGCATTATGATGATGATGATTTTGATGATGATGTTGATGATGATTGGGGTTTAAGGGCATTCAACTTCTATAGTCATTAGCGCCCTTGAAAAACTAATCTTGGCCATAGGCCGAGCTAAAACATATAAAATTAACACCCAATAAAATTAGAGCTAAAGCTAGCTTTAAAATCCAAACTAAAATCATTGTTTATTGTTAAACAAATCAGGAGTTGAGATAAAACCATTTAAAAGGAATGAAAAGAGCGATAAAAGGCAAAGAGTATAGCTCATTTATAAACACACAAATGAAAAATGTGGAGCGTATCCTGCATACGCTGTACGATGGGATGGTAGCTGTACATCTTAAGAAGGTTCTGAATAGCACACTAAGGGAATCACTTAGAATAAGGTAGTCACCAAGTTTGCGACGGCGAATATGCAGAAGGACTCGGTAAATAGTATACAGCTCTGCAGTATAAATGGATGTGCTACTAGGTAGACCGAATGTATAAGGTTCGGTTCCTGTAACAAAGATATATCCAACACCATCAGCGCTATTACTGCTATCAGTTTATATACAAATACGGTCACTGTAATCTGATAAGAATTCTAAAACACACGTGCGGTTGCTAGACACATGGGTAGCATATTTCCCATAGGCCATCATCCTAAGATCGACGTGGGATGCATCACGTAACTAAGGGGGTAAACTCTTTTCCCCTTGGGAAACATGTGAGACAGTGCAATATCATGTTTCCGAAGAAGACCCCGGAAACGAAAACTTGTAGGCTTAGGACTGAGTGACAGGCGCCTATAACGTACATCTAGCCCGGTATTGAAACTGCCAAGCTGCATGCCTTGATGCTTGGTGACACGTACCATCAAAGAAGATTCCAACTATTTGACAGCTTTTAAGAAATCCATTCATTATCTACGTCGACACCGATACAAGGTCATCTACTGTTGACTGACGTCGGCAAAAATCGCACTTGGTGCTGGTCAGTAAATTGTGCGATTCCAGTCACCACACCAACCGTCCATTGATCAGGCGTTCCATCACCTTGCAAACGCATTTGGTGAGGAAAATAAGGCGATAGCTGGACGTAAGCTGATGGTCCTTTCCAGATTTCAGAACAGGTATGAGGTTGGCCTCGTGCCTCTTAACTAGAAAACTGACGTCAACCCAGACACGATTATAGATCTCCAGTAGGAAAGCCTTACCTTCAAGAGAGAGATGTTACAACATTTGATGTGGATGCCTTGTGGTTCTGGTGCAGAGTTTCGCGAAAATGAAAGTGCATTGTTGAACTCCGCCATGGTGAATAGGCGATTAGTTTCCGTAACAAAAGGAGACTCCTTAAAATTCCACCTGAGCCTTAACGGCATGAAACTCATAGGAGTAACTGTCTGAGCTATCCACCTGCGCGAAAGCACTGCAGGTGTTTTGAGACCGGCGATTGGTATTTTTGGTACTGTTTGACGCCCGCTTTTACTACTTGTGGTACCGCAGATGAAGGGAATGGTATATAGGTCCATATACCAGCCACACGACCTAACCTATCCCATATGACAGAGGAAAGTATATGTCGATTAAAGGAGCTTAAAAACTCGCTCAATGATTGCTCTTTGCTGTCCTTAATAACTTGTCTGGATTTGGCACGCCTCTTCTTATATTATATTTGGTGAACCAGCGTAGGGCGACGCTTCAAAATCTGAAAAGCACTTTTGAGGACATGAATGACATCCCGACATTCATCTGTCCACCAAGGAACAGGAAAATCGAGAAGTTGGCAGAATAGACTGCTCAGCAGCAGAAAGGATGTTTGCTTCGATGTGTTCAACTAAAAATCCACTGTGTCGTGCTCGTTGTACTAATTGCAAAACGGGAATAAAGGTTTCAGTTGGCTCGATCTAAGCGTCATTTAGGTAAAGGTTGGACACATACAACCAGTGCCACGGGACTAATAAGAATTTGAAAGTGTTCACTACAATGTAAATCAGAGATGAAATTCCAGTGTCAGGAAACTGCCAACTGTGGGGAACAAACATCTATATCCGGGTGTGAAAAACTGTTGAAGGAGACAGAAAGAAATTTAGGCCCTCCGGTGCTCAAGAGAGACATAAGTGATAACTGTCCAACAAATCAACAATTACACGACCTCTCGCACAAGCCCGAGGTGATCCCCAAAATGGGTGGTGGGCATTCACGTCACGGACCAATAGAAATGGTGCTGGTAGCTGGGAAACTAGGTCGTCTATATCAGTGTGCGAGAGGTAAAAAGAGGGAGGCACATATATTCTACGGATGGTGAAGTTGGTAGATGGCAGCGTAACCCGTATAGCGCCCGACTGGATGTCAGATTGTAAGGGCACGGATTCAGCATGTAGATCACCTCCGATGAGTATCATAGTGCTCCCTATGTGCAGGCACACCCACTTCCAGTGCCAAATCACACCGTACAACGGAGTAGCGCCTGAATATAAAATTGCATTGTGACGGAGCTTAGTTTCTTGTAAGCACAAGACTAGAGGTTGATGCTGGTGGAACAACAGTTCAAGCTTTGGTCGATGTAGTCGAATTCCGTGTAGGTTCCACCGCAGAACCGTGGTCAATTGTATGGGATAAGATTTAAATTGAAAACGTTTCTACATCGGCAGTGCTGGTCGGTTCAATTTCTTCTTTTTAGGTGTTGGGCTGATCCTGCTTCCGCACTGTTCGTCTGATGTCGGGGTAGTATCCTCCTGGTCCATTTCCTCCACGTGTATATCTCCTTTCGAATGGAAAATTTGGGCTCGAGGTTCTCTTGGTGCCCAAGAACGAAGTTTTGGGAAACACTTTTGCTGGACTCCTGCAGTGAGGGCAGACGTTGATGCTGATGTAGATTAGAGCTGAAGGACCTTGGGTACTGTCTGGTGGTGAGAACCCTGTCGGAAATTGTTTATTGTTAATATAGCAGGTTTGAGTTGTGATTTCCCGCCTCGCTACCGGTTTAGCTACAACTGAGCTATAGGCACCGGAGCGCGGTACAGAGAGTTGGTGGAGGCGCAGAAGCCTACGAGCTTCTGAGTAGGACACCTTGTCTCTTACCCATTACTCTCGGATCGCTCGTACCTCCGTAAAACGTGGGCAATCCGGAACTAGATGGGTGTCCCTGCTGCAATTCTCACAAGATGGAGTTTCAGAACAAGTGCGATGCCTCTCCACACGGAGAATATGTAGAATGACCAGTACAAAACTCACTCTAGTGTCCAAACCACTGGCACTTATAATATCTGAGTGGGTTGGGAATATAGGGACTAACCCGATGGTTTCATACCCTTCCGTAATCTTTTGAGGTCTTGTGTGTTCGACTTTAATCTGGTCGCTGCCTAACATTTTGGACTTTAGTATTTTTCCTGTCTGGGATTTCGTAAATGTTTCTACTAGGAGGGTGTCATTACATGTTTTAATACAGGGGTGTACAGGACCAGCAATGTAGTCTAGACCCTTTTGAATAGCAAAAGGGCTAAGGGAAGTTGTTTTCCGACCTTCCTCTGCCCCAGTTATTAATAAGTAGCGAGCACCACTGCAATCGCCTACTTCTTTTCCAATCACTATTTTATTTTAGGTGTTTGTTTTGCCATAAAATGGTAACTAATTTCATCCATCAGTGCTCCCCATCCACCACGGAGCCCAACAAGGGGGCAACTCACAGGAGATATGGCAGACTCGCGGTGCCACTCACCTGTACTGGCCGATTGACTAACGTCCCTAGCCTACGATTAAGCGAAGCAGAAACCAAAGTGTTGTGTTAGATTGCCCACCCTCCCCAGTTGTTGAAGATCAGAAGCCCTGGCTCAGATACGACACCCTCAATCAATTAGGATATCCCTTTCCACCGACACGGGTCTCTATGCAGGGCCTACCCGTGGGTGAGCGCTTTGAGGAAGTGACCCCCCCACTACTCGGAGTTTACCCACACGAGGTAGTCAGTGTTGGCCCGGGAACCCGGATGCGCCAAACCCATACCTACCGTTGTAGGCCCATGTCGGTGTTGCTTACGGATGAGAAAGTTTTGACCGATTTCCAGAAGTTTGTCAGGTTTGCGGAATCCTTTCTGCTCACACCGAAAAAAGCCTCTTGGGTAAGTAAAGCTGAACCTCCGCTACGGTACTTCTTTCGAGCTGCAGCTTGCCGTCGAGCTATGGTCTGGTGGGAAACGATGGGTTATTGTCTTGAAATTCTTCAGGAGCTTCATATACACCAACAGCTAGGTGAAGATGTCCAACAACCTTTGAAAGAGTTCAAAGAACACATAAAGGCTCCAAAACTACGCGAGTTACAAGGGAATTTGACTAGAGTGAATCACTGAACCAGATGCATTTGGAACAAACATTTCCAGCGCACAAGAAATACTTCAAGCACTGTAATTCTTCTACATACAACGATTGTCCGTACCAACAGATTTCTCCGATACCGCAGACAGATATTTGTGTATGTCTGACTTTGTTCCACTTGTCCCGGAAAAATTGCAGCAGAATTCGCTACCATTTGCGGCATCGCAGTTATTGGAGGTGATCCAGGCACCAAAAGTGCATGCCTTCTAGGACCTGATGCCCTGCCATATGAATTCCTCAAGTACTGCTGGCATTATATTCGGAAAGTAGTACTTCAAGTTTTCCAGGAAATATAGAATGCACAGAGAGCGCCGCCAACTTTTACGGGTGGTATTATTGTTTAGATTCTGCAGTGTGCGCAGCCGAAGACAGGATTTTGTACCGATCACGTTATTGAACTGTTATTACAAGTGGTTTGTCAAAATCGTTAGTGCTCGTTTGCAAAACATGCCAGCACACATTATTAGTGCGTGCCAGGTTGCAGTACATAAAGGAACGACCATTCATCATACGACAATTGCTGTGAGACACTGTATATCGCATTGTATACAAGAACAAAAATCTTCTGCAATAATAAACTTAGACCTTCAAAAAGCCTTCGATAGTGTTGATCACAAAGCGCTATGGAAACATTTGGCGGTTTTGAATGTGCCTCTAAAAGTTTTCAAAACTTATCCGAGCAGTGTATGATGTTACGTCATCCAAAGTCCGCTGCAATGGGTTTTTAGCACTGGCTATAGGGTTAAACGCTCCATTCGCCACGGTTGTCCCATGTCGATATTGTTCACCCTGTATGTTGATCCATTGATTCCAAAGCTGCAATCTGCATTTACTGGACTTGATGGGTATGGGCAGCGACTTGCACTATGAGCCTGTGCAGATGATGGTTACTACAAACCGAGATGTTCTTCCTATTATCAATCCATCCTCCAAATACCTCACCTTTAGGCATTCCTTTTGTGCAATGTACAAAGATTTTGGGGATCTACTTCATTGACGAGTTGGACATGAGGGAATACATCTGGACATCTCGCATTCATATCTTACATGGTGATATATATGACACGGATGTTGAATTTGGTATAGCATATATGGTTCTGTAACTGTTCTATCTTAAGCAGAATTTGGTTCCTTGCGCATGTTTTCCATAGAAGAATCGCCATTGGCAGAAACTTGAACAGATAATGGGTTATTTTATTTGGATCACATTGCGCCCACTCTACTGTGTCTCATCAAGAGCCAAGGCGGCTCTGGATTACCAGATGTGGCTCTCAAATCTCAGGCATTGATACTTAAACTACTCTTGTCTGCCCAGGATGATCAAGGTGACCTTGTGTAATTATATTACAACGAAATTAGGCATCGTTTTGTATTCAGGGCGAGCATGGCAAGGTTTCCCAGCTGTTCCATACAACGTCCACGTTTTCAGCGGAGAAGGTTGACAGTGGTGATTTTCGCTCTGTGAAGAATATTTATGAATTTCTTTGGCAGCCTGTTAATGTTATCCCTTATGTCGAATTGAAATACCCTTGGAAACGCATTTGGAGCTGTTTTGGCCTTCCGCAGATTAATGTGGAATGGATAACGGTAACCTATAAGGTGGTTAATGAAATACTTCCTAAGGCAGACACGTTATATCGACATTGGATAGTCATCTCGAGCAGCTGCCCAATTTGCCATGCAGCAGATTCACTTCAACACGTGTTGCTGGAATGCCATGGAAAAACAGTGATATGGGTTTTGGGTAAATGTTACTCTAGGATACCTGTAGGTTGGAACCCTTCACAAACGAACATCTTACATCTGAATGTACCAAAGCTGCCCCCCCCCACGTTTCACAATTCCCTTGTATGGTTGTTAATGGGTACATTTCAGTGGTTACAGACGTTCGACAACCCCGTTGACTGTATGCTGTTTAAACTAAGACAGTTTTTATACACTGAGAAATGTAAACTGATCTAGCAACAACACCAGACATGCCAATTCGACCATGACTCCTACAAAAATAGTGCACACTTCCAATTTGTCATGCATTCTAGCCTCCTTCCTGGCCTTTTAAGGTTGCATGCATGATAACTTAAAAAGGTATAACCTTTCCTTAGTTAAAAAAGTACATGACAAATCAGGTTAGTAGACACTGCTGGTAGTATTGTGGAGCGTCGCTTATCAGGATTCCTGAGGGAAAATATTGCAGCCGACTGTCTGCGACCAACTAGTTTAATCAAAACCAATGTCCAACTCAAGGTAAAGTGCGCTGTGATTGCATTCTGCTTCTGGCAACATTATTTCTCTTGATGCTCCTTTGTTCCTGCTTCTCAGTGGCATAGGCTACACACATCGTGTAATTAAAGGATTTTATCACCAATAAATAATATCTTCGTATAAATCTCATTATCACATTCATTTCTGTAATAAATTAATACAGTTAGGGGCGTAGAATATATCCATAGAAACGGAGGTTTGTAAGACTGCGAAAAAAAAAAAAAAAAAAAAGCTCAAAAAATTCCATGCGTTCCACTCAGTTCATTAATCAAAAGTAAAATACAATAAGAAGAAAAGACTAGAGTTTCAAAGTTAAGTGTTATCTGGAGTAAATGCACGAGAGGTATTTCATCTTACTGACAATTTCGCGAGTCCGCAATCGAGACTATTTCACGATCAAATTTATGTAACTGTCAAAATAGAATCTCTTACGTAAAACCATAATAATATTTATAATAAAGACATGAAAAACATGTTATTCTGTTTTCTTGCAAATTTAGTTAAAACAAACGTCTATGTAACATCGCCTACGAAATGATAAATACAATAAGTTTAACCGTTGCAACTATTAAGAGCGGAAAATATAACCAACAGTGCTTAGTCTGGAAGTGTAGTTACCCTGCAGTTATTTATGTTTTTCATCCCTTGCAGCCCCGGTGCAACTAAATTCTTGGCCTGTAAATGGGTTAAAATGATGTTGTGTTCTTTGAAATACTTTTCTTCTTTGAGCTTTGCAATGAGGTTCCAAATTATTTTCACTTAAGATTCTTTGAAGTCATCGCCATAACTTTCAACACATGTGCGATATGTGATATTCAAATTTCTGCAGCCAGGTCGTAATGACGCACTACACAAAATTGTTGAAGTCGATTAAATATATGTTCTATAATTTTTCGTGTTCTTTGGGTTTAGAATCATTATAAAATAATATGTTCTATTGAAGCTTGATGGTATTGTGAGCTTGCCATTTTTCAATTTGCCACTTAACAAACGGTGATGATGTAATCATTTCATATTGAGTTAATATGTTCAGTACTAACGGGACATGTAATTGGATAAGACGCTTCCTCTAGCGTGGTGTTATCATCTAAGACCATTGTGATTGGTCAAAATTTAACATTTTCTTTATTTCACTAGTCCATTTTCTGATGTCAAAAAAGTGGAGCAGTCTGAATAAGCACCTAGGTTGTTCATGCTCTCTATGTGACCCGTTCCTCCAAGGGAACACGTAGTAAGTACCAAGTGTATAAGTACCAGTAAAATTGAGATTTTTATTTATGGACGCTCTTTAACTGCGATAGTTCTCAGTGTCCCATTTCATATTGGGCGTAAAAGACCTCTTAATATTGCACGGAAGCCTTTATCAGCTTGAGTTTTTTTACGTGCTGTAAATTTACGACACGAAACTACCGTTCATACTAAAGGTTTTTACGCCCCCCAAAAAGCCATTTGCCCTTCGTCAGGATTGAACCCGCGACCATGGGAACCACAGTCTAGTATTTTATGCCTAGACCAACCGAGCGGTTTCGTCTGTGGCTCGCATTCGTGTGATAGCGTTTTCGAACCCCGTGGCCGGTCTGACCAATTGGTTTTTCGTTTGTTTCTTTCTCGGGGCGCCAGGCAGGGTAGGTTCATTAAGTCCCCGGAATTTGCCGGTTCTCATTTCCTAATCATCTCTCTTTTAGGGTTAAGGGATAAGGAGACGGGGTCGGCGGGTTTCGACCTGGTGGTGGATTGCGCATTGTGAAAGGTTTTACTGGCGTCGTCGTCGGGAACATTCGGCGGGACCTGCATTTGGGTTTTGAGCTACCTTTGGGGGTCCGTGAGCAGGGCCTAGGGTAGCGTCGGAAGTGTTTTAAATGTAACCGATAGGGACCCTGTCCATGATTGCGCTCAACCCCAGTGTCCTGAGCGCCCGTATGTGTCTAATTCTAATCTAATTTAATCCTATCCCTAGACGACAGTGGACAACTACGGCTTACTTGCTGTGCTAAGCTCCAGTGACTGGAGATTCCTTCGTTTGACTGATCCTAATCCAAGCCAAAGTCATCCCCTTGGGCAGCAACACACCTCTTTCAGCGTCTGTACCAGATTGTGAAGAAGCACTTACTGCATTTGGTCAGTTTCCATAGAGCACTTGTTGCGTACGACCGCAGTTTAGTCAAAGCGAACCTACGCCTCTTGCAAACTTACATAGAATACGACACGTGTAGAAGGCAGATACACGGGTTATAATTGCAGTATTCGTTAAATAGAACGGTAGAATCATGCAATGTTCTGTTTATATGTGAGTCTATCACCTGAAGTAATAGCCATTATAAATTAATTCTTGGATAACGTAAGAAATATTATTTAAAGATGAAAAAAAAAAAATTAAATGCCATTCACTGAGTATGTCATTAAGCACTATTTCAAAATGTTGGTTCCCATTCTGTGAAAATGAACACATTCTATACTTAGTTTTCAAGTGCTTTAGATATAAAGATTTTGGTGAGTAGATAAAATGTAATAATAGTTGTAACATTTCATTTGGTGTTTTGACTAAAATTTATAATGGTGATGCTGTAAAGCAGACTCACACAATACTATAGGATACTGTCGGAGGCGACTCGGCATCGAATCTGAGGCTATTGTACTTATGCGCCAAGAGGAATCGCCCTCGGAGGAGAGGGATGAGGTGAGAGGATATACCAGGCGCAGGAGCGACGGCATAACAAGGACAATGTCCCTACACTTTCCAAAATGAGGCACCCTGACAGTCCGACAGGCAGACAGGAGCCCTTGTCCCATATAGAAGCCAACGCCTTGGCCAAGAGCTGTCCCAACCCGGCAACCAGTCGAAATCACGAGACGGAGATATTCACTTTGAGCATCCTTTTTCCCTGACAATGGAACCGACAAGGATGAACAAGATATTGGGGTGATGGAAAAAATCTACCCAGCACTGGACTGGAGACTCGGAAGACCCTTATAGTTACAGGAAGTACTTTCTTATAGGTACTAAAGAGGTCTCCTGTGGCTAATTACCCCCCGGAAAGATGGAAGGAAACGAAGGAACTATGGAAGGCTATAGGACGCAGGTGCGCCACATAGAAGTGCTGAAGTTTCTAACAGTTCCAGTTAGAATACCTGTACCATTGCGTGAGTTGCCTAATGTCCACGGGACGTATTCTTTACTCTGAGTAGGCATCCACGCCATTTGTTTGGCAATCCCACACGCCATGAAAGTTAGAGGTAGGCCTGGATGTTGAAAAGGTAACGGAATGAAACAAAAATTATGTAAAAGCAATCTAGATATATCAGAAACATTCCCGGAATTCGCCTATCAACCAGAAAAACCACAAAAACCTCAAAGTCAGAGTAAAGTGGTCCACGAGAATCAAATCCTGGACCTCACAAAAGTGAGCCTCAGACATTAACGAGGAGCCATTACGCTCAGGAAAACAGATTACTAATTGCACACTATGAATGAAATGTAACTTAAGTTTTAGTTCTAAAATAAGATTTCTTATTTTACTAAACAATTAATTAGTGACTATTCCTTCTACTGATCGAAACTCATATAAACAGAACATTGCATGGTTCTACCGTTCTATTTCGCCAAACTCTGAATGTAGGTAATTCGTTTGTTTGGTACCGGAAATGCGAATTAATTTAGAACCAAACTAAGTTAGATTTTATTCACACGTATGTATTTAAGGCACACCACAATTGCTCAAAAGGTCAATTTTTTTACAGCAAATAGATGTTAAAATCTATGGTCATTCATAGAGAATAAACATTTAGCTATTCCTCCCTTCCTTTGGACTCTACAGCCCTTTAAAGCTCATACAAGACATATATTTCCTAACATACATTTTTAAAAACCAGTACTTTTCTCAAACCTACATTTTCATACCTTTAGTAATGCAACTAAACGTTCACAGAATGTGTAGAAGAATCTATTGTAATAATACAGGCAACAAAACTATTCTAACACCAGTAGTTATTTTTCGAAAATCACTTTTATGAAAGGTTATTAATTTTAGAGATTAAAATCTGTAACTTTTAAAAAGTATCATACTTCAGTAATGAAAGTTGTTGAAATATCACCGTGTAAAGTTTGTGTGTGTGTGTATGTGTGTGTAGTTCAGAGTTCAAATTTAAATAAATGTCAGCAAGTTTTCTGAAATTTTGAGACGCATGGAATATATTGGTTATGCAATATATTTACCTAACAAAATTTATAAAATAATTTATACCGTTCAAAGTATTTATCCAATTTGAATTAAATATCCTATTCATGTATTAAATAAAAGCAATGCAATAACAGTAAGATTTTCAGAAAGCTCTATATACAAAAATATGGAAGAATGTAATTTCAATCCGTGTCCCTTATGTGGAACTTGACGGAAAAACATAAGAAATGCATTTAGGTATATCAAAAGAAGATGAGGAGAAAACTGCTAGGGGTATCCATAGAGAAGGGAAATAACCAACCCGAAAGATGATCCTCAACGATCTTCCAACCCACAATGGAAATAGAAAGGCCACGTGAGAGGGAGCTTCAGAGCACCAGATTGGTATACATAGGTACAGCATGGTTACTGCATATCGGAATGACATACGAGGGAAACCAGGAACGAGATCGGCCAACATCTTTAAGAAGGAAGTAGGAGCCAACTAGTCGAGGACAGCAAGGAACCGTAGTGACTGGAGAGACATTCAAAGGAGTCGACAGCAAGCAAGGGGATTAACAAGTGAGCGCGTGCGGAAAAGAATAGGAAAAGGCCAGATGGGATTTGGCACCGATCCTGAGGTTGTAAACCTACGCCCCACGAGGGACTGCACCCGGGAAAGAGGGATGAGGTGACAGGATACACCGGGCGGCTAGAACCAGGAATAACGGAGCAGCAATGACAGCGTCCCTACAGTTTCCAGAGAGAAGCATTCCAATAGTTGCACAGGCTCCCGCCTCACATAGAGTCCAACGCCCCTCAAGCAGGCAACCAGCCAAATTTGGGGGACGGAGATACACAATTTAAGCATATTTTTTCCTTGCCACGCCGCACCGAGCACAAACAGCGGCACTTAGTACACTGAAAGAATCCAGCGGGATGAAGGATGAACGAAATAAACATGGATACGACATGGAGGGACTTAAAATTCGGGGGATGAAAAAACCTACCCAGCATACCCCTGATGACCCAGGGAATCCCCCGAAAAGAAAATAAAAAACGTAAGTTAGGTAGGAAGGCCAAGGGAAGCGAACCCGCGATTTCCGGAATGCGGGTCACAGACGAAACCGTCTGAGCTATCCCTCTCGGTGCATGCGCAGTAGTGACCTGCTTAATGGACAAAAACGACAAATCTGAAACGTGAGACATTAATGCCGCTATAATACGAGGTACGTCCAGTAAGTAAGTTCCGTTTCAATTTATCTCCGCTGCAGCGCTGCGATCGCAGTTCCGCACATGCGCGCTAGACGTTCGGTATCAAGGAGAAGAAACGCGCGCCATTTTGAAATCGCTGTCAGCCTCATACGCTTTGTTGTGCTTGTTTACAATGTCAGTGTTGATTGAAAATCCCGCCGCATGTGAAATCAGATCTGTGATTCGTTTTCTGAATGCTAGGAAAGTGAAACCAATTGAAAGTTTTCGGCAAATTTGCAAAGTTTACGGACAAAATGTGATGAGTGATTCAATGGTGAGAAGATGGGTCCGACAGTTCAATGAAGGACGTAATGAAGTGCACGATGAAGAACGAAGTGGGCGTCCATCTTTGGTTACAGAAGAACTGGTTCACGTGATTGATGACAAGATCCAGGAAAACCGCAAGTTTACAATTAGTGCTCTCGCTATAAAATTTCCCTAAAGCTCACGATCACTAATTCATGAAATTGTTACCGAAAAACTGAAATTTCGTAAACTTTTTTCAGATTGGGTACCAAAGATTCTTACTGAGCAACAAAAAACAAAACGGATGGGTAGTGCACTTCAGTTTTTAACCTGTTATGATGAAGACGGCGAAGAATTTCTGACACAGATAGTCTCACAGGAGATGAGACTTGGGTTTCTTACGACACCCCTGAAAGTAAGCGGTAATCAATGGAATGGAAGCACAATTCATCCCCAGCAAAGGTTAAGCCGAAACAAATCTTGACACCTCGAAAAATGATGTGCACAATGTTCTGGGACTGGAAAGGCATCTTACTCATTGAATTCTTACCACGTGGTCAAACAATCAAAGCAGATGTTTATTGCGAGACACTTAGGAAATTGCGCCGCGCAATACAGAATAAGCGTCGAGGATTGTTGTCAAAAGGTGTTGTTTTTCTTCACGACAACGCACGAGCACACACTGCAAATGTGACGAAAAACCTCCTACAGGGATTTGGCTGGGACGTGTTTGACCATCCTCCGTACAGCCCTGACTTCGCTCCTAGCGACTTTCATCTGTTCTTATATCTCAAGTCTTTCCTTGACGGTCAACACTTCAATAATGACGAAGAGCTGAAAGAAAATGTTTCCAACTTTTTGAAGACACAGGCGGCAAACTTCTATGAAGAAGGTATACAAAAACCTGTGCCACACTATGACAAATGCCTGCAAAATTTCGGCAGCTATGTGGAAAAGCAGTTTAAGAGTTGTAGAATTTTGTGCAATAAATAATTATTCTGTATCTGTGCACAATTTAATTTTATTACCAAACGGAACTTGTTTTTCCATATGTAACCACGCAAATTCGGAATAACATTATTTTCATAAAAGCTTCAATATATATACTTAAATAGTGTTCCACTTTCCGGTTAAGTTCTTAGGAAGAAAATATGTGATAGCGGTGAAGCTTTTATGGAATATTTAATAAATCCTATCTAGAGACAAAAATGTTCCAGGTCTAATAATTAATCCTTTTAATAGTTTATGCAGTGAAAACTTCCATAATATGCTCTAAGGTATACATCATAGTAATATAGATTAAAGCTCTACAGTAATTTTATGTAATTTATTCTCCGTGAGTAAACTATTATGGAAATCGGCTGACTTTTTATCTCACTATAATGTATGTTAGCTATTTTTTTTCCAACGTTTAATTTTTGGCATGATTACACGTAAACTACATCATATATAAGCACCATATCACTGAATTGAAACACATGATATTTCAAGTGAAATCATTGTAAAACTATAGGAGTATCTTCCGAATTGATTTTCTCCAATTATTAACGGTGCGTTTTTTTTTTTTTTTTTTTTTTTTTTTTGTTTTCTTTTTATATAGCCCCCTTTAACATCTAAGGTCATATCGGGGGCTTTCCACTTTAAACAACTCGTTGTCTGTAGGTACTTTTACGTTAGTTTAAATCATTTTGTTTTACTCAAACACGCACACATTCACACTAACATACAAACTTCTAGACTTTGTGGGGGATAGGGAATAATTCTGGCCCCAGCCGGGAATCGAACCCGGGACCCCCAGGTGAGAAGTCAGCTCGGGGACCACTCGACCACGGAGGCAGTCTGCGTTCCTTTGTGTAAACCTGTAGGCTAACTTTTTATATATAAAACTTCAATTATGTTGAATATTGAATATGTGTATAACCAACATACTTGGACCTAGTCCTGAAACTCCTTAACTTCTACCTGCGCAAGGGAACGGTTCAAACCAGATAAAGCGGAAATTCATAGATTTGACAGGAGCTATTGCGTTACGTGTGACTAAGATCTGTGTTCCCATGTTTAAAGATGACCCAATAACGCTTTTTATTTGTAAATATCGTTTCTGTAAATAATATGTGTAGATAAAATGAATAAATTGAGACCTCTTGAACACATTTATAGATAAAGGTCCGTGTGTGTGTCTGTCAGTCTTTCTGTATGAGTGTCTGTTGGCAGCATAACTCATAAACGAAAAGTCCACTAAGTACCAAATTTGGTATTTAAGTTAAGCAACTTCCATGGGTGCGACAGGAAGGTTATCAGGAAAATACCCAATTACAGTTACGCTTTACATGGAACATTTTTCTAAAATTTTGAATTTTTTCAAAAATAACTAATGCTTTTGATTAATAATACCATACGTTTAACATATTTTCATGACAAATGAAACGTATATCCTGAATTATGTAAGAAAACCTTCAGAAGATCTCTGCATCCTGAATAGCTTTTGTATAACTGTCAACTGGAATAGACAAATAAATACTTACAACACAAAAAATGTAGATCTTGTTAAATCACACAATTTATATAATATATATCCGAGATATTCCTTGCTACTGGCTTAAATTTTAAAATATCTTATTCTATCAAACAGAAAGTCGTCCCTGATTCTTTTGTTTTACTCTTAGCCAAGCAAAGAAACGAATTTCAAAGACAGCAACAGCTTTTAAAATATTTGATTATTGCATTAGCCTGATATATTCCCTTAGATATCTTCTATCTATAAGAAATTAAGTAATATGACCACTTTGCTAATGTTTATCTCGATTAGCATGAAGTAGAAAAAAGAATGTAGTTTTGTACGAAGTTTGTTTACAGAGTAGGTAGAGGTCTTGTAAATGGAACGCATCATATTTTTTTTATCAAGAAGATGCTCGGTAGTCTTCTATAGTAATCTAACAGCATTTGAATTGCTGAGGATGGCACTACTAAGTTTACGTGTGCTGAACAAGCTCTCCTGTTGGATAACTGAGCGCTACAGAGTTACACAAATCAGCATTCTTCTTGATTTATGGCGTTTCGTAAGAAGAAGCTTCAAACACAGAGCTTTTTTTTCTCCATTACATGTACTTCCAGAGCATCATTCTGAGCAGATTAGTGAAACACATATCGTCCATGGTTTATTACGTTTCCATACTTCATGGTGTTACAGTTGCTTTCTCTTTCTGCAGATAAATGTCCCACCGCGGAAAGCGATTTGCTTCACTACTGCTAAAGTTTAAATACTTTTATCAGCGACACCTAGGTCATTTACATGCACGTACATTACATCCTTTTGTTTTCCATTCTTTCGAGCATTTACAACTGTAACTGTGCCAATTTACATACTTATTAACGAGACGTGCGATTCTTAAACTGTTGCCGGAAGGTCAAACGGTGGTGTACGCTATCTATACTGAGTGTTCATTTTACAAGGATTTTGGTCTGTCATCCCACATATTGGACAAGAGCTGACTGCTGATTCCTTTGTCCTTAAATGTAACGAATCTGTAACCATCTGTAACCTACTGAGAGGAAAAGGTGAAAGTCTTCTAAACCTGGGTTTCAGTACATACCATTTCCAGGCATTTTAAAACATTAATTTTCTTTAATGTCAGAGTGATTGGCAGAGTAGATAACAAAATGAACCGATCTTCTTGTTTGAAATAATACATTTTTTTTAAGAAACATAGGAATATCCTGAAATCCCCAAATCTCTGAGAATCTACACAATAAAACCTTAAACCAGTGACTCACCGTATCTATCTTCCATTGCATGAAATCCTTTTCACTCTTTCGACCAAGTTATGGAAGACAGCCTCCAGTATTCTGAAACGTCATCCTCATCTACTGAGGTACATTCTGTCTTCCTCCGTGACTTAGGACCCAAGGTCGTGGGTCCAAACCCGGCGGAGAGCGATGGATTTTTTCGGGGTAAAAATGTTTAGCATGGCTTCCATCGGAAGGGAGGTAAAGTCGATGGTACCGTGTCGTGGATTTGCGGTTCGTAAAGGAATCTCAAGCCTGATAAAGAGATTTCCGTGTAAAGTTAAACTATCCTTCAACGCCCACTATAGAATGGAACAGTGAGAACCACAGCAGTTAAAGAGCGTCCATAAATAAAACTTAATTTAATTTGAAGTGTCTTCTTTCTGTCAATACATAACATTTACAATTAGTATATTTTATTTTATTTATTTATTTATTTATGCTAAGCTTTATACCCGTGTTCTTTAACGGTCATATTCATATTTTACAATAGTTTATTAATTCTAGTTTATTACACAATTTTGTCTATTTACGGTCCATACCCATTTATTTTTCACTTTGTATAAGAATTGTCCAATCTTCTTACTGTCCTTTTGAAACATTCCAACTACTGCTACATTTCTATCTATTTTAAACCATTTCTTATTAACATACTCTTTTCTCCAAATTTCAGTCCTTTTACATTTAAATGAAATGTGTTCCATATCTTCATTTCCGCCACATATAGGACATTGGTTTTGTGGAATACCTTTCCTTAAATCCTTTAATCTCCATACTCCTGCTTTCAGCCATGCAATACCTTCGCGCTCCTCTTTATTTGTCACATCTATGTACTTTTCCCTTCCCCATGAGACTTTCATTGGTATATAGAAAACTAAAGATCTCTTTTCAGTCATCTCTTTAAATATTTTTTGTATTTCTATATCCTCAAATCTTTTCCTTGCCAACTTCCAGAAGTTATTCACATTATTTCCTCTTCTTCTCCATATTTCCCCTAACCCACTACTTTCCAGGTTATTTCTGAGACAGTCTACCCATCCCTTGTTCTTTAAACTTTTCTCTTGATATACTAAACACTGATTTAACAAATTCCTTACTTCCAATTTCAATATTCTATGCCAAAATTTCAATGCCCTTTCCATAATCTTTCCCTTACTTGCCACTCTACCCAGCTCTATTTGTGCTACCTGCCTAACAGTTGCATTTGGCAACCCAAGTATTTCTTTGCAAAATTTCCTATGCACCTCATCTATGATTTCCCATCCTCCTTCTAATCCCCATACTTCTATCCCATATAGCATTTTTGCCTCAACCATTAGTATATACAAAATTACTCATTTTATATCACTAGTTTGGTTATAGAGCTCTTTGCTTAACTAATTATATATATTTACAAATATTCCTTTTTTATACTTCCTTTATGTAAACTGTTTGCATTTCGCCATAGGTTAGGAATCTGTACTTGGATGATAATATATTGGATTTTATTATCACCATCACCATTGTTGTTGTTATTATTATTATTACTATTATTATCATTATTATTATTACTATTACCATCGTTATTATATTCCAGTGATTACAGAATATTAATTTAGTATTCGGGGTTATAAACATTGTTTTTTACTAGTAAAACAATTTACAATAAACACAGTATGAGGGTTAATAGAAATAGCGTTAATGCTAAACTTTTGAGCACTAAAATCACTTGTCCTGCGCACGTGACAGTGTTAGCAATAGAGGGCTTGTAAACAAAATAACGGAAGGAAATAATTCTGCGTTATGAGTTCATTTACCATACCTCATAATATCATGTGGGTTACCTATTCGAACACAGTGCACGGCGATTTGAGAATATCCCGCACAATAAGCAACGTTGTAGTCAAACCTTTTCTCTGTAATGGCTTTGAAATTCCATACTCTTTGAAAAACACGAAGAAAATATGCAAAACTAAATTTCCATTTGCTTGAAAAGCATAAAGTAATTTAAAATTCAAACCAGCAACAAATAATACCTCGAAAATGTTTAATCCAGAAAGGCTCTTTCGATTGTGTATTTTAGTGATATTTTAACAAATGTCATTGACCCAACAATTAGTTACAAATAAAGTATTTAAATCACTGCTTGCAATAGTTCACTTAATGTTAGACAGTTGACAGTTTACAGCTGCACGCCGTCTATGAGTCGCGCAGCATTGCACGATAACACTCCAATAATTCACGCATCAGTGCAATTCACAACACAACCGCAATTCACTTCTTCCTGCCTTTATAGCGAGTAAATTACATCACAACCTTTCTGGAAACTTTCGAAATGTAGTAGAAACATCTCGAATATTACAAGAATCGTAATTTCGCGGGAACTTTTCGCGTTCCGAAGGATCCTGTTCCGCCACGCCGTTGTTTACCAGCGAACTACGAAGTCTCACGTTCCAGCTTCACTGCCGCATGCCAGAGCGAGTATGGAAAGGTCGCACGCGCGTATTGTCACAATATATATTTTTTACAAGTTATAAAAACCATTCAAAATGAAGTGAACTTCAAGGACATGTTAGAAGATTAACAGAAATACATTTTACTTGTCATGCAAATATCTTAAACACATGGTTCATTAATCAAACTCGTGAGCGATATTTTGCGACACATAAAGCTAACGCCTTTTTGTGTAAAGAATGGTCTGAGTTGTGGTGTTTTCTTGAAAATCCCTGTTTGGCAATTTTGAAGCTGTTCAACTTATTCCCAAATATGTTATTTAATAGATTTGGTTTTTAGTTAAACTGCTCGAATACAGAGAAACAGACATCCAGTCGGATGCACACAGAACCTTTTTATAACAATGTTTTAGTTTGGATTTAAGAGCCCCAACTTGGGTATTTCCTGAAATTTCGCTGTTTGGGTGGAATGCGATACGTTGTTTAGTTTTTATAGGCAATTGGTATATAAAATGAAAAATGTGATTAATGACTTTTGAAAAAGTAGGACGAGGTCATCACTGAATCAAAACATTTGTGTATAGATTTCAATAGCTACACCATACCTTCTATAATTATGTTTTTTCAAAACATACTTCTCTTACATGCGTGCATAAAGAGTAATATGATAAATTGTTTCGTAAATACTGAAACCGGTTGTGAGTGGATTTTGAGTTGAAAGATTAATATTTATTTCAAATAAAGAAATCTTAATTGGAATTTATAAGTTCCACAATTTGACTTCAATCCATTTGAAACTTAAGTGTACTAAATGTGGATATATGATTAAATTTCAGGGATTTTAAAGTAGTTCCGAGATATTAATGCTATTTTTTAATAATTTGAAAATAACGTTTTCCAAGTGACGGAATCATTGTTCAATTAATATTTTAAAAATAGGCTTTAAATTTAATATTGATAAATTTTAGAAGTGAGTTTCAATTATTCTATTAATTTGAGAGTAGATGATATGTTAAATATAGCATTTCAATTCTTTGATAAAAATTCATTCAATATTTGCGTTGTTTAATACAATTACAACCAAACAAGTTAACAAAAATTCATTTAATTTTTTATCATGTTAGCTATGAGTTAGAAAATGTCATTTATTTGTACCAAAAAGTACACCATGTGAAACATTTTTACTAAAATTTACCAATATATGATAACCCAAGAAAGATAATTTAAGAAATATAAGAATATCGCCGTCTTTATGAAAAAAGGGGCCCAGCCTCCTCTTTTGTTTTCTGCATCTCTAGAGATAAAATAATACTTTACAATTCTTAATGTGTTTTTTTTTTTTTTTTTTTGACTGATCTGTTCATTTTAATGTACGTAAAACTTATAATTTTGATTACAGCTGTATAGGAAGCTGGTGTACAGGTAGTAATTGGGAAACTGATATATCTTTTAAATTGTTGGAGAGGTAGAGTGAGACTGAAAACTTAATGCCAATGACGGGGCTTGAATCACGGATCTCCTGATCTCCGTCTAATTGCTCTAATCATTGAACTACCCTGGCAACAAGTCGACACGGCACTAAATTCTCCAACTGTTTCGCGTTTTTTTTTTTTCCGGTAAACCAAAAGGAGATCTCACATTGTTTTGAGATTATTTATTCCAATGACAACTTACAAGCTCCGTAAGTACTTAAGTCCCGGGCTTTATAGTTAACCAACTATTACATCAATCAATTTGATTCAATTGTAGCGCATAGGGCAGGAGTTGGAGATGTAGGGTCAAACCCAGAGTTAATGCCCTAGTCTGGATTTGAACCACGCATTTCATGGTCTCCGTCCGGTTGCCCTAATCACCAGGAGACCAGGAGAGCCATGGTTCAAATCGCGGCCATGGCAATAAGTTTTTCAGCCTGACTCTACCTCTCCAACTCCTGTCCTTCACACAATTAGTTCACAAAGCTTATAGTGTTTATTACCTCTAAAATCCACATTCAAATATTTGGTAATTTCTGCCATTTTACATAGTTGGGAATGCTTAATATTAAAACAAGTTGTGAACTGTAACTATATTCTGCTACATAAACTAAAAGAGACATATTAATGTTAGCACCCATCCTCCGTTAAGGTTGTTTCAATTATTTCTCGGAATTATCAGCGTATGAGAAAAATAAAATTATGTTTTGTGCCTTTTTCTATTTCATTCTTGAAAATACGTGGCATTGTATGGCCCTCACACGACTGTCTGGTTCATTTTTACTTTCGGTTTTACTAAGGCGAATTTCTTTAAAATGTTATTTCTAATGCCTCTATGTCCTATTTTATTTCTTTGAAAGCTTCATGTGGTGTAAAATTAAGATAGATTATCCATGAAACTATTTTTAAGAAATCTATTGATTTAGAGATAAGAATTAATCACAATTTATTTATTTGACTTGGTTGATAGTTTGATTAATTCAACATATTAATTAACAAATTACTGAATATACCGGGTCGCCGTGTTGGTCAAAGCTAACGAATACAAAGTAGCACACGCCTTAATTTGAAACAAAACAAATATGATATAATAATAATAATAATAATAATAATAATAATAATAATAATAATAATAATAATAATAATAATAATAATAATAATAATAATAATAATAAAGCCTTTATTTTCAACTAATATATTCAACATTTCCGCGCTTTGTATGATATGCAGGTAATTTTAAACTAACTTTAAATACTAATTTCATTTAGAAACTATGCCTTGGAGCTGTATTTCATATTGTCTTATATCTGCATTAAAATACATTTCACGCAATCTCAAAAGCTTAAATATGTTCACAAGGGAACTGTATCGATTTAGGACACCTAACTGAGAAAATTATTTTTCAGAAGAACCAAAATGAGATTGAGGCTAAGGAAGGACTGAAAAGTTTATCCTTTCACGCCATTGTACCCGCGAACAAGCATGTGTTCAATTAGTCGCTTTATTAAAAGAAGCATAAAGTCCGGAGTCATATAATGGATTTCTAACACGCTATTTCTATAAACCAGGTTTAATGTAGGAAATTGAAGATTCGGCAACAATACAATCATACTAGCCGTCCAAAACCTAAGGTTGGAAACTCAGGAATAATATTACACCAATGTATCAACTATTGCTGAGGAACTGTCCTTAAAGGCAACAGTTGAAGAGTGTAAATAAATAGCGCTAACTTCTTACAACATTCATACCAATTCAGTGGTAAAACTCCAAAAAGAGCAGGTATTCTGCAACACTGCAAACGCAACCACAGATTCACCACGAGCCTAGTAACAACGATGGGTCGGTCTAGGATGGAATTAATTCATTTGTCTAGTATTGAAGCGTTCAGAACGTGTAAATAATCAGCGCAGTTTGTAAATATGCCTGGAGAGTATGAGGTTGTTAAAGGAATAATATGGGACACGGCATCCTTAGAATTCTCGAAGGAATTCAGAATTGGTTTAGCAAAAGTGTATTCATGACGATTGCCTCACATACAGTGGATGTGAGGAGCTAGGCGTAGCCAGACGAAGGGGCCTCTAGCACAGCACTGCAGGAAGCTCATAGTAGATCGTTAGTACGTCCAACATGACTCTTGGAAAAAACAGACCCTAAGGGCGACAGATTCGGACTAAGATGTGCGCTAGCAAAGATGGGGTCCCTACGATTCCAACTCGACACTAATTCTGACGTCAGCTAGCCCTGCCGTAGCCAATCGGGGGTAAACGAGACACTTCTAAGAAGGAAGAGGAGCTCTAACTGATCACCCAAGCGCCAGGAAAAAATCCTTCCATAGCGCAAATTTCACTACCATACCTTAGGACAGCAACCGCCGTCATCTGGCCTTACAACTCTGGAATAGATTAAAGGAAATAGCGGAAGTAGGACATTAGTGGTAGAACAAGAACCATCCCACCATTCGCCTAGCGAAAAAGGTAAATCACGAAACAAGCCATGGTCAGAATAACCTGCACGACAGAAAATCAATCCAAAATAGAAAAGGCGAAAAACCCCATGTTCAGAGTGGCCGACCAATGGGAATCGAATCCAAGACCTCTTGAATGCGAGCCCCAGACGTTTCTGCGGAGACTTACACGCTCGGCTTTCTGACGCCATGGCACACTGTATACTCATATGGTACTATCAAAGGAGGTAGATACATTTAAGTTTGTCTATCTTCAATCATATACAATGAATGTTAATCGCAAAGAAATTTTCCCAGAATATGGAAGGAAGCAAATGTAACTGTTTTAAAGAAAGGAGAGGATAAAGATCCGAACCATGTAAAATTCTATAGACTCATACATTTTATTAATCTGCTAGGGATACTATCTGAAAAATGAATATACAAAAGGTTATGGAAAAGAAAGAAATTTGACAGATTATACAATTAAACTATTCGGATTCAGGAAAGGACGATCAATTGAAGATGTCATTAACTGCGCAAAAGAAATAATGGCAAATACAGAAAGTAAATATATATTTGGAATCTTTTTTTATATATACCGTGTATTTGACAATCTTTGATAGCCTGCTTAGTTTTACGGTGTTAAGGAATGAAGTATCCGAAGGCAATATAGCATATCTTGAAAGATTATTGTACGGACACAGTAGTATTTTTATCAGGCGGAGATAAGATTAATACAACCATAAGCAAAGATTAACCACAGGAACATATTTTGGGACCTAATAACGTAACAATTGCTAAACCAATTAGAGCTCCTCCAAGAATTGAGTCAGGCTGATGATTTGTTAATAATTTTGGAAATTAATAGGAGATTGGAAATATAGAGGAAACCCCAGATAATCAACACAAAAATAGTAACTTGGTGCGAGGAAGCAAATTTTACATAAGTATATTACTTTCAAAGGAAATTTTAAAATAAATCCAATAAAATAGGTTGATAATCCAGGAATTAATAGGCAAAGGTATAACAAATATTAGCAATTATACTTAGATGAGAAAATATGTTTTATTCATCACTTAGAAGAAAAACGAAGCAAAACGGAACAAGGAATGATGAAGCTGGAATTCCTAATACAAAGAAATTTTAAGATTCGGGTAAATATTAAAAATATCTATCACACAAGTATTTTTTTAGGAATAGTAAGATTTTTGGGTGGTATATGAGTGAACAAGGTAAAACAAATACAGATGAAAGGGTATTTAAGGACACAGCTGAAGGTGCTAATTAGACTGACAGGAGCTATGAGTACGTTACCTGTCTTCTTAACGAAATTAAAAATACGGTCGGTTGATCTAACTACAGGTTTAAGAGCAACAGTAATATATTTCTTTAAGAATGGTAATAAGAAGAAGGTACACACAACTATGGGTACATATTGCAACGGAATAAGGGAAATTAAGGGGAAAAATGATTGAAGAATGGTAAAATAAATGGGATAATATAAATGAAGAACACTACATGGAATATGTCCCATCATTAAGGGAAGATTAAGCACGGAGTATGTTAAACCTAACAAGAGAATGGTACATTATTTAAGGACCACAAAAAAATACGTGCGTAAGATTGGCTGGAAGATAACCGGAAATTGCGAGATCTCTGAAAAGTAGGATATCCCGAATGCATGTTTTTTGATTGCGTTAAATATGAGAAAACTTTGAGAGAGATGAGAATAAAATTAGAGGAAAAACATATATGGAATATAATAAGGTTAAAGGAAGAATTTGAAATGTTGACTGATGTTTCATTGAAGATTTTTCTTATGGTAAAGGAATTGTTCAGAAATAATAGAATAAAAAGAGTTGAGTTGCTAGGGAGAGATCAACAGAAAAGGGAAGAAGAAGGAAGGATAACTAGATTGAGAAATAGATGATTGTATGAATGAATGAATGAATGAATAAGTGTATTTATTAACATAGCAATTACATAAATAGAATTTCAACAGTCGCACGGGTCCACAGACCGTACGTGCTTTTGTAATACACATTACAAGCAATATTAAAACAACAACAACAACAACAACAACAAAGAATTAAAAGAGTAAACACGAAAATAAAAAGACAAAGAAAATACGCAGTCAATAGCAATATTAAACAACAATAAACAATTAAAAGTGAATCCGAAAATAAAAATACAAAGATATTCAAATATAGCAATTTAAATTTACAGCACAGAGTACACCTTCATAAATGCACCCTCTTATAATAGATAATTACACTTAAAAGACATATATACACATAATTTATACACCATATATAAAACCCTAGCACAGCAGTGACCTAAGTATGACATAACATATATGTATGTAGAACATTGTAGTCACTTTTGTTTAGTTGATCTTATCCCCCCCCTTCTCTATTAGCAGCCTCCTCAGATCTCAGCTGTCTTGCCTTAAGTATAAATTTAGCTAGCCCGCCCATGTGTTCCGTGCCTGCCAGTAGCGTCCAACATGCTTCTAGCCCTACATTCGCAGTGGTAAAAAATCGCGGCAAATATTTTTCCCGCCATTCCTCCGCACCCCTACATCTTGCCAAGATGTGAGTCCACGACTCTTCCTCCTCGCAAATGGGACAGATTCTCGTACCATTCTCGTCAGAAATTTTCGTGCTCCTCCATGCTCCTAGTCTAATCCACGCGAGCCCCTCTCTAATGAGTTTGGTACCTGTTTTGATGTATTTCTCCATACACCACTCCGATTTCAGCCCAGACTGTACTTCTAATGACACCTTCTCTGTGCATTGTGCAATTATTTGCTGTCTGTCAATATCACAGAGACGTTTCTTAATTTTTCTCCAAATACTTCGCCTGTTTTCCTGCCCCGTCATCCAAATGTCTCCCATCCCAATGGTTTCCAACCCTTTCTTTAATTTTGATGCCCACGTCGAATTACCTTCCATTCGCAACTGCCCTAATTAGAGATTGGTTTCCGTGAACGATTCTCATCCAATATTTAACTGCTCTGATTTTGCACTCTATCGTTTCACTATGTGCCCCGACTTCCCTCATTATTCCGCAGTTGTGAAAGAGGACGGTCGTGTTTTGTGTCTTGCTCGTAGCTACCTGGAAGAAGTTCGACAATGGAGTGCGTACGAGATCTCATTGAACAGTTGAGGCAAGAAATGCGTGTAGGATTTGAAAAGTGCAGCATAAAATCGCTGGAAAGTGCCGTGGAGAATGTGTCAGTTCGAATGCGTGCTCTGGAAGAGAAAATGGATTATTTAAAGAACCAATCTCGTAGAAATAATATTGTGGTATATGGTGTGACGGAAGAAGCGGGAGAGAGTTGGGAGATACGGAGGAAATAGTGAAAAGTGTCATCTCACAAATAGGAATCGAACTCCGCGAGTTTGATGTGGAGAGAGCCCATCGTGTAGGTCGACGTGGCAATGTAAGGCGACCTATTGTGTGTAAACTGGCCCATTATAAACTCAAGGTGGCCATCCTTCGAGATGCTCGTTACTTACGGGGAACGGGAATAAGCATTAGCGAGGACTTTAGCCAGCATGTAAGAGAAGAGAGAGAATTCTTAAAGGGACACATGTTTGAGGCCAGGAAGCAGGGCTGTCATGCCGTATTGCGCTATGACAAGCTGTTCATTAACGGACGAGTCTGGAACCGACAGGAGCTGGAGCGCATGGAACAGCCTAGAAGTAGTGCGGAAACCGAACCCAGGACAGGGCAGCAAGAGCAGGTAGCCAGTACATCAGCCCAGCAGGTAAGCAGGTCCTTCAGCAGAACAACATCAGGTGCCTCAAGTTATGTCGACAGGGAGGGGAAAAGAGGAGAGGAGGGTGAGACAGTCTTCGCCAAAAAAAACGCCCCTCCGTGCCCTTAGGCTGACAACAGCTCGACAAAGGGTCAGCCAAGTTGTAGGAAGACCAACAGCAAGGAAACAATAGGACCCAACCCCTTCTCTGAGGATTGTCACATGGAACATCGAAGGCTTCAAAAAAAGGTTGGGTAGCGAGAATTTCTTGTATTTATATAGTGATTTTGACGTTGTATGTTTAACAGAAACTTGATTGAAAAACGGAGAAAATGTAACACTTGCTAATTTCCATAGTTTTAGCAGGGGAAGGGAGACACGGAGATGGAGGGGAGGGTGGCCAGGAGGGGTATCAGTTTCATTCAAGGTCTGAGCTGGAGGCTGAGATAACTAAATTAGAAATCAGTTTGGAAGGGGTGATTGCTGTATCTTTGGCACAGGGGGAGTACGTATAATAGTTATAGGATTATACAACCAGCCAGCAACGTCCAAGTATGCAAACAGGAATTTCTTCAGTGACTTAACCGAAACGTTAGTACAGTTACAGGAAAAGTTTCCAGGAGCTGAATTAATTCTCTTAGGAGATTTTAATGCGATGTTAGGAGGGGAGAATATCTCTCTAACGCGGGGTCACCAATATTCCTCGAAGGTCAACGAAAGAGCAAGGATAGTTTTATTAATGGGGAGGGCAGACAAATACTTGCTTTCTGCGATGCCTTCTCTTTAGAAATAATGAATGGCAAGTACGGTGAGGATCGAGAGGGAGAACTCACTTTCATAAATGAAAATGTGGGTAGTGTAATAGATTTTATTTTAATAAGTCAGGGTTTAATTGGCAGAATTAGAAATTTTTGGGTGGGGGATCGTATCGATTCATCAGTAAATTTATATGGAAACCGGTAGAAAAAGAAGTATTTGTTAATAAATTAGAAAGAAGATTAGGGGAAAGGAACGCAGGCACAGCGGAGGAACTAACGCATATAATAGCAACGGCTGCGGGGACAATGATAGTCCAAATGCATGGTAAGTTAAAACGATTCAATGGTTGGTATGACCAGCAATGCAGAGCTGTAAAGAAACAAGCAGAGGAGGCTCTGTCAAAATTCAGAAGGGAGGGGGGGAGATGACATTAGGAAAATGTTTACAAAAAAGCGAAGGGAGTATAAACATCTCTTACGGGAAAAGAGAACTACGTGGCAAGACAAAATTACTCAGAAAATTAGTAATATTTTAACACGGGGGGGTAACGCTGAGATGTGGCAAGTAGTAAAACATTTAAGAGGCAACCGTCAGGCGCCCAACGAAATTTCTCCCAGAAAATGGGCAATGCATTTTATGGGAATATTCGGGAAAGGTGAAAGGGAAGGAATTTTTATAAAGGAAGTGCAAATTTTGGGAAATCTTGAGATCCCAATACTGGACGAAGAAATATCAGCACGAGAAATAGCACAGGCGCTGAGGAGTCTGAAGGAAGGCAAAGCTCCAGGGTTGGATGGGCTGCCCCCGGAAGTTTTTAGAGCCGCAGCCAATGTTAATGAGTTTGGTAGGAGTATGCTCCGGATATGTAACAGATTGTTTATTGAGGGGAATTGCCCTACCTGTTGGGGAAAGGGCATTATTCATCCCATTTATAAAGGGAAGGGAACTATTGGAAATCCGGATAACTATAGGGGGGTTTCTCTGTTGCCAATTATGGAGATAATTTATTGTAGAGTGTTATATAACCGGATAAAGGACTGGGACTCTAAATTTGGTAAACTTGCAAAATTTCAAATGGGTTTCAGAGAAGGACACAGTACCATAGACGCCGCTTTTATATTAGACACTTTAAGGACGCAGCAACTGTTACTTATGCGGGGAAAGCTTCATTGAGCTTTTGTGGACTTTAAGATGATTGTAAGAGACAGAAGTAAGAAGTTTTAGAAGTTACGAATTTAGATGATGGGAAGGCACTACGTTGAGAAAATAAGGAAACTAATGGAAATTGTAGGAGTTTTATAAATTGAAGAAGGCATTATTAGACGTTTTTGGTAGAACTGAGTCAGATTAAGAAAAGAGGAGAAGAATAATAAGAAGAAGCAGATGAAGAGGGAAGGAATAAAGGGGTGTGTGAAAGAGCTTGGGGTCAAGAGAAGAGACAGAAGAAAAGTAGTAAAGATGAATTGTGCTAGTGAAAGAATCGCGAAGATTAGTGAAAAGAGTGTAGTAAAGTATTTATTCTCCGAAGTCTGGACGATGTTTTTGGATTTGGAGAAGGTATAGAATGATGAGATTGTGAAGTGTGGTTTTAAAATGTTCAACATTTTAATTTAATACAACAGGAAATATTTATTTTGGAAATTTACGAATTTAAATAAACGAATGGCATTTTAGTTTTTAAAATATGGTAAGATTAAAATTTGCAAAATGTTTTTAATGGTAGTTCTGAACTTTTCGAAGACTTAATATGTATGTATATTGAGTAAATGGTAACGTTATTTAAAACTGATTTTGCATACTGATTAAATTTTTAATACTAAGCATATGAAAATATTAGTTATAAATTTGAAAGTTATATGAATCAGATTTTAAAATAATGACTTAAGAGTGGTTACTGGATACAATTAACTGTAGTTATAGACTGTAGTTTGGAATTACTAAAAGCCAATAGTTAAGCTTTGCTGGTATTTATATTAGCTAATTAATTTTCTGATAATATTTAGTTGTATTGAAAATGTACAAGGATTTTGGAAATAAAATAGTTTGACAGCTGTGTCCTGACTTAGGAAACTAGATATCAGGATAAAGGGATCAGGTTTACGTACGTATGTATGTATATATGTATTTTTTTTGGTAGTGTTTAGCGCCCAATTTAAATACTTATGGCACCGCAGGCGGTGACACTGATGATACATGAATGGTGATGGAGCACCGGTGGAATGAGATGGCGGGGGAAACCGGAGTACCCGGAGAAAACCCGCCCAGCGCCGCTTTGTCCACCACAAATCTCACATGCGATTGCTTGGGATCGAGAGGCGAGTGATCTAACCACTCGGCCACGGTGCAGCCAGTATGTATGTATGTATGTATGTATGTATGTATGTATGTATGTATGTAGGTATGTAGGTATGTAGGTATGTAGGTAGGTAGGCAGGCAGGCAGGCAGGCAGGAAAAATTAGCAACATTCATTTTATTACCGTTTTAAAACCAAAATGCCTGTACATATTTTCATGAAACACTTCGTAGATTTCAGTATATTTGTTTGGGATTGGATTTATGCAGATTCAGACCAATACATTAAGAAAACAGGAATATTATTCGATATGTTATCCGATACAGGATTAGACAGGGCTAGAGATGCTTGAAGATTCTAGAACAGCATGGTGACTCCGCCCTGCTTTAAGTTCCCTCTGAAACAACAACAAATGAGCCCAGCTCATTAATTTTTCAGACTTGTCCGGTCAACTTGAGTAGCTGTTCACAGGAATGGCGAACTGGGATTCCAAAATATTCCGATAACAAAACTTATAATCACTTCACGTGTGCGTCACCGATAAAAGCCACTTGGTTGTTTTCCCCTTCTTTCTAACATTTAGCTCGGAAAATACATGGCACCTATGGGCTTATCGGCATTCTTCACAAAAAACACGGGATCTTCATCCATCTTTCCTGATACCACGACGAAACTTTCCTTTCGTTTACGAAACTTTGGGAACCTATTTTCACAACTCCGTGTACCTTTAGCAGGTAAGATTTCTCACCTTTTTTCTTTCCTTTCTTTTGGTATTCTTTAGCGATTCCACGTGCGCAATGCTGCAGCTTGAAAGTTTTATGTTAGCAATTCTCTGAAACAAAGCCACCAAATTCAAAGTTACTTTGAGGTTGTGTTCTTTCTCCAAATTCCTTTTTTTTTTTTTTTTTTTTGTTTTTGTTTGGACTACTGGAGTTTAACGTTATGCTCTCTGCAACATGTTATAGTTTATAGCTTTAGACAACATATACACAGTTTAGATATCAAAATAATTTTAAATAGTGTTTTACTGCATAGAGCACCACAAACGGTAGACATTAGCCATACATGAATTTAAATGATAAATAGAAAGAAAACCTGGGATGGAAACGTTTTTAACCTAAGTTTATTTTATCTCCCTTGCACTTAACAATTTTGAGCACTGAAAACCTGGAGGATAGTCCTGACGAGATTTGAACTGCGAATCTACCGTTCATGTTCTTAGTTATCTCGGCCCTGCCATCGATACCGATAAACGCAATACAATTAAAAATCAGTGAACTTATATTACCTTCCTTATCTAATATCAAAATATCCAAAGACGTAAAATTAAGATAATTTTCCATGGAGTGAGTGATTTTGAAAAGTTGATTTTATCCGTTGCTATAATACCTACAGTGTAGGGCATTAGAAGTATCCTAGCACGTTAAACGTGGACAAATACATTTACCTCAACATGATAAGAATTACAATCTCTTCTTCAATTAATAATTGTTTCTAATATATATTCCTAGACTGAAATATTCAACATTTGAACCACGGATCTCCCGGTCTCTAGCCGGTTGCTCTATGAAATTTGGAAAATCCACAGTACATAGCATATATAATTGAATTTTTTTTGTAATTGACTTGCCCTCGCCGCATTTGTAGGAGTGACACCCCCATAGGGCAATGTCTAGGGGTTAGAAAATTGTCGGGGAGCCTACGGCACGAAAGCACAGAAAGGAGATCCTGTTACGAGAGGTCGGTCTGTAGCTATGTATGATCAAGTGGATGAAATAAAATATAAGCGTAATTGATAATTGGAAAGGTAATAATGGAGCAATTAGTGGAATAAGTGCGGGGGAAACCGGAAGAATCGGAAAAAACCCACCCAGACGCCACTTCGTCCTCCCATATGTGGGTGCTTGGGGATCGAACCCGGACCGCCTAGATGGGAGGCGAGCGGTCTAATCACTCACCCACGGCGCCGCCATTGAAATTTATGCCAGAAATTATACACATCCAAGTGAATATCTTGCCAGATATAAAAAGTATAGCTTGCACGGCTACTTAAATAATAATTGTTATTTTCTGAATTCATTATTATAATAAAAATGAGCCACGTGATAACTTTTTAAAAATATTCACATACACATCCAGTTAAATGTAAATGAATTTATAAACAGATCTGTCATATTATAGTCCTTTATATTAACCCTAATTAGTGCAGATTTTTTTCTTTACTTTTCATACCCTCCAAAACTCATAATTTTTCAAAATTGTATAATTTATTTGTCAAAATTGCAGCATTATTACGAAAAGGTCTACAACCACTTCCTTCAATGTAATTTTGACAGAGAGTAAAAAAGTTTTGAAATAAACGAAACAAAATTGACATTTTAGCATTTGGAAAACTTGTTGGAAAAAATTTCGCGGAAAAATAAAGATCCAGATTGGGAGTGCCAATTAATAAGCATACTTCTATTCATTTATAGTTTTAATTAATTAGTAGCTAAAGTGTGCTAAATGGAAAAAGCTATAATTTTAATTAACGTTTAGATTTTATATAATTTTAATATGAAAAAATAATGTAATTTTGCGAAATTATAGTCAAATTTTACAAATGCATCTCCTTAATGGCAAAAACGTACTATAGATAATACGTAGTCAACTAACACCTTTCAACATAAATTTCGTGAGCTGTGAGTAGATTGCAACATGCTGATTTTCCCAAAGGTATCGAGTCTTCTTGCCTCCAAACCTAACAAGATGAATTTTATTGTCGGTCAAGAACATTGACAATTGTTTCATTTGGGTCGCAGCTGTTCTCTCATCACTCACGCTGAGATTTTGGATTGTCAACGGAAAAAATAGTCTGGAAAATCATTTATAGTCACTTGATCGCTTTTCGACTTAGGGAAAGAGCTACATAACAGCTAATTGGCCAGCGTCCGCCAATGAGAGTAAAGGTTCTAAGATCCTTCGTGACATTGATTATATTGGTCCATCTTATATTAAATCTGGAGCTTGGAAATCAAAGTTACAGGTGAAATGTTACGTGGCCACCTTCGTATATCTAGCATCGAGAGAAGCTCATAAAAATAGTTTGTGACATGTCTAGCAAAATAAAACGATTTCTGTTGCATCGAGGCCGCTGTCAGAAGATGTTTTTGCGACAATGGCACTAACTTCGTGAGAGCAGAAAGATAACTACGAGATATAAAAACTGTTTTTATATTTCAAAGGCTTCAAACAGAAGTAGCGAAGTTTGTCTTACAGGAAGGAATCAATAGAAGTTCATTCTTCCCAGAGCACCACATTGGTGCTTTATGGAAGGCAGGTCTTAAATACTTTAACTTCACCTTCGACGTGTAATGGTAATTATTTTCTTTACCTTTGAAGAACTTACAACCTGACTTTTCATATTGATTCTTTCCTAAATTCCAGACGTCTAGTTCAGTTTTCCAACATACCAAATGATCCTCAAGTCCTGGTATCTTTTCATTATTTAATTGCCAGTAGCTTTGATTTTCCCCAGCCATATCTGGTGGATGTCTAGCTTAGTTTTTTGACTCGATGTGAGAGACTACGTCAGCAGCTCGTTTATTTTGGTTCAGATGGCCTGCGGATTATCTCAATCACCTCAAACAACGCTCCAAATGGACGACCACTACTTCAGGATTGACTTCGTATACAAAAGTCATTCTAAAGTTAGGCAACTTACCATCACTATTCTGGAAATTGACAGTAGTTGAAGAAGCAGGACATCCAGTAGGCTAGAGTTCGATTCTCGAATGGAGTTTTGAAGAAACCTGTATCCTCTTTCCTGTGAAACTGATTATATAAAACTTAATTCTCAAGTTGAAACGTTGTTTTCTCTAGGTGTACGTTACTCTATTATAGTGTTAAAAGTAACATTTCTTGGCGATATATGCATTGCTACTAATTTGTATGTTTTTCACTAAGGGTGACCTTAACTTGTGCGTTGAGTAACGTGAAAAGGGGTGCTTACTGTTAACGGTTGAGCTGCGAGTTTGCTTTGCAAAGGCGAGTAGCCAAGAATTGACCGTAAAGAACAGATTGCATATAAAGCATTTCCTCGACCTTAACCCTTAATTGCATGGTGCTGCACATATGCAACAAAAGTAATTAATGAAAGGTTTCAGTATTTCTAATTTCATATTACACTAACCTTCAGCACTAAAGTTACGCTAATTATAGCTGTTTTATATAGTAAAATTATTAATATGTTTGCAATAAAGTGTACTGTTTTTTAACAATAAAGAGCAAAATCCATGCAACTACAATGAAATGTAGCCCTGTCAGCATTCAAGCATACCAAAACACCGGTTATTTTACTTGGACCCTCCCCATCCGTTACCACCACCGTTGACGTCAGTTGCCGGGACTCGAACTCGCGACGTTCGGCTTTGAATCGATGGCCAGTCCATTACGTATCGCACTAACGATTATGACTATGCAAATCACTTCACTTGTACCGGTGAACGGGATATAAACAACGGTTTGCTAATTAGAAGAATAACAGTATATGAGCAAAATAAGTCAAACACTTGCTGGTTAAGTACGAGTATAAGTAGGTCAAATCAAGTTTTGACATGTTGAAACTACAATACCCATTTCCACAAAAGCTGTGACAGTGCGAAATATATCCAAATGAACAAAATGACTAATGTCATGCAGCTCTCTGGCGAATATTAAATAGAGGATATATTTATAAACTGAAATAAATATAACGCGTGCACCAAACCATTGCGTATTGTAGCCAAGACGTTGATGTTTAATGGGTGTGTTGCAACAGGTCCCAAAACAGTATACATAGGTGTTCAAATGCGCCGTTAGTAGTGGGACTGTCGCGATTGGTCGGGAATAATCTTGAATGACGGCATACGTTCTGGTCATTTATTCTTAATGATGGGTCGAGGCAAGCCAGTTAGCAAAGATCTCCGTGTTCGAATCATACAGGAATTCAGAAATAACGTTTCTCAGCGTGCCATAGCCAGGATCATCATCTATAGTACATAATATTATTAAGCGCTACCATGAAAGTGGTGACAGCTTTTCGGATACTCCGAAGTTACTGCGTCACGCATGGGAACGCTACGATTACGGATAGCTACGTGGGCCCTCACATTCTTCGGGAAGCCATTATCATTGAATACCGTACGCAGGTGCATCCATGAATGCGAATTAAACTTATACTGTGCACAACGGAAGCCATGCATCAACAAACGACAGGAATGCCTTCGTGAGATATGAGCTCGGGACTATCGCAATTGGTCCCAAGCACGCTGGAAGAACATATTGTGGTCTGATAAATCAACCTTTATGATTATTTGTGGAAATAATGGACGCTGTATACTCAGGACCAAATACGAAAAGTATATTCCGAGTGCTACAGGCGTTCGGTACTGAAACTCAAAAGGTAATTGTCCGGGACTGTACGAGTGGCCAGGGACTGGGAGCCTTGCACATCTGCAATGGCACCGTTAATGCTGAAGCATATATACAGATTCTGGAACAATTCTGTTGCCTTTTAAGAGGTGCCTGTTTTTTCAACATCGTTGTATATTTCAACAGACAACGCCAAACCTCATACAGCGCGCATAACCTCTGCATGGCTAGCGCATTCGTAAGTTGGGCTGGCTGGCCCGCTTGCAGCCCGGACCTGTCGCTAATAGAAAATGTTTGGCTTATTATGAAACGAAAATTACGGCAGCAATGACCCCGGACGGTTCATCAGTGGAAAACCTACATGCAAAAGAATGGGACAGTATTCCGGTTGCTGTGGTAGAGAGATTGGTGTCGTCGATGCCCAGAATAATGCAGTGTGTCATTAAGAGGAGAAGTGACGCTCTGCAGTGGTAAACGCAACGTTTACCAACCACTCAAAGTTTTTGGAGTGTGTTGCATGTGCCAAAAAGGACGACCACAGGTATATTGCTATTTAAGCATATCATAGATGTGATCCAATTCCCTAATATTTCGTTTATGCAGTTTATGTATTGTATTGAGTTGATATAAGCATACTCCAAACAAATATTGTGTTCTTCATATATTTCACAATGTCCCAAATTTTGTGGAAATGGGTACTGTATTTAGTTCTTGTTAAGGTGATGCATTTGTGTTATCTGAAAAATCTTTAGTATGTGAGGTACCTTATTGAAATTGGTACTAGTTATTATTCACAATAATAGTGATATTTTAGCCATGAATCAACACTAGCTTACATGATTATTTTAATAATATTTTTTGTGTGTATATTCACTGCTTTCATTAAAATAACCTACGTGATACATTATTAAATATATCCACATACAAACCAATTTTTTTAGAAAATTGGTTTAGAAACGGATTCGCTATGTGACACATTTTTGTATTAGCCCCAATTAGCCGAGAAAAATTATTACTTTTCATACTCTCCAAAACTCACGGGTTTTCAAAGTGTAATAATTAAGTTATAGAAATCCGGGCATTGTTTCAAAATATAATATGACCATTTTCATTAATGTGCCTCTCATAGGCAATAGGTTAAATATTACATCGTGTGGAACATTTTTAAAATGGGAAAATGTTGAAAAAGGTTGGTCATAAAATAAGATTTAAAGTTAGGAATGTCTATTAAAAGGCACATACATATCCATTTGTAGCTTCAGTTAAGGGGAGTCAAAATGGGATTTTCATATTTGCTGTTCATGTTCATGTTTTAATTGCATATGAATATTTCGGATCTCTCGCTCATTTTCATATAACTTCCACAGAGGTACGCTAATTTAAATAGTTTGAAAATACCGTTGAAAATAATCCTGCGTACTAACCTTTAGAACATTCTCGTACACTTACTTAACAAAACTTAATAATTTTGTGTTAGAGAAGATATCTTTTTTTATTTTGATCGGAAAGTTTTGCTTTAGCTATTCGCTGCATTGGCATCCCGTTCATATTTCGTTCATGTGAGAGTTTCGAAGTACTGTGAAGTTGTGTTTGGAATTTTGTTACCGTTTTTTTAATTTTGTGTTTGAAATCAATTTCTGAAGATTTAAAATAGTCTATACATACTAATTGACAAGAGGGGCTGAAATTTTTACCCCACATTTGCACCTAAATAGACTTTATTTTACGAAAAAGTTTTTATGTATATGGATTAGCTATTTTTTTAGTTTAAAAATCATTTTCAATAACATTTTAGGATCTTTATTCAAAAAACACACCTTTCCTTCTAAGCAACACAAGTATTTTATTTTTCATTAATAAACAGTAAAGGTATTGCTGAATTTACCTTGAAAACTATAGTTAATTATCTTAAATAGTTGCTGAGGAAATGGGTCAAACTTTAACATTGGCAAGATAGCGCATTTTTACCCCTTATATGATAGTCCGCCAAGTGCGAAAAACGACATATTTTCTTAAATTTTAAGATTCATATCACTTTATTATGAAAGATTTTTTTTAATTTTCACAATTTTGGTCAAATTTCACAGATACGCCACCTTAAGTATTAAAGCAAACATTTAAAACACTTACTACACATTGTTTACTATTATTATTATTATTATTATTATTATTATTATTATTATTATTTCAGTACGTTAAATCTGAACACCCGAATTTCTCAAGGCCAGCAAATCACTTTACGTTGTTATTCACACTATGAGAAACTGTATTATTAAATCTCACCTTCTGCTTTTCTCTCTGTATGTATAAATTTTAATTGTTATGTTTAATGTGATGTTTCCTTTTCAAAAATATAATGCTACCTTTCTCACTGACATTTGTAATTTAAGACAAAAAATTATAATTTGTAGAGCATCAGGGTATAAACGGCTCATAGGCCGATCCTTCGACTCTGATAAAGTTGATTGAGTGAAGGTCTCCATTGCTGGGTTCTCGTGGTAGTCTTTCAATCATGATAATGTTTAAAACTGGCAGCGTTGTTCAGGTCTACCATCAATGGAACAATTGGTGGGCTTTATCAGTTTTCACAAAATGGCCAAAGATGAAGTGCTCCACTAAGGAATAAGGCGTCACCCTTTGGTCTTAATACAATTTAATTGGCTTACTGGGCCGGAATGTCACGGCTCCAATAATGAGATTACTATCCTTGAGAAGTCTTTGGATTTTCAATTAAATGTCAATTAATGGGCAGGTCAGGTTCCAGCTAAGGTGTCAAGTAACGACCTTTCGACCATGTAGATGTTGACTCAGAGGTTGCAGCGATCAAATTGGCATATCTTTTGGTCTTCGCCAATGTTCATTCAACAGATACGGTAATGAACATCATTAGCAATGACACGATCTTTAGGTCTGAACAAGGTTTGTTCAACAGACCAAAATGTTTGGTTTGCATTGAGAGATTCACGTGACGGTCTTGCAAAATTTCGCACAACCGTCAGGGTTCTTCTCACTCCAATGACGAGCTCAAGTATGTGTCTTTCATAATAGGCTAAGTTAACTCAAAGGGCTATTTGATCTCTTAATAAGTGAGTCGCTACTGTTGTGTTAGATTGCAGAAATATAAAGCGTTTTACTCCCTTTTTACGTGTAAGATTATTAACACGCATCCCAAATCCCTGATTGTTGAAAATTAATATATTTTGCGGTGTAGCATACTTTAAAAGTGTGTCTGATCATGTAAGGTTAGGTTTGCTCAGATGAAACGGGACTACAGCCACTGGAACTCAGCCCCGCATGTCTTCTCTTGTAGGCCATTCGTCACTTATGTGACCCCTGAGAGGAAGGGATGAGGGGAGACTCAAACGCCGCTAGCAAGGACGGTGTTCTAATGATTCACACTAATCCTGACACCGGCACAAGCCTGTGTATGCTATCTTCGACCAAGGATCACAAAATGGGCACTACACCGTCAGCGTAGCTTTAGGAAGGAATCTTTATACAGAAAAAGTCTCCACTGCCCGCCGCAAGTACCAAAGTCGTCGCCTGGTCCTACAATAATAACACATGCGAAGATGGAGCAGCTAGCTGCAAATGATGGACGGGGAATTCACAGTAGAGGAATCACCCCGCATTCACCTAACGTCGTAGGGAAACTACGAAAAACCCAAGATTAGAGAAGCCAGCCCGACGGGAATTGAGTCCGTCGGTTTCCGAATGCGAGCCTCAGACATTAGCACATAGCCATGTTTCTCAGTAAACATACACGCAATTAACATGCTATTGTATTAAACTACCTGTCATCCGATTTAACTGTCCGGTTATTTCACTTCCATGTGTAAACTCTGATCCACACGAAATAACATCGTGGAAAAATGAGTGATTTAAATATGAATACAGCTTTTATGACTTCCCCTAGTGAAAAGAACAGATTTTATTCTACGCAACCAACAAAAAATGTCTCTGTAATTTGGTTGAGAAAAAGTTGGTAAATCTATTTATTGTATACTACCCAATTAGTGAAGTGTGCTCAGTTGTTCTTTACATATGATTGCGCGGCAAATACCGACAGAAATCACAAGAGCAATAACTAAACTAAAACAATTATTTTCATTATTCACATGAGCTGTGCAATAATGAACCAACTGATGAGAAGTGAAACATTAATAACAAAACTTATTACTATCACTGCCTATTCCCTTGTGGTTACAATTGCGTATATAACATTAAAAACCAGAGTAATTAATGTCAATATATTGTGCCGCACTGCAAACAGCCGAGCTTTATTATTTTACGATTCTTGCTGATCCATTTTGGCATTTCAGCTTATTTAGCCATCGGAAAGCAGAAATTTATGCGATTGCAAAACGCCAAATTAACCACCTTTTGCTTCCTACTTCAATACGTTTGGAAATGAAGTTCTAAGGTTACTTGTTTCATAAGATTTCTGCAAAGACTTTAATTGAAGATAATTTAAAATTATTATAGTATAAAGTACTTTTTAATAATACATTATTCTAACTCATTCTAAGTCTGCAACGCTGAGTATGAAGGGGCACACACTAATGTAATATTTAAGCTTCCTTCGCTACTGCAGACTATTTATTAGTTTTCTTATAACTGAAGCACTCCCCAATCACAGCAAGTCCGAGTGAAATTCGTTAGAACAGGGACTCATGACCACTCATGAACATACTCCGCGGTACAAATTCCACCAGGACATTTCTTCCTCCCTTCGCTCGCTTTTCTTCCTTCCTTTCTTTCTTTCTTTCTTTCCTTCCCTTTCTCTCTTTCCTTCTTTCTCTCTGTATTTTTTATTAGTTTCTTTGTTTCTTTTAGGTCTTCTTCACTCGCTACCGGAAAATCCGGAGAGTTAGCCTTAACTTAAGGATGGAATATTTCTTTCCGAAGTTCCTTTCCTGCTTTTCATTATACGCATATCAGCAAGTATACGCTTTCTAAACATTAATTCCAGGATGAAGTAAACATTTACATTTAGAGTTTGAAGAGCATTTCTCGACAGCTTCGGATTTGATTAAAATGTGCAAAATGAAGCCCGTTTTAATGTAGAGGCATCTATATGTTTTCAGTTTATAGGTGAACCACGGCAGGTGCGGAGATAAAGGCAAATACTTAAGCGGTTGAATACATTTTTCAACAAAATCAAATTTTGTAGAAGTCGTTATAAAATTAAGAAAAGCTTAAAGTGCCTGCTAAAATTCGTACATTTAAAAAGCAAAATTCTTCCACGTGTATTTTAAATTGAGATTTAGATATGGCGTTCTACTGCTGCAGACCTTGTATCTGTCGATTCTTTTGAAATAATATGTTCTGCCTGATGCTAAAGTTTAATATATATGAAATAATGAAAATTGCTTACAGCAGAGCTTCTCTTAGTTGATTTTTTGCGAATAAAAGTTAGCATCTTTAAAATCTGACTACTAAAAGAAATAGGAGTGAAACTAAGTATATTACAGGGCTATCTAACAGGTATAGCAGATATTGAATGTTACCCGAAAATTCGATGTCCAGATTTCAAATGAAATATAGACACTATTTAGGTCCTTGAATTCAAAAAGACATTTTTAGAAGAAAAAAGTCCATATATGTAAACAGCAGAACTAAAAAATAACATTTTTGGTAAAACATAAACTTGGTATTGGTATCAGCGGTGAAAACTACTTACCGGTGAGCGACGGGCTTGTGCTCGGCTGACTAGTTGCGGCCATGGTTCAGCCGGCTCCTTGCAGAATAAAATAAGCCAACAAACACAATAGCCGCGCCAATTCCATGTGTTATTTTCTTGCATTTGAGTAGCACTATTCTGGAAGCTGCCTTTCAGCAGTGTCTCATACTCCCAATGACCAAAATTTTCAGCCTGTTATCCAGGACGTGCATAAGGCGCCAACCGGTAGCCAGCCAAGAGGTGGACTGTGAAGACAAGGAGTGCAGTTATGGAGCTGACCAGGGTGAACAGTTAACGGTGCCAAGTGCAGTTCAGTTGTGCATTGTGACTCAGTAGTACTGTGTAAATAGATTCGACGGATTAGTGATGTTCTGTGTGTGTGTGTGTGTGTGTGTGTGTGTGTCTGTGTGTGTGGCAAGAGTGATTTCTGAACCTATTTCAACTCTGAGAACATCGTTGTTAAATTAATGTGTTGGCAGAAACTGGCATTTCATTTCTTATATTGGTGTTAGGAGTAGGATGTAGAAATAAATGATAGAAATGCTTTAAAGATGAATGGGGAAACGGAAATAAGCACTAAAATGTGTATAAATTCCGAAATGGAGAAGCTGAAGGTGAAAATGGATTTCGGAATGAATAAGATGGGTTGAGAAATACCTATAACAGTAAATTCCGCAATTGAGAAGATACAGAAAAATTGAAGGATGTAAATGAAGAAATTAGTACTTAACTGTCCAGGATGAAGACTGACTTATCTAGCAAAATTGATGAAAAACTGGCCGGCGTGGAGAAAAATATGGATAAATTTGGCGGTAAAATGAAAAACCGTGGCCAACACGTTAGCGTCCTTGACACAAGAGTCGACGGCAGCGACATAAAGTAAGCACCGAGAGGAGAGAGAAATGCTTAACGGAAGAATTAAGGTCTCAAAGAAAGGAACGCTTGGATATGACAGAGCATCTATGAGCGTCAAGCTACCAAAATACGATGGAACGACTTTCAAAGTCTTCTGCCGACATTTAGCCCTAGTCGCCTCCCACAGCCGTTGGTCATTAGTTGAAAAGGCCATATAGCTTATAGCCGACCTCCAACGACGGGCGGAAGAAGCTTTGAATGCGATTTCGACTTAGTTGTATGGAGACATCTGGGCACTACTCAAAAATTGATTCGGAAAACATCGTTTTGCTGCGCTTACTGCAGTCAGCTCAAATCAAGGTGGCAGCAGTCAAGGGAGACGCTGCAGGGGTTTTTCTCGCTCATTGAACCGTTAGCGACCAAAGCTCCGGTGAACCTTCCACCCAGTAGCCTACTTCTTTGTTGACGGGGTGCGTACGCTGAAGTGCGACAGTGCTTGCTGCTCAGCGATTACAAGATCATTCACGAGACACAAACGGCCACGTTGAGGATGGTGGTGAACAAAGTAAATGGCACTTCCCAACTAGAAAATTAGGTATATTCGATACGGCCGATACAGATATTCAAGCTAGTGGCTAGCCGGGACACTTAGTGCAGGACAGATGGCCTCGCCTTAGGAGGGACCAGTCGGCAGCCAAAGCAACAGCTATTCCCATTTCACCGTGGAGATCAGAAGTATTCTTAGAGAATCAACCTAGAGACGTCTACGACGACCTTCTAGTGGTATGTGCTGGGGTATGACCAACCAGTACACCCGGTGAAAGACTGTACACAATCAAGATGACGAGCGTCAAGCGATGTGTGTTAGGGTTGCAGCCAAACAGGATACCTAGAGTAGGACTGTCCGCAACACAGCCGACGAGCAAATGGGAAACGAATAAAACCCGGCAAGTTGAGGTACACACCGGAGCCGTCATCGCCATTTCCACGCCTGATGCCATTATCACTTGGACAGAAGAATGTATGACTGACCGCCTATTCAAGTTCTACCGGATAGCTAGTAAGTCTACTATCATGCTAGTAGACACAGGTACAGCCTTGAGCTTAATCAGACCTGATGTGACGGAGGGATGACGTCGAGTAAGGCGAATCAAGCCCCTCAGATAGTGACGGCCTGGGGTGACAAATTACCTGTAGAGAAGGAGGTCTTGCTGAAGTTGACTTTGGAGGGTGCATAGTGTGAGACGTGTCCGGAAAGCAAATACTGGTTTGGATAAAAAGCATGAAATATTAATTGTTTTCACGACATTTATTTGTACATGAAACAGCATTCCTTGGTCTATTTTGGACATAATTGTCACTATTGTTCAAGTGTTTGTCATAGCGGGGTATCAACTTTTGTATGCCCTTTTCAAAGATAGCTAACGCCAGGGAAGAAAACCACTGCTGAATACCCTGTTTTGTAGAAACCCATCACAAAGCAAGCTTATTGTGAACCATTGGTTTTCACAAATTGCCTCATTCACTTGTTCAACCAAATCATCAGTGACAATAGAAGGCCAATATGAACATTAGATCGTCCACCATTGAATTTCCTAACCCAGTCTCTCACCAGTCCATAACTCATTACATTTACACCGCAAGCCTCTGCAAGTTAACATTCCTTTCGCTCAAAATCTGAATTACGGAATGCATTTCACAATAGGCAAAATTAGATATTGGCTTAAACATTTTGAACAACTATAAACAAAATACGATTCAGCTGTAATGGCATCAGTGGCCAGACAATGAACCAAAGATACAAGTTGCATACCTGAAACTGCGACATTAGTGTTGCGGTGGCGGTAGAATGAAATTGTTCTTACTTTCCGGAATTACCTCGTTGGGTGTTCATTCAGAGGGTGACTGAGGATGTGATACTGTAAATATTGGCCCTTAGCTGCTACGACGCGACTTTCAACGTTTATAGCTATGACTTGGCGGAGACAAGGTGGCACTTCGGAGTCTTGTCGGACATACAGGCAGGCTGACCCTGGAGGGGTGTGATTTCACCTGCAATAAAATAGGCGTTTATGAAAGCGCGTCCGGATGTATAGCGGCCAAGAAACCTTGTGTACCGTCTTCATGATGTGTGTGGGACGATTCGTCAACATATGCAGGAAGCGAGCGATAGCGACACGTTACAATCGGCAGACCAAATCCAAAGGTTTCCTGCATGGTTATCTGGCGTAGCTGTATCGTCCTACCCGGACCAAGAGATGTTGGTCTAGGTTTCAGCAACCTTGGCAAGGACTTAGGTGAAGAGGGTCACTGATGTAGTCTAGCACATACAGAGGCTGTCCCGAAGGAAGATGCTGCTGATACTCCTGAATCACTATGAATGTGCTGGTTGGGACGATCAATTTTGAGAAAAGATCAGTGGAACCGCGGCGCGAACTACCCCTCAGGCGCATAATCGGCAGGTGTGGTCACTATTCGAAGGCTCCACGCAGAAAAATAGATGCTAAAAAACAAAACAGTCGCGAAAAAATCCATAATGTCACTTCCCTGCAGTTTCAGTAACAGTATCCTAGAAGCTTCCTTCCGGTAGTGCCTCGTGCTTTCGACGACCAGAAGTACAGCTTAAAATATGGGAAGTATATCAGGGGCCGACGGATATCCGGCAACCAATCAAAATATCGATAATGAGGACAGCCAAGAAGTCAAGCAGTGCAGTTAACGAGTTCACAGTACCAAGTGCAGTTCATTTGTGCGTTTTGATTCGGTGGATCAGTATAATTGAATTTTTTTTTTGTAGTGTTTAACGCCCGCTTTTAATAATTGTGGCACCGCAGGTGATGACACTGATGATAAATGGAATAAAGATGAGCACCGGTGGAATGCAATGGCGGGGGAAACCGGAGAAAACCCGCCCCTGCACCGCTTCGTCCATCACAAGCGGTCGCTTGGGATCGAACTCGGGCCGTCTAGATGAGAGGCGAGTGGTCTAACCACTCCGCCACTACGCGGCCTATAATTCGATTCGACGGACCATTAATGTTCTGACTGTGCGACAGCTGTGATTCATGTTACATGTTACAATACGATGAGTAACTTAGTATTACATAAATACTGTTAGAAGTAGCTGGCGTTGTCATGTGTTAACAGTATTTTGAGTTCAATATATGCCAAAGGTGTCACAGGAAGATTTTTAAGAAAGTCGCTTAACTCTAATTACCCTTTCACTCACTTTTTTGGGAAATTTCCGACGCTCTCAAGAAGTTTCCATTTCATAACTGTTTTGATACAAATATCATATGTTTATGATATTTAAGTCGCAAAGAAAATTTATATCTTGCATTTTCTGGGAATAACGTGAGAGATACTTTTCGTTCTGAAGAAATTTCAAATGATTTTTATAACTGGTAAAACGTAATGTATAGACAAATCCGTACTATATGAAAGTTGAGGATGTCTTAATTCACAATTTATTAGGAATAACTTATTTGTTTCTTTAACAATTACCCATGTTATCGCTGTTATTATTGTGAATTCTTCAATTGACATTCTTACTTTCCCTACTATAAGGAGAAGAAGTATTGCATTCCACCCAACATTCAATACGCAGATTTTACCGGAAATGCACATTTGTAATTCCCTGAATAAAAAAGAGGCAATTTATGAAAACAATCACTTGTGCATATGTGTGAACACCATAATTAAAACTGAAAAATTGGTTGAATACCAGTGTTTTGGGTTAGTATTTTACAAGGATGAGACCGAAGATTTTCAAGGAAAACCTCTTTCCACGAACTACCTTTTACATGGAAGATGTTTCAGGATTTTCTTTTCAAATATGACTTAACGATTTTTAATAAAATACCGTATGTTAGGTATATTTACATTACAAATAAAATGCATATCTTGAATTTTGTGAAAATATCCTGCAAAACCTCCCCATTCTCAAGCAGCTTTTACACTTGTATAACAGGTAAACGTTAAGTGATAGACGTACTACTTACGCACTACACAAAAAAAAAAATGTTCTATTTATAAACATAAAATGTGTTCCTAATCCTTTTTTGGGCAATAATTAATTTCCGAGATAACCGATATTAAGGATTTGAATTGTTGAATACTTTTGTGTTCTAAAACTCTTTGATATTCTGCTCCTCGCGATTATATGGAAAAAGATATCCGTTATAGTTAGCATTTTTCAAACTTCTTCATTCTTTTAAATTATTTTTATATTTAATTCCTCGTGATTGCATGGAAACACTATGGTATTTTAAGACTGGCATAAATCGTACACTTTTTGAATATTAGACAATGAATAATATCTAAAACGGAATGTGTAATACCAGTGGTCCAACTGCTCCGAGTTGGACGCCTGTAGATATCCCTTCGTACGTTAAAAGAGTTGCAGAACTCAACGGGGTGATTTCATTTTAAAACCCGCCAGTGGAGAACTGGTAATGGGTTTAGCCCCTCTCAATGAGCGCGAGCCGTTGACCGTCTCCGCTGATGAGCAGACTATAGGAAGGTAGAGAATAATCTGGGATAGAAAAAAATCCTACCCCTAGCCGAGAATCAAAACCGGAACGCTTCGAACAGCAGAGAGCAGCTCTAACAACTGAACTAAGGGGTGAGTCAGCATTTTTCAGTGTACCAATCATAGTAACAGTATTTCATATAGAAGGTGTGCCATCCACGCCTATATTATAAAATGATTTTAACATCGCTCATTGGCTAGTTCGTATGTCCCGATTTGTTGTTCAGGCCAGACACTGAGAACTGATACCGGCTGGGAGGTGTTAAAGTTTGGTTACCTGAAAATGGAAGCTTTGCGGAGAGAGAAAAACACGTACAATCTAAGGATATTGACTACTTTCTGTGCACGGGAGTGTACCATATACGAGTAATTTGCACATATCACCTTGCTGTGTAGCAGTTGACGGCGAGCCAGCCAGCGCATACTAAGTTCTGGGGTTGCTAACACTTCGCAAACTTCCACCTTTTCCCGATTATACTCCGGAATTGTAGTCGATTCCACAATCCCCACAACAGAACTATACATGTATCGATGTGGTTATTCATTCGCGCGGGTTACACGCTTGTATTTTTTTATTCTTTTTTGAGCAAATGGACATTCTGAACGTTAAAGCTGTAAAGAAAAATCTGAGGTGTTCCACTCACATGACCTTCTCTACTTGTTCTGCAAGGAAAATAATCTTACAAAAGATAATTGTTGGGTTATTTTCTCATAGTCAGCAGTAAAACAAAAAGACATCAAACAAAAGAGGACTTCCCGTTTGAGAACAGCTTTTAGGAGTTTAAAGTTAAAACCAATAAAAGGAATATCTCGGAAAAGATTAAGTTTAAAAGGAAAGTTGTTTAGCCAATTCCCCCTTACTGGTTTTAACTTCAATTGAGTTCTGCAACTCTTTTAATGCACCAAATACGGGGCAATTGTGCCACTTGGTAAGAAGTGACATACTGCTGTATTTTAGGAAACTCCTAAATATGGGACTGATTTAGTATTCCTTCGATTCATAATCAGTGCTTACTTCCTCTTCTGTTAAATCGCATTTTCTTTACTGCTTTTACCGCAGTATTTCGATAGTAATCAATCAATCAGTATTGTATACTGAAACTACTGTCAAACTAATATTATTATAAATGCATGATTTCTTGGAAGGTACTCTGTGTTAAGTACAGTTGTAGGTTACCATTTCCACATTTATTATGAAACAGAAATATGGAGTAAAACCAATGAAACCTAGAGTCCAATAAAACGTGAGCATATAGCAACAAATTTAAGGTTTCTTGATCAATAGCTTCATATTTATTAAAAATCAGTGAGCTAAAGTACTATTCAACTAGATGTTAAGAACTTTAACTCATTTTTCAATGATCAAGAAGCAGCTAGTTGTAATATCTGTAACAATGCCAGTTCTAAGTAGTTTCAAATATCTCGTATTAGACCAAACATGTCCAAAGGTAACTCTTGTGAGGTACTGACGTCAGAACTTGTCTCACTCGGACTCACTTGATAGGTCACTCATGTCATAATGTCATATATACGTAAGTGCTCGGTAGCGAATCAACTGTTTTCAAGCAAATATAAATAGAATGTCAGCTACGAAACCCACGAAGTGTCGTTTTCAGAAGCTCTACAAAAGCTGAGAGTGGAATTAAAGAAAGAGGTAGGCCTAAAGATTAATTTGCCAAATTTCAATTAAATGTAATTTAATCGCAATATTGACCCCAAATACATTTGCGAGCAATACTTCTTTAAAAAATTATTATAATTCAGCATCGTCGTGGATTACGTGACGATCATTTGATGTATTTATTAAAGGTCTGTAGATAATTCTTAAGCAGCAGATATTGATGACTCGTCCAGAATAAAATGCCAGCGAAAAAAAAAAAAAAAAAAAAAAAACGAGAGAACACTAGATTCAGATGAGGAGGGCTTATGATTACAGATATTCTGTTACGTCGTGTTGCGGCATTCCCCAATGCTTCACGCGCTGTTGAAGGAGTTACACGCCTTCCCCTCTTTCTTTTAATTTGAACATGACTGTATTAGACAAACCCCACATATGTTTCGCTATTAATTGTGCTCGGTTTAAAGAAATGTACCCTGTTATAGCAAATATGAGCATTAGTTCGCGTTTTGCTATATATAGTTTCAATTCCAAAATATCAAAATTTACACCTAGCTTTAGCTTTGAACCTGTTATTATATGTTAAACATCTTTCTTATACAATCAGCATTTATTATGATTATGAAACCATAAGCTACCCAAGAAGTGGGGGTCGAAGGCGGGTTTAGATTCGAACATAAGCAATTTACTTTTATTAATTGTTCTTCCGTAACTCGGAAACGTGGAATCAGAATGAAATGAACGTAAATCAACATTTGGGTATGTTATCTCAAGAGAGGTTGAGAATGCCTCGCGTTTTACCTGGAAAATTCGAGTTGCATGTAGAATTTCAGGGCAGTGACATGGTAGAATTGTTGTTTCGAATCCCGACTAAGGCATTGCATTTGGTTTATCTGATCCTAAACTTCCATGCTTAATTCACAATGATCTAAAATATTTTATTATCTGAATATGGTAAGAAAGGTTTCTAGGAATGCGAAAGCTATTTGTTCTGCGCTTTTTTCTGAAAGGTGTTTCGATTTACGTAGTTCATTTGTGTATAACTCGTTCTTTACGACTGTGTTTTACTTTTGTCATGTGACCCTGTGGTATTTCTTCCACCAGTTTGGTGTTGATTTTTGGAGATCCTCCAAACAGCTCCACAGCTCTCGCTGCGTTATAACCTTGCTCAATAGGGACAATAATTTCGGTTTTATTTACATATGTTTGTACCTTTAAAATGTAATACAACAAAAATGTCAATGTTTAAAGGGCAATTTCATGCAACCACTACACATAAGTTTGCCTTACTCAACTTTCGTTCACTTCTGAACCGGAAATCGATTTCTGTTCATTGGTTAGGAATTGGAAACGATATTTTTGACATGTAACGAATTGGAGATGGACACATATAGAGAGTGAGTGGAGATGACTTGCAGTCAGTCAAGTAAAATGCAACCACCTCCACCATTTTCGCCGTACACTTTGTTCAAATGAATACCAATAAAGGATTAGCGCAGTCGATATTGCCTTAGATGTTAAAGGGGGCTTTATAAATGAAACTATAAAAAATAACTTTGTGAAGGTAGACATATCATTAATGATTTTCTAAATCATTCTAAAATTACAGCTTAATCACGAAGAATCGTAAGACAAGCATTGGAATCAAATCCATACAATGTAAAAATAGAGGTAATTATTTGGCTAATTGTAAAAAATTAAGTTATACTTTCAAAATTGCTTTTGAATTTTGCATTATATAGTTATCTCATGAAATGATGTAGCCAAGGCCTAGTTGAAGTTTCTAGTTAACAAAATTATGTCAATTGCTTATAAACTGATGTCTTGAAGTGACTCTATTAGCAAATAACAGCTGTTTTCTAATTTTAAGAAGCTATTTATCTACAGTTTCAGTAATTTTGGTTAAAGTTAAAAACTTGTGATTTACACTTATAATGTTATTATTCTTGCATATTAAAATTTGTAATATATAGCGAAGCATTGTATCGGTATTTTAAATGAATGCTCTTTAAATTATTTATTAATAGTATTATTATTATTCTTTGACATAAAAGCAAACTGATTTGCACAAGAATTATAGCTACTTTCATCTGTTGTAGCATATGCTGTAATTCTGTGGGGATTAAAAAAAATAATAATATGATATAAATTATGGTGAAGGCTCAAATTCAGAAATCGTACAAACCATTGTTTAAAAATGAAAGGTGTTGACCTTACAATCCATGTACATACATTTTGTAATTAATTAAATATACACACAAACATTATGCTGATTTTCAAATAATGTAATAACACAAAGAAAATTACAGACAATATTCAACGCATTGACTGGTATTATTAGAAAGAACTCCGCACTATAACGGCATAAAGTTAAACAAGCTATTACAATAAGTAGGGTACGTTAAAGATGCAAATGTTTTTTGCCAAAGCTAAAATACCTACTGGTAAAAACATGTTACTAATTCAGAAAAGTAATATTTTAACGATGGCTGAAGAAATGGAGTATAAATTGTATCTGAACTCACAACAGTTATAAATAACACAATAAGCATGCCTTAAAGCGACTGCATATGAGCATTAGAATAAGATAAATTAATAAAATGCATTAACAAAAGAAATGCCTAAATACCTGAATAAATGACTGAAATGAAAATTAATGGGTTATATTATGTATTTTTTTACTGTATTAAGATTATGGTACTTAGTATGTTTATAGAGTTAGTACTTTAAGATTAATGTTTGTGGAGTCACCAGTGTGAAAGCTTAAGCTTACGCTTAAACCAGGGTGTTCTAACTTAGGTGAGCGGCAGCGAGTAACTCGCGAATCACTTGGCTCTAGCTGCAACATGCAATTCAGCTCAACTTTGAGGGAAAGCTATTATCTCGCCTAATTAGTGTTGGAAATGACGTGGAAGTACGTGGAATGATTTTTGTCCAGTGACGTATTGGCTACCACGCTCTTCTTCCAGCCCTGCTCGGAGTTTTGTGGATTGAATATTCGGTACTGTTACTCATAAGAATCGATTTAGAAAAACCGTCTTTAAACCCTTTGTGACAGTAAAGATATTGTTATGACATTGCTAATTATACAGCGTAAATAAATAATTAATCTAAAACATTTGTAGTGAAAACACAGATGCTTTACTTTAAATACAGTTAGGAGGATTTGCATCTTTAATACTACTTTTGCACTTAAAGGGATATTAGAGTCTGAACTTCACTTAATTTCATTATTAGTATCATATTAATTTTAAACTTGACCTAAGTTTTTGATTCAAAAAAGCAACACCACGTTCATATGAGTGTCCTGCTGTATCTTCAGGACAATGCAAACATATTTTAAGATTAATATTTTATAAACATAATAGAGGACCCGACAGACGTCCGGCTCAAAAGTTCTAATTTAAAAATTTATAAAATGTTTTAAATATAGCTAGGTTGTAATTATTTGGACTGTTTTGATGAAAATATGTGTAAAAATATCATTAAAACACCTGACGCTATCACCCGTATAGTTATCACAACTTGACCTATCAGTTACGTGTGAGTATATTTGTATAATATTAGCTTAAATGTGTTTCATCCCAAAGGGGTATAAACGAACAAACTTGATGGTTTGCCAACCCTTGAGCATGCAACATATACTTGGTCTTCCGAAAAGTGCGAATTTTGTAAACCTAAGCCACAAATGAACATTGTCTGGTCTTGTGACTTATTAATAGTCTTTGCAAACGCCAAGCGAATTGAAAATTGCAAACGTTTGAATAAAGTGGATGAGTTTGAAGGGATCATTGGAATCCGTGGTAAAAAAACAGTTTCACCGTGAAACTTGCCGTTCAAAATAGTAGCTTCATGAACATTACATTTTTTTATGACCAATCGTATGGAATTGCATAGTTTTGGTGTATTCAAAATTCTAAGCAAAGTTATTGATGAACCAATGTTCAATATCAAATTATGTGGTGGCATTCCAGGTACATCAAGTGAATTCAAGAATTCAAAAGGATATTTGACAACTTCGTCAGGATCGACAACAGTGTTGATCGTATTGAATATTATTTCATTGCCAGGCATTTACTGTTGCATTTTGCAATTAATTGCGTCGATATCTATAGTTTTTGCGGCCGAAATAGCTCGCTTATTTAGCCATGCTTGATTAGTATAATTAGCCTTTAATTCTTGAAATATACTGTCAATCAAAACATTTTTGGTAGCCACCATGCTAACAAACTTTTTTGGGAGTTGGATAGATTGTGTATTTTCATGCATTTGAATATTTCCGTTGGCAAAATTTAGCAATTACTCGGAGAATACTAATGCCAATGGACCATTTTACAGTTGAACATAATGGTAAGACTTATTTTGGGACATTTCGCCATTCTTTTAAATATGCGTTAATTTTGTGCGCACATGTAACACGTGGAATGACGGGAAATTCCGTCTGAAATCACCTGACTGCAGCAGTAGAGTACCACCGAAAAGTCTGGCGTTATTATTGAGATTTTCAGCGTTCTATCGAGAGCTTCAAGTGAATGATTATGGGCAATAGTGCATTCATCCCAGACAATAATTTTGCAGTTTCTCAAAACTTCAGCCATGCCTGAATGCTTCTTTATGTTACATATTGCGTCGAGATTTGTGTGAATATTCAGAGGCAACTTGAGTGTTGAATGCGCAGTCCGCCCACCATCAAGCATGGTCGCTGCAATGCCTGATGAAGCAATTGCCAATGCAATATGAGTTTGTGATCGATTACGCGCGAGTCTCAGTGAGATAATGCATGGTTTGCAAGTGCCGCAGTGGAGTCCAAAAAAGAATCCGCCTTGCTGTGCTGCAATTGACAATTTAAGTTGAGCATATATATATATATTCCTTTGTTCAGCAGTGAGAAGTTGCTCATTATTATCAACAAAAGTAGCCAAAGAGGTCATATCGAACTGTTGTTCGCTCCGATGATTTCTGCTGCTGGGCGGTTAGGTGACGGCATGCCAGAGTAGATGAGTGGCATATTCGGATTAAGAATACAAATATCCTCAATCTTTAATAACGCCTCGTTATAAGCTACTACGCAAGTAACGAATGTTCCTTTAATCCGATCGCAGCGCCAGCTACCAGTTCCAATGTAAATTATTCAAAGTTAACAACATGCACAATGTATAATTTTTAAATAAACTTTAAAATGCTTCACACATTAATTACACTTTAATTCAATATTTTTAATTAACGCAGAATCTATTCAATGTAATAAGAACACTAAGCTGCGACACAAGTAACGAATAAGCGAAAAAGTAACAAGCTTAAAGGAACTTTCCATGAGTCCGACCGCAACACCAACTAACGGATCTAACTGAAATTTAATAAAAAAAAAAAAAAAATCTTCAAATATTTCAATACCGCGATCGCAGCGCAGCCAGCCGGATCCAATGTATATCATCCAAAAAAAATAGCATCATGCACAATTTAATTGTACTGCAAAACGCTTCACACATTAATTACACTTTAACGCAATATTTTCAATTAGTTCAGAACGTATTCAATGTAATAAGAACACTAAACTACGACGCAAGTAACGAACATGCGAAAAAGTTACAAACTTATAGGAAATTTCCTTGAATCCGTGTGCAGCGCCATCTACCGGGTCTATCTTCAAATATTTCGATGCCACGATAGCACCGTTGCTTGCCGGATACAATGTAATGCATCTAACAATTAACAACAAAGAAAAATAAATAAATAAATTAAAAACATTATCTATTGGATCGCATTGTGACTCTAAATCATTCTCGAATCCACTTGAACACACACAAAATTTCATCAAAATCGGTCTAACCATTTAGAAGGAGTTTACTGACATACACACGAACAGAAGAATTAAATGTATATAAAGATATTGCCCAGAATCAAAACCAAATAAGTTTGTGCCTGTACACAACAAAGTGTAAGGAAAGCAGAAAAGGAAGATATAACAATGTGAAAAGTTTGGAAGAATTATTCCCAAAATAGAAGCCAATGCTAGAACTAACCCATATTGACACTTCTGCTCAAAAACACCATGCTGAATATTCAATATTATAAGGAAGAAGCAAAATCTGAGTTCCTCAGAATTGTTATTTTCATAATGTCAACCATTGTGAATCTGAGCCTAGCCATACCTAAAAGCAATTAATTTAAAATATATATAAACTTGTAGCATAGATGGCAATGAGCATAATGATGGACCTACTTTGATACAACTTAAGAATTTCTTCCATAATTTTTTATGAAAATGATGTGATAGTTTATGAAATTTAATTTAACATATATATGAACTGAAACTTTCGAACAGTTGAAATCAGATATGTGGTTTATGTATTTGAAATATGTATCCCTGCTAACATAACACCCTGTTTAAGTGTTAGAAACAATGTAGAAATGAGGAATAGTTAGTTGACATATTATGAATACCAAAAATGTGCAGGAATGAACTTTGGAATTTTTGTGCAAAGATGGAGACAGAGATTTCATTTAACTCCATATTGTTTTTTAAGGCTCAGCTAATCCATAGCTAGTGATGACGGGGCAGCTAATCATGCATATGAACTCAAATAGTACAGCAATGATAAAACAATCGATATTTATGGTATATCAAAGAAGTGAAGTAAACTAACCTAACAGATATGACTGTAATTATATACTAATGCAGAAAAAGAATGAGGATAATAAACAAAATCAGTCAATAGTATAAAGGAAATATTTAGTGAGATCATACAAGGAATAGATTCTAAAAATAAATTAATTAAAGAACTTCAAAGCCAGCAAACGTCCCACATAGAAGAAAGTCACCTCAAACAGAGACATTTTAAACATTAAAGCTGTACAAAGGAATTTAGAGGAGAAACGGAAAAAGAAAGGGGTCCAAATTATTGTAAAAGTAAAAGTTCACAAAGTCCTGAGCATATGAAAACATTAAAATTAAAACTAATAACAATCATGCAAAGAAAGACTAAAGCTCCTCGACATCAGCAGTTAGGATAGAATACTGTCAGAGGGGACTCGGCACCGTACCTGAGCTTTACTTTATCTACGCCCCGGTAGGGAGGAATGTGTTTTTGTCTGTTTATTTGACTTTATGATAGAGTTTAACGCCCGCTTTTACTACAAATGGCACTTAGGATACACGGAATGAAGATGAAGTTCCGGTGGAATGCAATGGCGGGGGAAACCGGAGAACCCGGAGAAAACCCGCGCTTTGTCCACCATAAATCCCGTATGTGGTCTCCTGGGATCGAACACGGGCCATTTAGGCGAGAGACGAGTGGTCTAACTACTCTGCCACGGCGCGGCCGGGAGGGATGTGGTGAGTGGATACAGCGGACTGCCGAATCCTGAAGCAACAACATAGCAATAACAAGGTCCCTTAGTTCCAGGTTGAAGCACCCGACTGTCGGACACGCAGACCGGGACCCCATCTCACATGGGGTCACCGCCCCTGCCAGGAGCGGTCTTCAGCCCGGCAACCAGCCGAAGTCGGGAACGGAGATAGTCGCATTGAGCATCCTTTTTCCCCTGCCACGCGGCACCGAGCACTATCGCTGACACTTCCAACCCTAAAAGAAACCAACGGGATGAAGAATGAATGAAATAGTAATGGAAAAGACATGGTGGGACAGGAAATTCGGGTGTAAAATTCGTATAAATTGTGTTAATTGCAAGACATATAGAACAAATTATAAAATAACCATGATAGACTTATAGTAAGATAAAAGCTGCAGCTGCTACCAAATAATAATAGAGCGCCACAGCAAAACTTCTCAATATTGAAATGGTTACCACAATAAAGATAGTGTTGAGTGCCTGCAAATGAATATATAAAACAAAAGAGTAGCCATAAGCAAATTTAATAATAACATACAAGAATAGTCCTCCTCTTTCTTTGTTTACACCCTCGTACACCCCAAGCCAGCTGAGGAGCAGTGGCTCTCGAACAGAGAGAAGCCAGGATGGGTGATCAGCCCGATCAGCTGAGAAACATGGTAAAAGTTAGGCTCAGACTCCAGAAAATGAGCGGTTTCCAAGAGGTACTTACCACTAGTGACAGAATGAAAAGAAACACTCCAATTGTAAGAAACAGCACGGAACACGGAACCTCAGAGAGTATGTTTATAGGTTCAGGATACATGGAAGCTCAGAAGGTCGCTGTGATAGCGGGAACCAAACAATTAATCATCTTCTCATGCGATGTTCGTTATTGGACCAACAACACACCACATTCAACATGGTTCAGTTAGAGGCGTTATAAATTGGCCAATTAATGATTACAATAGACTTAAAATATTTTGGATCATTTGTGCGTTTCCTTGAGTGTATTAATTTTGAATAGCTATAGGTAACAATTATTCATATATATTCATTTGTTAAAGGAATAATTTTTCGAAATTGGACCACACATTTTAATGCTTATACACATGTGAATTTTTATATTTGAATCATTCTAGTGCATTGTTTCCATAAATATGAAAGATATTATGTTATGAGGTATAGTATTAGATAGATAAATAAATAATAAAATGTCCTCCATCATGTGAACTAGTAAAATGTCGTAATGTATATATGCACGGGGCTTTTAACGTCAAGGTGTGTACAAACTTTCTGGATAATATATTAGCTTATTATAATTAATCACATGTCTTACATCATAATTCAGATATGTTGTGCAAGAATTCGCTTTATGGAAAATATTTTGAAACATAGTTTCAAACGTATTTTGGTTATAAAACGAATTTAACTTGAGCAGTTGTATTAATGAAAATTAATTTGAAAGACTACAAAATTATAGTTTATTTCATAGTTTTCATTTTCGCCTATAGACATTATTTGTATAAACATGCCTTATTTCGCACTGTTATATTCCGACTAGCGCGCTAAGCATTCTCGAATACATTCACATTCATTTGAATTTCAGAAAACAAAATTACTTGCATTTTAATACTATTGTATTATTTTATTATTATTATTATTATTATTATTATTATTATTATTTTATTATTGTTATCATCATTACTAGGATTTAATACCTCTAAATGGTGTTTTCCTGACAAAAATTTACTGGACCATAACTTTGTAATGTTGAGGAATAACACAAAAATTGAAGGCACTACTTCATGTGCAAATCAGTCCACTTTTGTCTACTGATTATCTCTCTCTCTCTCTCTCTGTCTCTCTCTTGCACGCACGCACGCATGTACACACAGACTCAGGTGGGTAGTATCCTGAAAGCACGGAATTCCACTCTATTGGTGACGTAGATTATATCCTCGTTACATTACTGAACATCTTGTACTGTTTAAGCGTTATAAACTAGAGCTCGGTTTTGGGTTCCGAAACGCACACAGTTACGAGCACACAGAGCAGTCAAAGGCATAAAGAGAGGGTATGGGAAGGAATTTGTAGCGTAAACATGCATATGTGAAGATATAATCTGTAAGTCACTATATGTACTGATATTATATGCATGTTATATTCATAAACTTACACAATAAAACAAGTATTTCATAATATTAGTAAATAAAACCGCCTTGTACTTTTACAAATAAAAGTATAAAGCTTGATACCAAAATTCAGGATAATAATGTGCAGAGCTTTGAAAAGACAATGAACATATATCATATAAGCTAACTCAGAATTCAATGCAGCGAATTACAGGATACATCTTTATTTTTCTTTACTTCGAAAGAAAAGGCCCTCGTCCTGTCACTCAAAATATATTTGAATCATCCTCAAGTTTGTTCCATGCCGAACGGCTTCCCTTTCGTACTTTCGACATTTTTCAATCTGCGCTCTCTTTCAGTGTTCACTGGTTTATCTATTAGGAAAAACTGAACGAGGCCATGCAGTGAGAAAGCTAGAAAATGTAAAACGTTTCGAAACGGGTTGTAGACACCACACCTACTCTATCGCGTTTTGTTATACTCGGTGTGCACCGAACCTCAATCCGGCAATTTCATGACCCCGGACCGAGCTCTAGTTATAACACTGAATTAAACAGCAGTCGTACAAATGTGCACCAAGCCAATTAAAGGTTAGTTTTCAGTAGGGTTGCCAGGTTTTCTAATTGAAAATAAGGGAGACTTCAGGAATGATTTTCCCGTCAACTTGACACGGCCTATCGACCTTACTTTGTTGAATTCAGCAGAAAATATGTAGAGAACTAAAACATATTTGGTACACTAACATAATTTAAAAAAATAGTAGGTATAAGCATTTACAATGTGATATGAAACTATTGTGAATATTTAGCATTTGATTTACACTCATCCAGAAGCTTGACATTAGTTCTCACATAATTAAAGAACTCTTTGCAACTCATTTTGAAATTTACCGTAATAAGCAATTCAATTTTGATAAGTTATCCAGAGCTCTTATTCCTTACATCAGTCCACTTACTGTTCATTAAGGAAAACACTCTTTCAGTATGAGCATTAGAACCTGAGCATTATAACAGCAATTTTTCCAGATTTGGTACACTGCTACTATTTTTCCTGCATTCACAAAATGCAGACAAACATTTTTCACAAATATTTCCAGCAATATTCGCTTTACATCTAAAAATTTCCTTAACACTACAAAACTCATCATTTAGGTCATCCTCATTAAATTCAAATTCGAAACATTTGCAAATATCATGTAATTCTTTAAACTCAATTCAAACAATTTTGGGTGGAGTTTTGTTCAATTCATTGCGGCCTTCGCCTTCCATGATTTTACTTGCTTTATAAGAACCACAAACAAACAAAACACGTGTTCCTCTCTTCAGTTCAAAGACGTAAGTGAACTAGACGAGTGCTAACATTACTACCAACAGTTAATTAAAATATGCTGCCAACATTGGGAAAAAGGAGCTACCACTTCGATATATAGCATATCTCAAATATCCTTATAAATTCCAGAATTCATGGCAGTGTATGAAATACGGGAGAAATAGTCTAAAATACGGGAGCCGGGAGACTCAATAAAGTAAAGCTGAAATACGTGAGCACCCTGGAAATAAGGAAGACCTGGCAACCCTAGTTTCCAACTACTTCGAATTGCATTCGAGTGAGCATATAACCGTGAATAAGGGAAGCGCAAAAGTTTACTTAGCTATTAATGACCACTAAATATATTCATGGTAATGATCCATTACTATAAAACTTTGACATGCCACATGGACATCTTAAGCTCTTTGACGCCACGTAACGCTTATTACCGTGGTGTAACACATAACGTATCTATCTACTGAAGCACTGAGCTCAAATCCGGGTTGGAATGAGTACCTCGATATGGGTTTAAGGGTCCCTATTCTGCAAACTACGGTCAACTCTCAGATATTTACACTCCAGGATAATTCAAGCTGTTGTAAATATTTCATCGACTTCTTCATACACTTAAAATCTATAAGGCAAAGATAATAAATTCATTAGAAACTTAGCACTGTTTTATTTACCATTGCAATGCAAATTAAACTAGGGGTTCTAATATTAACGAAGATACAATGGATTAGTTCTTTTGGCAGGGGCGACTTCTTAATATGGTAGCAAGTTTCCGCCGGATTTTCCTGTTAATGTAAATAACGTATACTGTTTATATATTTCGGATTGATTCTGACTATATGCCTGTTTCAAAATTTTACAATTTACATATTAACAATTTAAAATTAACATACGTATGGCACCGTGGCCGAGTGGTTAGACCACTTGCCTCCCACCTAGGCGGCCCTGCTTGATTCGAAGCACCCGCATGTTGGATTTGTCGTGACGAAGCGGCGTCTCGGCGGGTTTTCACCGGGTCCTCCAGTTTCACCCGCCACTCATTCCACCAATTGCTCCATCATCATCTTTCCTATCATCCATTTCGCTTTCATTTCATATCATCCACTTTTTCAAGCTCATGCCTGGGTATGGGCCAACCACTCGTTCCAAGTTCTTCATTCTGTGGTCCGTGCCTTTGGTTCTCCAATAGGCTTCTAACCCCTGCTGGAGGGTGTCAGTTTTAAAATACGTGGAGGCCGACTACGAAAAAAAAAATGAAAATATAACTTACTCTACAAACCTTAAGATATTTGTACATAACTGCTTTCTCTAAAAATTACAATAGTGTAGAATTACAATGTTATTGTGAAAGGAAACACTTGTAAACTATATAAACATTTGTAAACATTTAAGTTTGTTTGTGTAATTCAAATTTACAAACCTCCATTGTGAAAAAGATTTTTACAAATTACAAATATGGCTTACAAGCCCGCCTGGGTAGTGTGGTGGTAGCGTGTCTACTTCACATTCAACAGGTCGTGAGTTAGAATCTCGCTTATGGTGAGTTACTCGGATAAGGTTTTTTCGGGGTTTTCCCTTATCCTGAGAAGACGAATGTCAAGTAACTTTAAGCTCCATGGACCCCAAGATCATTTGAGCACCATTTCACCAATTTCGTTCATCGTCCGATATGACCAACCAGGTTAAAGGACGTTAAGCTACCAAATATATATATATGTATGGTTTACAATTAACAAAGTTTGTAAACATTGTGATCTTGTGGAGTGGATTTCGGCAAGCGCTGTATTGTTTGCAAGTGCTGTGAACCAAGGTTTGAAACAGCGACCTTGGGTATATGAAGCTAGCATGGTAACCACTACATCTCGGAGGGAGATCTAATAGTCATAGAGCATAAAATGGATCATCACTAAACCTTTTCGTTTCGTCCCTTAAAACGAAATTCACAGTCTGTCGAATTCACAGATATGTGTTGCCTCACTTCCGGTTCTAGAACTAATGAACATCAGAATTGCCAACATTTGGTGGCTAAATCTACAATTTTTAAAATAGAGTTCAGTCATTAAAATAGTAAAATGCTTAAAGCCTGAAGTCAACCTATTTAACAAACCCCCCTAATCGAGACAAAATATGCCTTAAGTAACATGACTTTAACGATGCCTTTACTATGCAAAAGGAGGGCGAAATATAAAATTAATAGAGGTGTTGAACATGTAATAACACAGAAGATAAAACATTCCGTAGAATTCTTACGAAATCATTTAAATAGTTTAAACATAACGTAAAACGTATTAGGTTTAGAAATGGCTTTATTTTTGTAATTATTCTCTTTTATTGTCTTAACTTTTATTGATGTTGCACATTTTTTTATAATCTGTATTATAATATGTTCCCATAATTTAATTTTATATAACTATTATAACGTACGGTATTTTTTTTATTTTTTTTTGCAATACTTATTTATAGCACTTTGTTGAAGAACTCTAAATGCATATTTTATTCTGTTACTAGTCTAACGTTTTTATGAGTCAGACTACTAAATAAGGAAATGGTTAGGGAATCCCTGCTACCTGTGTAGCTGTATTATATTCTTACCATGAGCCAAACATAGCATGTTATAAAAATATGTATTTAATCATATGATAAATACTAGCATCTATCCTTGTTTCCTAAAGGCTTGTCTCCCTAAAGTGTAACCCAGTGTTGCAAGATTAGGCGAAAAGTCGCCGTTTGGGCTACTAAAATCAGCATCTTATGACAGAACTTTGATGAAGGCGATTTGCGAATTTTTGGGATAATAAAATCTTGCCGCAAAATTGAACTTCTATTAATGCCTGTTTTTAACTTTATATGCTGTTTGGTAGGAAAGAAAGCTCTAAATCTAAAATGACGCAAGACAAATACTAAATCCTCTCTGACGCTTCTTATTGCACCATGATAAGTGATATCTGAATGGCGAAACGAACTACTCTCTATAGTTAGCAATTTGTTGCTTATTGCGTCATAACCATACTGCTCTTGCAGTAGGTGATCAGATAACATCCTTCTATTGCATGTTTCAAAATAGCTGAGTAGTGATATTCTACTCTCATTTTGCAACAACCACGCAATTGACTCATATTGCTTACATCTTAGATGTATAAAACAAACAAAAGTACTTCAGTTGACAAGCGTTAATAATTGTAGTTTCTCACTCTCGAAGAAAGTACATTCTTTTCTCTGTGCGCTCCATGCTGTAGTAGTGCAATACGGGCAATGCATTTTACTTTTAATTCTAGTGGTGCTTAAAAGTTTTAAAGGAGCTACCTTTAGCTCAACTATGGGAAAGTGGGGGAAAATGAAAAATATTTCAATAAAAACTGGCTTAGTGATCCGGAGCTAGTGAAATAGATTCAAGAAATTCCAAGTGACAACTCGAGTGCTTTTTGTAAATATTGCAAAGTGAAACTAAGGGCCCAACATGCTGACCTTAAAAAACATGCTGATTCAAAGAGACACAAATAAAATTCCGCAGCAATTGTTTCTCAGCCAAAACTTGCGAGCGTATTACCCCTATCCAAAATTTTTACACAATTTAAACTGCAGTTAGCTACCTTTGTCGCATGTCATAACACTATACAATTTGTAGATCACTTAGGAGAACTAATTAATAAAATCAGTCCTAGTATTTCATTTACAAACCCAGATATCCGTTTACACAGGACAAAATGCACTTCGTTTATCACTAGAGTTATAGCACCATGCTTACTACAGGATTTAGTTCAGGATATAGCCGGTTGTTGATATTTACTCATCGTAGATAAATCTGCAGATATTGCATGCATCAAATATCTTTGCCTATGCTGCAAAATTACAGTGAAAAGAAGAATAAAATAGTTACGCAGTTTTGGGACTTCTTCAGGTGACAAGTACAACGGCAGAGGATCTTTTTGGGTATATAAACGACTACTTTGGAACTTCAGGTTTCGATTTAAATAAATGCTTCGCTCTTGCAACAGATGGGACACAATCTTTGCGGAAAAAATAAATCATTGTATACGTTGAAGAAGAAAGAAAGTAGCCCAAATTTAGTTCTTGTCAAATGCATTTGCCATTCTCTGCACTTACTGTTCTCACACGCAAGCGAAGAAATACCATCAAATCTTGACAATATGCTTAGAGAAACACACAATTGGTTTCAAAGATCAGCCCTTAGGAAAATATAATGAAATTTATAGATTAATTTGTGATGGTGAAAAACCATTGCAATTAATACTTTTGTCAGGAATTCGTTGGCTCGCTAGAAGAAGGTGTATAAAAAGAATTTTAGACCAATTTGAATGATTGAAACTGCATTTTCAGTTAGCCTCTAATAGTATTGACAGGTACGTTTCTAGGGAATTACATTCCATGTACAGTGATGTAACTAACGACATTTTCTTTACCTTTCTGAGGTCAGTACTAAATGATTTTGAGAGAGTAAACTTGCTTATCCAAAGAGATGAAGCTGGTCATACTGGAATTTTAATTGAGCTAGAAGAATTCACTCTTTCGTTTCTAAGGCGAATATTGCACGGGCAATTTGTCAAACTTGATGTGAACTTGGAGTTTACTTCCATTTCCTATTGAGTCAGTTGATTTTGGTTTTGAGTTTTCAGTTTTACTAAATACAAAGATTCAAAATGGAAACATAAATAACGAACAGGCCCAAAATATTAGCCAGGGGTGTATAAATTTCTTAAAAGGGCAGCCAAGGTGCTTCAAATGCGCATTCCTGGAAATTTATCCGTACTGCGAAAGATGCAGCTTTTTTCTCCCAGCATTTCAAAATTCTCCGAACTTCCTTTGGAATTACAAATCTAGTATTGCAGAAGTTCAACATCAGTGGTGGATGCTTCTGACTTTCGACTGGAAAATTATTTTCAATGTTAAGATTCCTGATGATGGCTCGAGTTTCTGGTGTAAAGCCATTAAGCTTAAACACTCAGCTGGAGATTATGTTTTAAAGGAACTTTCTTTATTTGCCTTAAATTCTTTTATTCTACCCATAAGTAACGCCACATTTGAAAAGGTATTTTCGCGAGTGACTTCGACGAAATAGAAGTTAAGAAATCTAATGGGCCTGAATTTTCTAAGTTTCATTCTTAGAATAAAAATGACTCTAGATGAGAATCGCCAGTGCTGTCACATATTTGTACCTTCCCCTGCAATGCTGAATTTCAATTCGGAAATTTATCAACGAGAGGAAATTGGACAGGACGAAGGTGTTCTTCAAGCACTCCAGTTTTAATGTGAGAAAAACTTATTTATACCATGTTATTTTAAGCCTGCCAATAATTACTTATTTTTTGCGCGATATAGTTAATTTGCTATACGTATTAATATCGTTGCTATGGATGGATCATATTTTGGCATTCTCACTTGCAATGTGGTTTCAATGAAAGCAAAAGAAATTTCCGTGCTGTAAGTTAATGTTTTGTTATACTTCTTATATATTGGAATTGTTGGTTTGGTTATATTGATATTTTAACAATTGAATTTAATCATAATCAAAAGCGTTAGTGTGCGAAGTAAAACCAAACGAATAAAAATTATGTCCCCATAGCAACACAGCAGAATCGGCTCCTAAAATGTAACATTTATCGTTCTGTTAATACGATTGTATGGTTATACAAGGTCTATAAGGCAGCCCTCAACTGAGGGAAAATACTTTAGATAGTATTTCGATATAATTATCGGCGCTCACGTCTCGTTTTTTCATATTCTTTCCTGAATCTGTATCAGCGCAGCTCACACCAGTATTCCAATATTATTCCATTCATATGATTGTGCTATACTTACAGAATTACCGGTTATAAGAATCTTTTGAAAATATTCCAAGCGTGTGTGTGTGGGGGGGGGATGGAGTGTAATTGCAAAACAAACTACATATTTTAAAACAAATATTGGGCGACTTCAACTGAAACTTTGCGATTTTTTAATGATTTGGGCGAAATTTTGTGAAATACTTCTGGCAACACTGGTGTCCGCGCACAACTCTCAGCTCGTCTCACCTCTTTGGTTAATACCCCCTCCTTTGAATGGCGATACACAAACTCTAAGCAGTGCAAGGTCAGAATATAAACATTCCAACACTAGGCGTATGTGTATTCGTCATTCTAGAGGTTAGCTTAAAACGCAGGATCCTCCCACATATATTTGATGATAAAAATTTACAGTATTTTAGATTCTTAACCCTTTTCACATAATATTAACGTGAAATTTCAAGTTAATTAGGCAAATACTTTGTACCGCACAACCGCCTGTTCCACCACAGCAACCCATGTGAGGTGACTAGTTACATGACGGTTAACATATACAGATTAAAGTTTTTGGAACAGACCTTAGACAACTTTACATCGTAACATTAATTTCCTAATTTACAATTATTCACCATGGTTATTCCTTATGTAATTTAAAACAGAACTGTATTGAACTAACTCGATGTAAGTGTTATATGTTGTTAATACCGATTTATTTGTTTGTATAAATTTGATATCCTGTAATGAAATACTTTAGACGGTACCTATTCCTTTTTTCTTCTTCTTTATCTCTTTTTCCTCCACATATGTAGACTTTTACTCACACTATTTGCAAGCCAGCGCCTAGGGCCAGACTTCTGTTGAGGATCAGAGGCTCTGTATAGAGAAGTCGGGATGGGTGAAGCGTCCTATGCCTGGTACTTAAGTGAGGAAGTTGCTATGAAATGACGGTGAAATGAATGTCAGGAAATATAATTACGGATCAATTGGTGTTATGAAAGGCGGGGAACACCGGAGGGCCTGGAGAAAGCCCGCCCAGGTGCCACTTCACCCATAAATGACACGCGGTCCCCTGGGTTAGAATCCCGGGCGCCTAGATGAGAGACGAGCGGTCTAACCACTTGGCCACGGCGCCGCCTCAGGTGGTGTTCACTACTTCAAATATTCCAAATAGCACAGGTAATTTTGAGAATTACCACATGTTAAGGTCACCAGCCGCTGCTGAGTTACCCCGTATGCACTCCGGGCTTAAAATTTCCCTTTAGTCCCTAGGCCACAAAAAGAAAGTGATGTTTGATTTTTGGATGACATTTGTTTAGTACAAAAGTGGGCTTGTGCTTTGAACGCGGAACCGCAAACTACACAGGTTTGTGCTCGACGGCATGAAGGGATTTTATCCAGGACCCCACTTGCCTCAGCTTCCACTCGATTTGTGAGGTAATAACATGCAAATGTATGCAAAATAGTCGGGAGTATGGTATATAGCATTGCTACAGAGAGTAGGCAATTTAACGCCTCTCTATGGGTGACTTGTAACCCTTGCGTAGATTGTTTGTGGGTTATATCAACACGAAGAGGGAGGCATGTTGTAGCGGTGTTGTTGTTAGATATCGGCAAGTGAGAGAGAGAAGAAGAGGGGGAGAGGGAGATAGTGAGCAAGCAAAGTTACCACAAACAAGCAGACCACAGCAGCAGCAACAAAAGCAATTTAATGTGGATTGTACCGAATTCTGGATGAATATGATGGAGCAATAGTCCCAGTAGCCGTTCTCTCTTCCTTTAAAGTGAAAGGAAACTGTGTTGGTAGTTGACCAAGCTCCAACACTTTCACTGCTACATTCTTCGCGGAGCCAGGGATTGTGGTTCCGAAACAGCCACAATGCAATTCGTAATGCACTTCCTGCTTGACCAACCTGCATAGAAAGTCAATAGAAGCCATGCTATCATTCAGCATTCATCCATCGGCTAGTGAATTAGAATAACGTTCTCACCAGAAATATTGGCGATTTGCTTGTAGGGAGTAACTAGCCATTTACCCACGTAATGTTTTGTCATCGAGCCCTACAGAAGCACGTGGTGCTCATTAAACGAAATCTGCATTGGAATTTTAATACTAGTACGTTACAGTCCACCTTATGTAGTATGACGTGCAGGCTCTGCCAGAACTGTTGTACGTGAAGTTTTTTTTTTTTTTTTCTTTTTTCCCCTTTCCTTTCGATTTATTATTGCAGTCAACTGCAATACCTCCGACTTCATGACTTTAAGGGGAAAACTTTCCTCAAAGTTCTGTCCTGATATCTGACAGCGAGAGCTATCAGGACTGTACAACTACCTCAAAAAAGCTATATGAAGACGGTTCCCTTCGAAGAATCGAAGAAAAACGACATGATTTAATCAATATTAATAGACCCAACAAAAAGTCCTATGTACCAAACAGACCAGGTATTGCAGAATATGAACACACTTTACTCAAGATTCCCTCTCTATTACCCAGATTTAAATCCTATTGGGCCGATTTAGGGAACTGTAAAAGGGGAGTAGGGCGTAGAAATAAAACTTTCTAGATGAAAGATATGGAACTATTTGGTGACATTGTTCCCGTGGAAAGAGAAAAAGCCTGCCAGCTCGTTGAAACAATGCAGTAACATTATTTTGAGAAAAAATTCCATGTTGGAAAATACGATAGAGCGAATAATTATTCAGAATAAAGGAGCTGAAAACAATGACAAAGCGATTAGGTGGCGAGTATTTCTGTCATAGATGAAGAAGAAGAATAAAAAAAGGTAGATTTTGAAGGAAGAACTTTCAGCACAGTGAATGAACTAGGGTGGTATTAGCTTAATGTTCGGAAATGGAAATACCTTTAAAAATAAATAAAGATTATTTTAATTTTCATCTGTGGATATCCGAAGGTCGTGACTGTACACGGTCTGCTCCAATGCGGTGTATAAGTAACATCTCCAATCTCAAGTAGCAACATTCCTAGAATTGCAGCCTATGTGCCACATATAAATAAGGTAAATGACTCGCACCACAGCTCTCCATTAAATATCTATAGCCAAAATCTTGGCATGACCTATACTTGTATGAATGGACGCTTAGTACTTAAACAAAGTGATCCAAAACTGTGTTCAGCCACAGTAAAACCAAATAGGGGCCAAATTCACATTACATAAACACATATCGTCTAGGTGGTTGACAGTACATCCCAAAGCACACAACTTGCTTACGAGAAAATAAGAATCCGAATTTGATCACAAATGACGAAGTCAAAAGAGCACAACGCAGACAGAGTTTTCACGAGAAAACACTTACATACCAGCTAAATTCGCGTGAAGAAGTTAAGGTTAACATATTTACTATCAAATGACACTAAAAACCTAATCCTACAGACCGAGCAAGATGGCTCCGCGGTAACGTCTGTGAGGCTAGAATTAAGAGGTCCCAGGTTCGATTCGCGTCGGGACGACACACTGATCATGCCTTTTTTACCCGGTTTCTCCAGGTTGGCAGCCAAAAAGTGTGATGGTTACCCTTTTACCGCGAATTTTATGTGCATCATTTCGTTTTAATTGTTTCACTTCATCTGTTTCAGATCAGGAGGTGGTGGTTGGTGTGATGCGGCAGGATAGTGGAATTTGCACCCTGAAGAGATTATTCGCGTGCGCTTGTCGGGGCTGGTGACCCCTTCCTTCCTGGAAGTGTTTCGTCTGTTCCCTGGTCGCCCAGTCTGATGGTGGCTAAACAATGGCCAGCCGGCGTAGGTTTAGTGTTTTGTTGGAATCCCTAGGGAATCGTCCTTGCTATCGCACATAGTCCATATCTGGGAGCCGCTGAGGTTGCCTCCTCATCACCTCCTCTCAGTTGTCAAGTTGGAAGTACATGGGGGCCACTATGGTCTTCGTGAGATGCCGTGCCCCAATTATCGAAGGCCACTCCTTCCGACTGCTCGTAACACATAACTTCTGCTAATCCTAGAGCTACAAGGTAGCTTAAAAACAGCGTATACTAAGGATTAGTTAGTAATGTTAATATTAACGAACACACAACAAAGCATGACAGTAGAGCACAATGTTAGGGACAAAGGCGGAAAGATTGGGAATTATGTGGAAGGGTTCCTTTGCACTGAATTGGTCGCCCTCCGTTGTGTAATGGTTACTTCTAACTTCATATACCCAAGGTCGCGGGTTCAAGCCGGCGGAGGACAATGGATTTTTTCGGGTGTAAAAATCCTTAGCATGGCTTCCTTCGGAAGGGAAGTAAAGCCGTTGGTCCCGTGTTGTAGATTTACGGCACGTAAAAGAACCTCAAGCCTGATTGAGAGGCCTCTGAGCAAAATTGAGCGGTCTTTCACGCTCAATTTAGAATGGGACGCTGAGAACCACAGCAGTTAAAGAGCGTCCATAAATAACACGCCATTTTTTTTTTTTTTTTTCACTGAAGGGAGCCATGTTTCAAATGCGGTTCCGAAAGAACAGGTGATTTGTGGCAGCGGTTTTGAAAAGAGTTGCCGTTGTATGCAGAGTGGCTGAATGTGCAAAAGGGCAATATCCCAGGAACCAGTATATTCTCCAATATAGTCTCTCGAGAGATTGATGATGATAATGACGCTGCTGATGATAATAATAATAATAACAATAATGACAATAATAATAATAATAATAATAATAATAATAATAATAATAATAATAATAATAATAATAATAATAATAATAATAATAATAATAATAATAATAAGAAGAAGAAGAAGAAGAAGAAGAAGAAGAATAATTTAAGGAAGCTTTGTTTAATAACTGAGCTGGAGCATCGGTAGAAGTGGCTGAATTTAGTTAAAGAAATTCGTCTTTACCTCTATATAATGCTGTGTTATTTAGTGAAAAGACACAACAAAACAAACCATACCATACTAGGTGGCCCAAGTGCTCCGTATATGGCGTGTGCAGGTATTCCTTTGTGTGCTAAAAGAGTTATAGAACTCAACGATCTATTTTAAATTCAAACCGGCAAGTGGGGAACTGGCTGAGCGACCTTCCGTTTACCTCTCTTGCTTATCACGGTGACGTTTGTTGCGTTCATTGAGACGGGTAAAACGAAGGAACTCGCGCTAGTTCCTCACTGGCCGGTTTTAACTTGAAGTAGCCCCGTTAAGTTCTGTAACATTTTTAACGCACGAAGGAATATTTGTACGCGCCAAATGCGGGGCACTTGGGCCACCTGGTATAATAAAACTATATAATATATTATTCAAACAATATCATTATATAAGTTTATTTGGTTAGTCAGTTAGTCAGTATAGCATAAGCCAAACTCTCTTTCAGTACAAGTTTCATTAACCGAAGATTGCTTGACTATTATGGAACCTTGATCGTGTATGTAAGTCGATTGGAATGCTCTTTTTAATATCAGCGGCTTCACTAAACTCACTTATTTTGTAACCCATTTCTGTTTGAGGGTTGGAATTGTGTGTTATTTTAATACAACAGTTAATCTGTATTGACTTATTTTGTAACCCAGTGTACCTATAAGAATATCGATTGAGCGGAGAATCAAAAGTTTGCTTGGTTGACTATTTTGGAACACAATTTTAGCATAACAGTTCTTATTGTGCTGTCCATTTGGAACACTAAAGGATTGCTTGAATTGAATTATTGTGAAGTCTAGGTTATGCTTGAAACCTCCGCATATTCTATTCTACAGGAACATAACAGTTTCCTTGAATTGACATTTTAGTATATACGTATCGGTAAGAGTTCCAATTGTATGGATCTTTTGAAACGCAAAAGTTCGCGTCAAATTAATTATTTCTGAACGAAATAACCACGAACTTTCTGTGGAAGAGTTTCAAATGTACTGTTGTTTTGATTTCATTCTCTGCAAAGGTTTTCTACATAAGAATTCCGAAAGTACTGTTCATTTGGAATGGGAAGCGTTCGCTTTAATTTACTAATTTTGTATCCTGGTTGTGTTTAATAGTTCCGAAGGTGGTGTGCTTTTTGAACACCAAATGTTTACTTGAATGAAGTTATTTTGTAAAATAGTATCTGCAATCTGCGGTATTGATTATTGATTAATTAAGCTGCTTCATTAGCTTAATTAAGTTTATTTCGTTTGGGACCTAGGTTTTATACCGGACTATTGAAATTGTTTTTCTTTTAGAACACCCGTGGTTTGCTTAAATTTACTTATTTTTGGAACTCCGTTTTTGGATAAGAATAACGGTTTTACTCATCCTTTGGGATGCCAGAGTCTGCTTATATTGATTTGTATAAGAGTTCCAATACAGTTCTTCTGGTACAGTTCTTTTGGAACATCAAATATTTACTCCTCCACATAGTTTTCAATAATACTGTTCTTTTAGAACATTAAAGTACGAGTATACTTCAAGTTATTTATTCTGTAACCTTTGTGTGAAACTTAGGTTACAGAGTAAATAAGTTGAAGCATATTTCTCTTTGCAACTATTATTTAATACCTACCGTTTCCATCAAGTGTTTATTTTGGAGCAACTATAGTTCTAATTATAGGTTCCTTTGAAACACAGTTTTCGACCGTCTATTCTTAATCAGAATGCTACCCTTTTTGGAGTAGATTCTTATTGCGCTGTTCCAGTGTTTTATAGCCATGTTTGTAGAGGAGCTCAGACAGAGGGTTTTCTTCATTCCAAACATTTTTGTAGTTTGAGATACTTAATTTCAATGAACCACGTTGTATTATTCAATTTCGTCCATTCACGTTTATTTAGGAAAAAGTAATGCCTATACTTGAGTTTATTAGTTTTTCTGAGGCAACGCAATAGACTTAATAGCTAGGTGACTTGTTTAATATAAAATAAGCCGATGATGATTAGCACATTGTGGATATATTGGATCTTCCACGAAGTTCTTCTCAGCAAATTTCTTCTAAACTTTTTTGTACTTATATGCATATTTTAGACCGTTAAGATGTGCTGAATTATACGAGAAACAGTAGATGGTAATTTCACTTCCATTTGTATTGAAAACTAATTTATTTCATTTTGTCATCACGTTCAGTAGTGTAAACATTTACGACACTGTTAAAGTATGTAATATTTCTAGTTAGAGCATTCCACAATAAAACTCCACGTTTGTTGAGGCCGTTTCTTGTTTGTGTTAATGCTCCTGGTAAGACCTGGGTTTTAAGAACTGCTTGTGCTCAGAACTTTATATATATATATATATATGTGTGTGTGTGTGTGTGTGTATTATCCTTGCACTATTCTGCAAACAGCTACTTGGAACAGCTAAAACTTATTTGCTTAGTTTTTGTTTAGGGGAAAAAAAAACAACAAAAAAAAACAGCGTGTTAATTATTTGGCACTTATAAATTCGGTTATTGAGTCTTCTAAGTTAGTGATCAATAATATTGTATTCTCATTGGAGAAAAAGATACAACTATGAATTAGTAACACTGGTAGATAATCAGAATATTGTGAAATTTATAAAGGGGAAAATAATAAGACATCGAGAGAATGACAGAACATAGAATCTCAATAAATAAATAATACATTAATAATACATTAATAATAATAATAATAATAATAATAATGAAAGATTGTATGCTGGAAAAAAAGGTAGACCCAAAACAAGATGGGTGAATGACGTAATAGAAGATCAGAATTAGAGGGTTGAAAAATAAAGAGGAAGGTAAAGATTTGTGCCGGAAGAGTGTGCAGATGTTGAAAGTTCATCATTGCCTGTAGAGGCAGAAGAGAATAAGAATAACAAATAAAAGTGACTGTTTTACTTCCTCTACACGTACTATATAAGTAAGTAGTGTAGGTACTGTGTTCCGCCCATAAATTCGATACCAATACTTCACTCGAAGTATATGTTTTGGTGTACCCTGGACCCAAAAAAATGCATTGCTAAATAAACAGCTGGGTGTGTTTATGTGTGATCTTGGACAGCGTAACACAAAAACGAAAACTCGAGTAAATACCAAACTTGGTATTTATGTTCAGTGTCTTCTAAGGATGCGGCACAAAGGTTTTCAGGGAAGTCCCCCACCCCCAACTGTCGAAAATTTTGATTTCCTTGGAAATGGTTTTAACGATTTTGAGAAAAATAACATATGTTTAAGATATTTTAATGACAAATCGAAATGTATATGTTGAATTTTCAGGGAATAACTTCTGAAGGTCTCTTTATTCTGGAAGATTTTTGTTTAACTCGTAAGTCATAAGAGATAGATAAACTTACTACTCAAAAAATATAGATCTCATTAAAACACATGATTTATGATATATATACAGTTTAAGAGGTAACCATTGCCGAGATATTCCTTGTTATTTGTTACAATTTTATATTACTTAAACTTTGCTCAAGCGGGAAGTCAAATTTCCTTTCATATCTCTTTTATTTTACTCCCGGAAATGTAAAAAAGAACCGAATTCTAATTATTTCACATAACGAAGACCTTTTAAAAGAGTTGACTATTGCTTTAGCATAATAAATTCACTTATTCATCTTCTAATTTCAAGGAAGCAAGTAATATGACAATTTCTGCTAATTTTCATCTCGATTAGCATGCTATAGATAAAATAATAATCTTTTGCAATAATAGTTTGCGAAGAAAGTCATGTGAATGCAACACATCAGAGTTTTATTTTTAATAAATTAGATACTGCACTAAAAGAAAGTCTGAAAATATTAAGAGAAAACCGATTTCTTATAAAAAAAGAATTTTAAGGCTTTAGAATTGTCAAAATAAAACAATCGAACTACAAAAACTCCTAACATATACTGTGATATAACTTTAATGTGGAGATTGTATTTAAAAGTAACAAACTCAATAGTTAGGTACATACTATTAAAATTTAAAACCTATGACACACTTCAAAACTAAAATTTAACTTGGAAAGGTAGAATCAGACTGAAAAATTCAAAGCCATAGCCGGAATTTGAACCGCGGATCTTCTGGTCTCCGTCCAGTTGCTCTAACCACTGAGCTATCATGGCAATATACCGACATGACATTAAACTCCCCAGCTGATTTGATATTTTCCCTGTAAATCAAAGGAGATTTCAAATTGTTGTAAGATAATATACCATAATAGCGACTGTCAATGTCGTAAGCGGTTGAGCAACTAGACGATGACCAGCAGAGCCAAGGTTCAAATTCCGGTTATGGCATTGAATTTTTATGTCTGGCTCTATCTTTCCTGTCCTACACACGGATAATATGGAAAAATCTGACGTTCCACTCACATGACTTTCTCTAGCTGTTTTATACAAACTTTTCATATAAAAAAGTATTTCTGTGTACGTTATGTTAATCAAGATAAACATTACCAGAATTGGTCATATTAGTTGCGTCCTTGTCAATAGAAGGGAAAAACTGAATAGACTATGGTGAAGCTATAGTCAAATCTATAAAGAGCCGGTCGCCATGTGAAACAATTACAATTCGGTTGTCATTGCTTGCTAGGGTTAAAGAAACGAGAAACGAAAAGAAAGATGTCTCCCTTTTGAGAAGAATTTAAGTAGTTACCTTAAAAGTGAAACCAATAACTTGGAATATCTCGAAAACGGTTAACTCTACAAGAAAAATGTTTAGGGTATGAATTGTTGTGATGAAACCTACATATTTTCTGCAGTAAGTTTTGTGTATCTCTTACGGTATATCAGTTATACAAAAGTTATACAAAAGTCACATAGAACGAAAAGATCTTCAGAGGCTATTCCCAGAAAATTCAAGATAAGCATTTCGTTTGCCATTAAAATATCTTAAATATATTATATTTTAATCAAAATCGTTGGAGCCGTTTTTCAGAAAATCAAAGTTTTCGAAAAAAGTTCCATGAAAAGGGTAGTTGGGGTGGGGGATTTTCGTGTTGCATGTTGGAAGATACTGACTTAAATACAAACACACACAGATATACATACTCAGACATATTTCTATAAATACTTTTTTATTCAGGGGGCTAAAAACGTGTATTTCTGGTTAAATCTCGATATAGAATACGGGACGAACGGCTTTACTTCCCTTCCGAAGGAAAGGATTTTAGGGCCAAAAAAAAAAGACCATTGTCCTCCGCCGATTTAAACCCGCTACCTTCGAAAGCAGAGGCTAGCATGTTGCCTCTAGACCACGGAGGCAGCTTTTCGATTCAGGCTTTTTTCCGGTGAAATCTCTGTATTGAATGTTGTGTGCAATACAATACCTTCTCTATCTACTATGTACAATGTACATACGGGCTAGAAGAAGTAAAAAGCAATTAATTGGCAATAAATTTAACTTATTCATATATTGGAGAACTTAATGACATTTTTGGGCGAAAATGGTTTTTAAATGTTTAACACCTAGTAGGTCTACAAAGAGGCACATCTGAGCACCGAATATGATAAGATTTAATTACATTGAATTTATTTTTTCCGGAAGTAAGATTTTCACCAAAACTGACGCATATATGCTCGTTTACTTTAAATGATCGGTATCCAGAATGCCACACGTATTAACACATTAATGTTAGAAGACATATGTGTGCGTGTGTGTGTGTCTGTGTGTGTGAGAGGAACATTTTTTTCAATTTAGTGTTCAAAGTTAGTGGCCGTGTTTATGCCTGTGTCTAAGCTTATGTATAATATAGTAGTGAATGCCATAAAGGGCAACACATTATCCTACAGGCTTTTCTATAATAATTCGCCGCGTACTAGATCTAATCATGGTCTATATTTTGTGTTCGAAATTTATATTACTAAACTCAGAACTAAAATATTAACTAAATTACAACATAAAATACGTTCTGTGGCGCTACAGCCTGAAAGAGTGGATCAGCGAAACTAAATGCCAGTCTCACGCTCACCTACGCACGACAGAGGTGGGGGAATCATCCGCCAGATAAGGGGTAATGATGTAGTAGCAACCCGCACTCTATAGCCACAAATTTGACTCACGAGGCCAGGACCGCTGCCTATCAGAGTTCCTCACGTTCTTGAGTGGCCACCGGTCTTATATCCGAGACCCCAAATCGTATCGCTATGGGATTGAACATGGGCGAATTCCTTACCCCGGAAAAGAAGCTCCTCGCTCTAAGACTGAGCCACGCCGAAGAACACATATCAAAACTATAGTCTACTAAAAACAGTTAAGGTTTGCTTTATATGCTACTCAATAGTTTTTTCGTTAAAACTGCAGGAAAATTCTAAGAATTTGATGTGTTTTATTCACATGGATTTCTATACAAATTATTGTTACAAAAATGATTCCTTTATCTACATGTGGTGATCGAGATAAACGTTAGCAGAAGTGGTTGTATTAGTTCCTTCTAAGTAGGAGGGAAATAAGATAATGCAGTAGACTATCGCGATAGTCAAATCTTTTAAAAATTCTGTCACTCTGTGGAGCAAGTAAAATTCGCTTTTCTTTGTATGACTAGGAGTAAAACAAAAGTGAGATGAAACGAACGATGACTTTTCTTTTCAGAAAAGTTTCAAGTAGTTCCAAATTGAAACCAGTAACAAGTAAAATCAAGGCAATCTGTTAGACTACAATAATATTTATCAAATAATTTGAGTTTTGACGAGATGAACGTGTTTGTGTGGCAAGTTTTTGTCTATCTCTTGGTTTACCAGTTATGCAACATTCTTCGAGAATGAAGTCTTCGGAAGCGTTCCCCAGAAAATTAAAGATGTACATATCGTGTTGGTCATGTAAATGCCTTTAGTACACGGTATTTTATTAAAAATCGGTAAGGTCGTTTTTGAGCTGTACTACCCACAGATACACATACATACACGGACATTTTTTCTAAACGTGCTTTTATAAATATACTAGCGGACCCGACAGACGTTGTCCTGTAGTCACGTCTTTAATTGTTTAAGAAAACAATTGAAAAAATGTGTTATGAAATTAATTTGCCAGAAAAAAACATTTGTAGTTTAGGGTGGCTGTTAATTAACGCACGTGTAAATTTGATAGAAAATTATAAAACTACTCACATCAATTCCACACTGAATTTGCAAAATGTATAGTTTTTTTATGCACACTTTAAAACTCTTGAAATATTAATTGAATCTTATTGTAATATTTCAATTAGCACAAGTTTAATTTTTGTAACATAATAATAACACGAAGTTACAAAATATTTTTCTGAATTTGATCGTAGCACCACCTGTCGGGAAAAACTGGAATTGGAATAAAATATTATTGAATATTCGATACTGCGATTGTAGCGCATTCTGTCGGATCCAATCTAAAACATTCCAAGATCAACAACAATTTATAAATAAAAATTAATTAAATGAACAATTTCCATTTAACCGAACTGAGAATCTAAACCATTCTCGAATCCACTGGAACACACACAAAAAACTCATTATAATCGGTCCAGTCGTTTAGGAGGAGTTCAGTCACATACACACGCACAGAAGAATTATATATAAAGATTTCCGGTGAAATTCCAACATCGAATTTTTGGGTGAAATACAATACCTTCTCTAACTTTTATGTGCATAGTACGTGTGGAGAAAGTAAAAACAGCAATATTTTATTGGAAAAAATCTATTTTAGATGCCTGTTTGCGTGTATAGTTCTGTTCTAAATTTTAATACAGTAATGTTCTTCCGTCTGCAGACATTAGCACTTCGGAAACGTAGCAGTAAACATTGGTCATTACGTTGCTCCGGGTGCTTCTGTGTTCATAGAGAGAAAGGAAATCTGGTGTTCAACATGACAGTGGTGTTGTGGCGCGTTTCTCATGATTAATCCAGTTAGTGATGTTTACCAATGGGTGAGTATTCAGAAACACGGCGGAGTTCATGGACGATAAGCTTAAAGTAACACACACACACACACACACACACACACACACACACACACACACACACACACACACACACACCCATTCTGCCCTTAATAATACATACTGGTTAGGTGTATAGCTCCAGTTTATGAATCGCATTCATTAAATATATTGATTTTTACTTTCTCTACCGAGTGCCATGTGCAATATACATAGAGAAGGAATTGTATTCCCCTCGAAACTTTGATACCGAGATTTCACCGTAAAACATGTTTGAGATAGCCTGAACCGAATACCCATCTTCCGAGGTCTAGGGCTAACCTCCGGTTCCCAAGGTCACGAGCCCAGACCCGGTGAAAGGCGATGAATGTTTTTCGGACGTAAAAGTCGTTACCATGGCTTCCTTCAGAACGGAAGTAAAGGTGTTGATTTCGTGTCATAGATTTACGGCACGTAAAATAATCCCAAGCCTGATAACGGGGCTTCAGAGCAAAGCAGAGCTTTACGCCCAATATAGAATAGCGCGCTAAGAACCGCAGCAGTTAAACAGCATCCATAAATAAAACAAAATTCCTGAGAAAAAGCATTTTTAGAAGAAAATCCGTTTGTGTGTCAGTCTCTCCGACCGTCTGTGTGCATATGTGTGTGTATGGTGGGGGGAGGGGAGTAAACATAGCATAACAACGAAATGTCCCTTAAACACCAGACTTGGTATTTAAGTTTATATCTTCCAATGATGCAACACGAACACATTCAAACAACCATTTACTTTCAAGAAAATGCTACCACCTCAAACAACCCTTTATATAGAAGTATTTTCAAAATGTTTGATTTTCTCAAAATATTCTTAAAGATTTTAATTAAAATACCATATATTAAAGATGTTGACAAGGCAGATAAACTGTGTTATATTTTTGAGTTTCCTGAGATTATCCTCTGAAGTCCTCTTCATTATGAATGACATAACTGGTAAACCGTAAGAGACAGACAAAGCTTATTACACAAAATTGTATGTCTCATCAAAACACACAACTTATGTTCTATAAATTGCTGTTGTAATCACCATTTTCGGAATATTCCTTGTTATTGGTTTCAGCTTTAAAATACACTTTCCTTAAACAGAAAGTCTTCCGCATTTCTCTTTTGTTTACTCCTGCTCATTCAAAGAAGTGAATTTCAATGAAAATTGCATGTAAGCCAGCTTTTAAGAGATTTGACTATCGATTTAGCCGAGTATAATTCCTTATTTCTCTTCTAGTTATGAGGAACTAAGCAATAAAATAATGCTGTTAATATGGATTTCCATTAGCATGAAGTAAAAAGAAGAAGAATCCTTTGTAAGAAATGTGTTTGCAGGGCAGGTAGAGAGGTTCGTGGGAATTAGACTCATCAGATTCTTTTTCAGGAAGCAAATTCTCAATTGCATTCCCTAATCTGATTATCGACAGAGTAGCCAAGGTAAGAACAGTATAACGGAGATCTTAGATTAAAAATTAGATATAATCGTATTAGCCTACTTAAGAGGACCAAACTGCGAAAATTGTTGGAAAGGGATCGTGAACTAACTCGGCTTCCGTAGCTGACATAAGTGAGAATATCTCCGTACGTTCGTATCGATTAATTTCATGAGATGAGAGGTAAGTTTCTCTTTCTACACTTCATTTGTTTTCATCTGACTAGTTGAACCGATAAGCAAGGCTTAAATTACTTGCATGCTCTTTCTCGGAGAAAAGGGAGCAGGCCTTGCGGACTGTGATGCTATCATCAAGAGAGTAGGGTAAATAATTGTAAATTAAGATCTTAATTAGTAAGTTATATTTAATAACGAGCACAGCTTTTGACATCTCCCCTGCTCGGAGAGAATCATACTACAAAATGGTCTCATTCTCTGTGTAAGGCACGGCATATTGGAAAACCGATATTGCGTTGGAGCTACAGAAAATACGTAATTGCTGCTATTGGCACGCGTGTCTAATAAGTCAATTATTCATTCTATTGAAAACAATAACAGCCGGTTTATAATTGTGGGATTGCACAATAGCTATTTTGCGTTCATCGTGCAACAGTATATGTTTATATATATATATATTGTTAAACAAAATAAATATAAGTACTGTGTAAATATAATAGGTATAGTCGTTTATTTGCGCACATATTCTCACAGCTACCTAATTCTTACACTATGAACTGTACCAAGGTTTCCTAAGGAACATAGATCGTAACAGTACGAGATGAGGATTAGAGGGCAGCACTTATTTGGAACGAGCGTTTCTAATTTTTTTTAAACAAAAATACAGTTCCGGAGGCTTGTCAGGACTCCGGAGCTGTATTCCTTTTTTCTCTCCATTTTTTCCAGTTTCCTATATTTCTCTAGTAGACCTTATTATTCTTAACTTGCTCCATTATCACTTTTCCAATCATCAATTTCGCTTACATTTCCTATCATCCACTTCCTCATGTTCATGCCTGGCTACGGGCCGAAAGATTCACACAGATTCTCCATTCTGTGATTTCCTGTCGTAGGCTCCCCGACAGATTTCTGACTCCGAGGCATTGCTTGTAAGTCCTAGGGAGTGTCAGTCCTACAAATATTGGGAAAGTAAGCCGATTACGAAACGAAACGCCTGTCTCTTACGGTTTACCAGATATGCAAATGCGGTGGGCTTCAGAGGCTACTTCCACAAAATTCAAGAAACGCATTTCATTTGTCATGAAGATATCTTAAGGGTCTAAGGTATCTCTAGGGTCTTTTAATGAAAGTCATTCATCATTTTTGAGAAAATAAAAATTTTCGAGAAAGTTTCCATGTAAATTGTACATTGGTTAGGGAGATTTTCTTACTAATGTTTGTGTCGTATTCTTGAAAGATGCTGAACTGAAGTAAAAGTGTGGTATTTAACGAAATTTTCGCTTTTGAATTCTGCTATTCATACACAGCACAGACACACACACACACACACACGCATATGGAGCTATATCTAAAAATGCTTTTTGGCGTCAGGGGAACTCAGAATATATATTTCCAGTAAAATCTAATTTTTGAGTGGAATTCAATAACTTCTCTACACTTTTGGTACGAACGTAGTATGTGGTAGAGAAAGTAAAAGCGAAAGTATGATGTGCTGCATTCTCACGACTCTCTCCTCACGCTTCTACAAACTATTCTAAAAAACATTTGTTAATTGTATCTAAGTTTCGTCAATATAAAATTCATCCAAAATGAACAGAGCTTTAGAGGCTATTCCCAGAAGCTAATTTAATTTGTCATGAAAATATATTAGGCATATGGTATTTTAACCAAAATCGTTAGAGCCATTTTTCAGAAAATAAAAACTTTCGAAAATGTCCATATTAAGCGTACTTAGGTGGAAAAATTGTCTTGAAAATCTTCGTGTCGCATCCTTGAAATATGTTGAACTTAAATACTTAGTTAGGCATTTAATGGACTTTTCACACACACACACACACACACACACACACACACACACACACACACACACAACATTGTACTTTGAATGACAGTATCTGTTAAAATTGAGTTGAGTTTTACTTATGGAAGCCTTTTAACTCCTACGGTTCTCAGTGTCCCTTTCTACTTATATATTATTGCACTTGAAAGGCCGCTTAATTTTGCTCAGAGGCCTCTTTATCAGTTTGAAGTTCTTTTACGTGCCTTAAATCTAGACGCGGGACCATAAGCTTTACTTCTCATCTGAAGGAAGCCATGTTAAAGATTTCTAGGCCCGAATAAAATCCATCGCACTCTGCCTACTTTGAACCCGCAACCTTAGGAACTAGAAGTTAGCATGTTATCCCTAGACCATTCAAGACGACGACCGTAAATATACATCGTTGTGGTATGTTAACCATTTAAGTATGTTACACTTTCAGTTTACAGCATGCTAAACACATCATATGCTAACAAGAATATTACATTAGTTTAGTAAATACGTAGAGCAATTTGCTTATTGTGCTCCATAATTCTACTCTCATTGATTTTCGAGGTTATTAACTCCTTTCTAAACAATTTACCATTCAGACGACTGTAACATAGTTTATCTTGGGATCGAACATGGATAGCCCAATAGAAACTAAGGGTTCCCTAGGGCAATCTGAAGCAAGTATTTCCCTAGATAGGATCTGGCACCAATTAGTTGAAAATATCAAGGATGAAACTCACAGTGGCTTGCGATATTTATTCGTTCGTTTCTTTATCTTCTTTTTTCCTTCTCTTGAAGAATACCTGGAATACGTAACGTACCTCCATGTTGGTGTCTTAAACCACTGCATTTATGTACTTAAGTTTTTTTTTTATACAGAAGGGAGGTGGATAAGTGAAAATACCTTTAACAGTGTTTCAGGATAATGTGATGATCCAGTATTTGCAGATTTTCGCTATTTTGTAAAGCTACGTTCACAAGGAAAATTACACATTGTTTTAGGGTGGCTATTATTTTCTATCTCAGACATTCGGTGGTTGTTTACGTAACAGATCACAGATTGACCCTCCTCAGCCCTCTGTCATTTGCCCTGCCCGATTATAGGAGGTGTGATATGAGGAAAGAATATCGATCGCTCTGAAATTTTAACCTACGTAACCACACTTTTTTTTTAAATGTATTATCCTATTAGGATTCACAATGTGTTCAATGTTTAAATAAAATGTTGAACACAATGCCATCACTACACTGTATTTAAATTCCGTTTTATTGAACAAATACAAACTTAAATCAACATCTAAGCATAGTACTCCCATTCTTTAAACTACAGAATCGTCCTTATTGCTCTTACAAAGGTGAAAAATTAGAATTATATCTCAACTATTAAAAAATACCTTCAAATCGGGAAGTAAAGTAGCTCTGCAGAGAAAGAGTGATACAGTGCAGTTATCGGTCGTTTTTTTTTTTTGGGAAGATGACGATTTATAAATCACCGATGATATATGTCCGACTCAGTATTGGCAGATTCCCCAAGTGCGGTATAAATTAAATGAATATATTCTTATTCAGGAAATGTAAAGCCTTTGATTGTGTAAAGTAAAGCTTGTGACTAAATCGTTCCCTTGCTTTCTTACTGTGAGTAATGTGAAAGCAGGTCATTGGTGTGCGAGTTGTAATAGGCACAGAAGCTGGCCAGTGCACGCTGTATGTCAACAAAAAAGAGACCTAACACAAGACCTACATTCGACTTTCAGTGAGGTTGCAATCACGTGACTTTACGACTATGTATAATTAAACAACTGTAAAAAAAATATCGATTGTAGAACACAATTATAACAGTCGATATAACTAAAACCCATGCACTCGTTACCTCAGCGCGCAAGCTAAAGAGGAGTTACAAAAACAGTGAGTTCCTATCATACCAGTGAAACCTGTTCTAACCTGCTTCATACGACTGTAAACATCATTTCAACCTACAAAATACTTTATGATTGTTAAATGCCTCAAAAGCGGAATGAGATCGTCTTTAAACTAAATAAGAAGCTTTAAAAAATGTAATATAAAGTTACTGTTCTTAGTTGAGTATTCAGGGGGACCACGTAACGCTTATGTAACTAGATCGTTCATTTATGCCAGAGAAGTTGTCTACCATTCTAGGCGTGTCTTCATGATGCGTTCTCACAGTAGCTCCACAAGCAACGAGTGTTTTTTTCCTTAAAACCAGACAATCCACTTAGGCGGAAGAGGGTAGGTTGTGTTTTTAGGTTAACAAATATATGAACGGTTGTGTACCAAAACATAGAGTCGACCCCACCCCCACATCGGTTTGAAAGCATTTTATGGTTGAATAGTTCACGAAAATAAATATGCTATTTTGAACTCGCGTTAAGCGTATCGCTCTGGTTAAGCTTAAAAGCAGGTATAGCTTGTTTTTAAATAAGGATGCAACGATATATTCTGATGGATTCTACTGCCAAGTCCAATGTTATATATCTATCAATGTTTTGAATCTGAGACAGAGAAAAAATAGAATACACCTTTTCATCTGCCATGGTAAGAAGCAGGAAATAACAATAATACACATTTTTAAAATACACAACCCAAAGGCGCCTGAAATATCAGACTTAGACTGAAAGAATGTTTACTACCCAGAAAACCTTTTAACAATTTTAAGGTTGAATAGCTCACGAAAACAAATATGCTATTTTGAACTCGCGTTAAGTGTATCGCTCTGATTAAGCTTAAAAGCATGTATAGCTTGTTTTAAATAAAAATGCAATGCAATATATTTTTATGGATACTACTGCTAGTCCGAGGTTGTACACATATCAATGTTTTGAATCAGAGACAGAAAAAAAAGTAGGATGCACAATTTTTTCAACTATCACTCCAAGAAGCATGTAAATAACATACGTAAGAGTGTTTAGAATAGGTATGTAGCCAAAACAACATTATAATTTCTAGTCCTATTCTGTTTACAAGAAATGGACAATCTCTCAAGTCCAGACACGATTGGTTCAACTCCCTCCTTCTCTCTAAACAGAGAAACTATTTCTAAACTTGACAAAATGAAATATAATTCTACAATGAATGGGGAAAAAATGTAAATAGGGAGGGGCAGCCAATCGAATTAAGGATAGTAGGCGGTCTTAACACAATATCCACTATAAAAGACGAAGAAACAGCTAACAGAACATCGTCTTTATAAAATTCGCTCAGTGTAGTGACCTACGGGAATCGATCGAGAACCTAGAATGTAATTTGTGAACGAAGACATCACTGCAAATCGAACATCTTGAAATGAATGGTAAGTTTTAAAAAGTACACTCTCACTAACTTTAATATGGTTATCACGCTGGAATAGGCTATAGTTACATTTAACATTTTTTCAGAAACTTTTACAATGAAATAGAATGCATTTTTTTAAAGAAAAAAATTATATATTAATAAGAACTTCGCATACCTAACGATAGTGTGAGAAATAGAGAATCTATAATAGAACCAAAAAACAGTATGAGAGTATTGGCAAATGAATTCGATGTAAACATTTTACGGTGAATGAATTTTTTAGAACCTCGGAACACTGGAAATAAATTCAGAAAAAAAAGTATATGACGTGCACATGTGCACATTTTAACCCCAGAGCGTACATACATTCTAAATTGCAATGAAATAACAAGAACTAAATGAGAAACTTGTATTTATTTATTTTTTACCAAAATTTTTACATTTTTATATATCTATGAGCAGCTCATAGCTTATAACTTGTGAAACTAGTCCGTAATACCTCTAGGTAACATTAGATTATAATTAATTATTTTATACAATTAAACTCACACATTCACGCACGCATTCATACTTCTAGACTATGGGGGATAGGGACTAATTGCAGTTAAAGAAAAATTCGCCCTCCCAGCAGGGAATGGAACCCGAGACCTCCAGGGGAGAAGTCAGGTCGCTAGCCGATCAAACACGGTGGCAGTCACATTTCGCACACAATGGTTAGCGCTATATTTGTGAATTGTGTATAAAAAGAAAAGCTTTATTTCACGTGTTTGCGATATTAGTTTATGGTAATTTATTGCACTGAAATAACATAACAGCTTTAAAATAATTTTACATTTAAATACCTTAAACAATAAACATTTCACTCTTAATGAACAGATTTTTTGCTTATTACTATAAATACACATGAAGAATGCTAGTAACACTTAAACAAAGTTTAATGACGAAACTAAAGAATAAATATTTATTTTTCAGCCAATTGGCCCAACGAATTGCGAGAAGCATACAATAGAATGCAATCAGTCCTATAAATGGTGACAATGCCTGCTGATCAATGGGATTTTCCGGCGCTAAGCGATATTTGGACTCCAGCAATGGAACAATCTACCCATAGAATGTCTACATTCACAACACAGCAACTTGTTACGGGACAGAAACAACATGGTGAACTAAATAGAGGTACTTATTCTGAATGTGTTACATACAATAGCCAATAACACATGCATATGAAAAAATACCTACAGTTCAAATAAAATATACGAAAACGGCTCATATTTCTAAAGCAAAAAGGACTGATTTACAAATGAATATAATTAATGAAATGATGGGAATAAATTAATGATGAATGAACTAATATTGTTTTAACGATTTTAAATTATTATTATTGTTATTATATTATTATTATTCTTAGCATCATCATTTTCAGGAGGAGCTACGAGACCGGTGCTTCCAAGACCTGGTAAGTTTCATTTTCTTTACTTTTTCCATACGTACCATGTACATAGTGAATAGAAAAGGTATTGCACTCCACCAAGAAATTCGATGACGAGGTTTTACCGGAAATATGTTTTAGGGCCCCTGTATCCAAAAAAAAAAATATTTTCAGAAAAAGTTCCATGTGTGAGTGACTGGGCAGCATACCTCAACACGAAAATTCCAATAAATACCAATTTTGTTATTAAATTCATTTCTTCTAAGTATTCAACACGAGGATTTTGAGAAAATATCCCCACCCCAAACTAGCCTGTACATGGAACTTTTTTCGAAATTTTTTTAATTTTTTTGAAAAAAAAATGGGTCTAACAATTTTGATAAAAATTTCGTATATTAAAGATGTTTACCTCACAAATAAAACGTATACTTTGAGATTTTCTGGGAATAGCCTCTGTTGACTACTTTGTTCAGTGTGAATTTTATAGGTCGCGGGTTCAAATCCTGGCGGAGGACGATGGATTCTTTCGGGTGTAAGAATCCTTAGCATGGCTTCTTTCGGAAGGGAAGCAAAGCCGTTGGTCCCGTGTCGTAGATTTACGGCACGTAAAAAAACCTCAAGCCTGATAAGAAAGGCCTCTGAGCAAAATTAACCGGTCTTTCACGCCCAGTATAGAATGGGACGCTGAGAACCACAGCAGTTAAAGAGCGTCCATAAATAACACGTCATTTCCATTTTGTGAACTTTACGGAAATTTACTTAACTGCTAAACCGTAAGAGATAGACAAAACTTACCACACAAAAAATGTAAGGCCCGTTAACACACGCAATTTGTGTTATATACATTTTTTCATGGATCTGATTGTTTTTAGATATTCCTTGATTTTATTCAAATATTATAAAATTATACTTTTCCGAAATGAAAAGTCAATATTTACATAAATGATTATATTCATGCAAGAAGAACGGAATTTAAAGCGGTCTCATAGCGAACCGCTCTTAAAGATTTAACTATAACATCAGTCTTGTATCTATCTTCAACAAATACGTTTCTACCAAAGCTTATATCGATTAGCGTAAAGTAAATAGAACAATAAGCTATGGCAGAGACAGAGGAAGTTATATTAATGAAACAGATCAGTTGTTTTTTTTTTACAGAAATAATAAATATTCGAAACAGTTGATATCGCGGGAGAAAAAAGCCTAATTTCTTTCATAATTTGCAGAAATTGCCGATCTCGAAGCTGGCGGTGCTTAAAACGTAATTAGAATACGAAATATGGCACTGAAGATTTGTATATATTTAGTAAATATTGTAATCCTTTAGATTCATTTAAGTTACTTTAGTTTAATAACAGCATTTTCCTTAACTATACAGAGAAATAATGCAGGTATGCTTATAATTTCTGAATGGACCGTAGCAGCCTGTTTACATGTTAAAATTGATTTAGTTTTATTTACCAACGCTCTTCAACTGCTGCGGTTCTTAGCGTCCCATTCTATACTCGACATGAGAGACTGTTCAGAGGTGTCTCCAGCAGGCTCGAGTTCTGTTACGTGCTCTAAATCTACGACACGGGACCATCGGCCTTACTTCCGTTCCTAAGGAAGCCATACTAAGGATTTTTACAGCCGGAAAAATCCGTCGCCCTCCGCCGGATTTAAACCCACGGCCTTGGGAACTAGAGGGTATTATGTTACCCTAGACCACGGAGGACGACGTTTATCTGTTAGAGATGCATTATGCGATCTCTGATTTTTTACAGATTCTGCTTTGAGTTCTTCCCACAGCATAATATCCAAATGCTTCTGCATAGTACGTAATGCTCAGTGTGAGCATTTCATATAGAATGGACATTGTATTCAGTCACTTTCCAGTGCTTTGTAAAAATAAATTTCCCAGCAATTAACTCAGTTGCCATCTTGACTATTGTCATTGGTTGACAAAAAAGAAGAAAAAAGAGGACACACTCTTACATTTTTCCAAGTTCTTTCAGGCGGTGGCGGCGGAAGTTGTATTTATTAAGTTGCGCCGCACAGTCGCATGGTTCGGGTGACCGTACGTGATATCTGAAAATTATTGAATGTAAAATTTTGCTACATATATACATATCGTATTTTACATATTTTCACAACAATGGAAACATACACAGACACCCGCGCGTCCTACAACAACAGACGTCATGGTCCATAGCTTGGCTCTATCATTACTGAACTGAAAAAGTCTGCAGACTGTTTAAATTGTTTTTTCGATCTGGAAAACAGAAGATGATATAGCCTAGGAATGTGTGTGTGTGAGTGTGTGTAATTATTTATTATCGAACTATGTGCATTTGGTTTTATAAAAACACTAACTTGATAAACTGGGACATATTAGTAGAATGTCAAAGAAGAAAATTATTAAGGAGAATGTGCTACATTTCGCCATTGTTGAACTTTCACAATGGGAAATTAATATGCCACATAAGCTTTGCTTCAACGATAATGTTGTAGAAATGCAACACACATTTCCCTTCAGCTATTTACTATAATGAATATTGTGATAATGCGCCCATATGCAGGCGTCTACACTTTGCCATCATGATTATTGCACGTGTGTAGTTGGCCTCCTTTACGTAACCCGACTCACTGTCGCAAATGTGCGTAAATTTAAAACGTGGGCGAGCAGGCGCATGACATCAAGTCACTGCAATGTCACACCTTCATTAACTTGGTGATACCTGCTTGTGAAGTACACGTGAATAATAAGCCCTGCTTCTCCAATTTTCTTGCTATGCAATCGAGAGGTGAAACAGGGAGCTACCAGGCCCCAGCTTGAGTTTGGACAGAGCTCTTCAAGAGTGCAGTTGAATAACAGTGAGTAATCGACAACTAGCGTCGAAGCAACGAGAGATAAAATTGTGCTACAGAATTGAATTAAACACATTTTTTGTAATAAAATATAATACAGAAATATTGTTACATTAGTGTCAGAAATGGGACTGAACTTCATGATGGAGGAGAAGATTAAAACTTTATTTGCCAAAATCAAGAAGCTGGAAATGAAAATAGAATCCGGAATGGAGAAGCTGAAGGTGGACCAATCGACCAAAATCGACGAACATCTAACCACCATGCAGAAGCACGTGAAAGAGCTAGGAGGTTAGGTAAAGGGCTTTGGCCAAGACTGGGAAAAGCCGGTGAACGGGTCAAGTCTTGAAGGGCGTCGCGAAACTAAATAATGTAATGGAGGTAAGAGTCGACGGCAGCGCCAACGAATTGAAGATCGTGTTAGAAAAGATGCTCGACCGAAGGTACCTGCATGCCCTAGGCAGAAGAATGACGTTAACCTCATCGCAGACGACAGGGTACAAGGCAAGCTGTGCCGTGACTGTAACTAGATCTGGGGTGGCGTAGGGTTTGCCGACAGGAACACCCAACATCGGGCGACATCTCTCCGTGGAGAAGGAGGCTCTGCTGGAATTGACCTGGAACGGAGCAATGTGAACCTGTTGGTGTTCGATGCAAGGGTGGCTAAGGATGTGATACTGGGACTGGATGTCCTTAGAAACCACGAGGCAACGGACAAAGTTGGCCAGAGAATCTTGCGATTTGGCCGAAACAAGTGTTGCTTCGGAGTTCGCGTGAGAATCCGGGGATCTGAAGGTAATCCTGACGGACAGTTTAGTTATGCCGGCAAGAAGCGAGGTGGTGCTGAAGGCACATCTGAAGGAGCAACTGGCAAGGAATCTGATTTTGGACGGAAAGAATTTTGTTTTTCCAGAGTTTTTTTGTTTCCTAGTGGGGAGGAAGTCCCCCTGAAGCTTCTGAACCCAATTGACACTAATAAGGAAATGCAGGCCAGAACAGAGATAGGGAAGTGCAAGCCAGTAGAAAATGTGTCACCCTACGACCAATCCGACAGCTCAGCTCTGTCGCAGGATGTGGGACCCCAGCTGAAAACCTAGCTGAAGTGGGTGACTGGCCTGACCGACTTATTACCTATAAGTCGATACCGTCTGGCTTCAGCCAAGGGAACAGCAGTTACGGTTGGACTAGCCGAGTACTTACTCATATCGACACCGGAAAGTGTTTGCCAGTCCGACAACCACCAAGAAGTGTTTCTCGTGCAAAGCAAGCAAAAGCACGGGAAATTTTCGAAACCGCGAGATATAGGGACGTCATTGAAGATTCCGACCGCCTTGGGTGCTCCCCTGTAACCTTAATGAGGAATAAAAGCAGCTGTCTACGCTTCTGAGTGGACTATATGATGCTGAATGTCACCAGAAAGGACTGTTTCATACACCATCGACTGATCACACCCTGGACACTCTTTCCGATGCCCTGTGGTTCTCAACTTTGAATACCCTTTGTCATGAATAAGGACCGATAGCGGGACAGTACTGAAGTTAGCGCAGCACAGTTTATAGTTATAATATGTTGACAATGCAAGTGTGTACGTAATGGTAAATGGGGCAGAGGTTGCGTGGTAGACTGTGATATTTTCACTTGCAGTGGAAGGCGATTGAGGTTGAGTGGGTGGTGAATAGTGATGGGCAGAATCCAATGTTTTGAAGAATCGAATCCTCTGGATTCGAATACTCTGGAGAATTGAAACCTTCATACGAGTACAAGGTCTCGAACACTGCAAATGCAATTGCTTCAAAATCAGCCTCTTCATAAGCAAGTTCTCGGATGCTACGTTATCGTCACGCAGGTGATGTTCTCAGCTCTCGCCATGGTTGTTCTCGAATAATGCATTCAATTTAAATGATGGATAAAAATAGGACATGTTATTCTCAAAATGTTAATGTTTCTATTCAACATTATTCTGGCTTAAACGTTGTACACTTTCATTCATAACTTTAGACTAAAGCAACAGTAAAATATTCTAAATGCTAACATTATGCGATTCTAATCGTAATTTGGTTTTTAAAATTACCAGGAGTTAAACAAAAGAGATATGAACGGATAAGCATTTCACGTTTGAGAAAAGCTAAAGGATTTTGAAACTGAAACCACTTACAGGCAATATCTCTTAAACGATTAATAAAAAAATTACACATATTTGTATGACTTAAGTTGTGTGTTTTAACGACACATACAGGTTTTGTGTGGTAAGCTTTTGTCTATCATGTACAGTTTAATCGGTATTCAAACGGCTTTGAGGCTGCAGACGAGGCTCACGCAAGAGACATGCCGCGGTGCGCTAGTTTGTGATGAGACAGATTACGATAGTAGTCCTAAATTTGGGAGCAAGTGTAAGAACAAACAATATTTCTATGAATTTACAAATGGTATTCAGCGTTTATCTTATCATTCTCTCAGAGTAAAGCTGCACTTTCGCATGACGTATTTACCCCAGTCCTTAGCAATGATTTGAAGCGCGCGACATTGTTTGAAAAAATGTGATTTCTCGATACATATGACCTTCTTTATATATTCTGCACCTCATTTTTCTTACGAAAGCTTATTCTTCTACGTCATGATAATCTGGATAAAAATTATCAGATGTCGCCTTATTGCTTAATTCCTTGTAAGTTTAAGATAAATGATGGAGGACACTAGGCTCAACCGATTGTAAACCTCTTTAAAGTATGGTCGCTATTTGATAGCATTAGAGTTTGGCTATTTTGTATGGCTAGTTGTAAATCATATAACATGGATACTTCTTTTCCCAGAAATAAAGCTATATCGTCTGAAATGATTAACGCAAATAATAATTATAATAAAAATAAATAATAATAATAATAATAATAATAATAAAAATCCTTGATAAACTGTGTCGTTTAACGAGATCCAATTTTCTAGTTTCTCCACATGTCTCTATTCGTCACTCAGCTGCTTCACGAGATTATATGAAAAGGAATAGAACCACCAAACTTCAAATAATTTTATTATTGCTTCAAATTCCTGCATCTCCTGTGTACCTAAATAAGATTTGTAATGAATTTGCTAGTATTTATTTCAATTGCATTAAGACAGAAAAAGAAGATTTTGTAGTAATAGTTTGTAGCGGAATAGCAATAAAAAAGGGAGGAGAAAGGCATGTGAATGTAATGTAGAAGTGATTCTAAACCGGTTTTCACTTAAAATAAGCTTTGATTTTTATGTCAGCCCCTCTGTGTTTTATATCCGCTAAATAGATGCACCAAATAGCTATTCGAGCAGTTTTTTATCTTTCTAATAATATTAGACATTCTTAGGGAAGCAGAGTTGATTTAACAATAGTTTTAATCGTTATACAATTCTAACTTTTCCACTGCTTAACTAAGATAGATGGAAGCAGCATTGTATTTCACCAAACATTCATAATTGAGATATTACTGGAAATATACATTGGTCCGTGTTCGAGTGCGAGTCTTGGAACAACTCAAAGACGCATGGTCAGTCAAATATTAAGCCTCAACTGTTCATAATGGGCTATGAAAAACTTAAGGACATTTTCTGACCCAAAGAATCACTTAAGCGTGAATTGCAGCCAGAATAGCTTTTCCGCAATGTGTGGTTTTGGCAAAAATATAATCTTGCAGATACGAAGGTTTCTTTAAATAATATATTGAAGATATATAAATCTGTCGCCGATGGAAAAATTCCTTTGAATGCATTACAGCTTTTGTGATCACTAAGTAAGAAGGACGTTAGTTGTCCTTCTTAAGCAGTTCATATCTTTGCGGACAGAACTCACGACATATTTATTTTAAAAAAAATAAATAAAATAAAATAAAGTAAAATCTGTATAATAAACCCTGATAAATAGTTCTTAAACCAGAGTAAAATATCCCAAACTTTATACATTTATTACTACTTATACCAAAAACAAATTTAATTATACAACTTAAATTTACAGATAAAAACTTGACCTAACTTAGTTTAAAATGTTTATAAATACCAATTAAAATTATAATTATTGTCAATAAAAATGTATTTTGATATATAGTTGATACAATTTCAATTTAATTAATCTTAATATAACTACAATTTCGTATTTTTAATATATTTTAATAATTTGTTTTTAATCTTAATGTATAATTTTACCAATACTATTTTTATTAATTAACATTTATTTTATATTATTTGTATATATTATACACATATTATATTTTAAAAACTATTATAGTATTTTAATTACTATTCTATTAAGTAATTTAATTATATTACTCTTACTAATATTATACTATTACTTAAAATATTATAAATATAATTACTGTTTTAGTTATAAAATTTAAAATAAAAAAAAATATTATTACTTCAAAACCTTTACCAAAAAATACCAATTTATAATTATTTTTAACTGTATATTTTTATTTACTTAAATTGTCTAAACTTAATATTATAATTATTTTCAATTACATCAGAATCCCACAATTTTAGAATTACATAATAATATTATTTAAACATTTCATAATCATACATATACTATGTAAAGTTATATTCTATTTAAATTTACTATAAATCCAAAATTCAAAACATAATTTAAAATTTCATAATTTAATTAAAACCTTTTAAGGTGTTTACATTTAATTCAAATTTAAGGTTTAATTAAACACTTAAAATTTAAATCTAATAATTTTAAATTATTGGTCTCCAGTAATTAAAATAACTAATATCCAGTTATTTATTATAGGTTTATATTCAACTACACTATCCTACCTATAGCCGCCGGTAACTGGCGGCATAAGTATTTATAACCAATACTATTTATAATTTGTATCTTTTAATTATTATCATTCAATATTCATCATAAGTCTATAAAAGTCATTAAATAAAATGAATAATTCTTGTCCCAGAAATAAAGCCATATCGTATGAAATTATTAGCACAAATAATAATAATAATAATAAAAATAGCAATGATAATAACAACAACAATAACAATACTGGTAATAATAAAAATAACAATAACGACGATAGTAATAAAAATAATAAGAAAAATATAAATAATAATGATGATGATGATGATGATAATAATAATAATAATAATAATAATAATAATAATAATAATAATAATAATAATAATAATAATAATAATAATAATAATAAGCCGGTATAAACTATGTCGTTTAACGAGATCTAACTTTCTAGTTTCTCTACTCGTCACTCAGCTACTTATCCAGATTATATGAAAAGTAAGGAATAGAACCACCAAACCTTCAATAATTTTTTTATTGTCTCAAACTCTTGCATCTTCTGTGTATCTAAGTGAAACTTGTAATGAATTTGCAAGTATTCATTTCAATTGCATGAAGACAGAAAAAAATCTTTTGTAGAAATAGTTTGTAGTGGAATAGCAATAAAAGTAGGAGGAGAAAGGCATGTGAATGTAGTTCAGAGCTGATTCTAAACCGGTTTTCACCTTGAAATAAGCTTTGATTGTCGTGTTAGCCTCTCCCTGTTTTAATATCTGTTACATAGACGCACCAAATAGCTATTCGAACCGTTTTGTATCTTTCTAATAATATTAGGCAATCAGAGTTGGTTTAACAATAATTTTAATCGTTATACAATTCTAACTTTTACACTGCTTAACTAAGGTCAATAGAACCAGCATTGTATTCCACCATAAATTCATAATTGAGATATTACTGGAAATATCCATTGGTCCGTGTCCGGGTGCGAGTCTTGGAACAACTCAAAAACGCATGGGCAGTCAAATATTAACCTCAAATGTTCATAATGGGCTATGAAAACCTTAAGGACATTTTCAGACCCAAAGTATCACTTAAGTGTGAATTGCAGCCATAATAACTTTTCCGCAATCTGTGGTTTGGCAAAAATATAATCATGCAGATATGAAGGTTTCCTTATATAATAATGAAGATATATAAATCTGTCGCCGGTAGAAAAAGTCCTATGAATGCATTACAGATTTTATGATCACTAAGGAGGAAAACGGAACACAAACATATGTACGCCTTTGACGCTAGCCGTCCTTAAGTAGTTCACATCTTTGCGGACACATTTCACGACGTATACATTTTACAAACATAAAATCTAAAAAAGGTTTTATAAATATAGCTTTGTTTAAACGCCTACCACTAGCAGTAAAGAAGTTTTGAAAAAAATTGCCAATGAGTTTCTACAAGATTATAATTCAATTAATGAAAATCCGTTAAAAAAATTACTGACTAATAACAATACAAATAGAATAGAAGTCTGTGTTTGAAGGCATATATATTAGGATATATTAGGATATTACACAGTAGAAACTACACACTTCATCTAAATAACATCGTTTACTGTTGAGAAAACTGAAATTATCCCTCATAATAATGCGTAGATATAATGTCTAGATTCAAGCTTACACATGTCATTCTATTTTTCTCTACATAGAAGGCAGTGATGGTATTCAACCCAAGGCTTTGATTCTGGTTTTTCGATGGGAATACCTGCTAAAGTAGTCATCACTATTTTTAGTAAAATGTCCGCTTTTTAAATGTTTTTTCTAACTTTAATTTAGTATTCTTATATGAGTTAGCAAATTCGGAGATATTCCTTGTTGTTGGTTTAAATTTTACATAGTCATAACTATTTTTAGTAAAATGTCCGCTTTTTAAATGTTTTTTCTAACTTTAATTTAGTATTCTTATATGAGTTAGCAAATTCGGAGATATTCCTTGTTGTTGGTTTAAATTTTACAATACTTACATCTTTCGCAAACAGGTTGTCGCCATTAATTTGTCATTTGCTTTTCTCCTGACCAATCTTAGAGAACGCCATACGCAAAACGATAGCCTTTCAAAAACTTGACTGTCCCTTTAGCCTACCGAATTCCTATGGCTACTTTCTACCTATAAGTAACTAAGTCACTGGAACATTTCTGTAATGATTACCATGAAGTATATGGAAGAAGAGGTGATGTGTTTCATTCGCATGAATTTCTCTACTTGATCTTCATACGAAGGATTAGTTTTTTCTCTACATAATGCTAATTACCAAAATATGTCTTAGTAATCAGTATGTTATAAGTAGAGGGTTAATAAGGGATTACTTTAGGCTAAAGTAACAGTAAAATATTCTAAATGCTAACATTATGCGATTCTAATCGAAATTAGGTTTTTATAAGCACCAGGAGTTAAACAAAAGAGACGTTTGAGAAAAGCTGAAGTATTTGAAACTGAAACTAATTACAGGGAATATCTCTACAAAGATTGAAAAAAATGTGCACATTTTTGTATGACTTAAGTTGTGGGTTTTAACGACATCTACAGGTTTTGTGTGCTTAGTTTTTGTGTATCACGTACAGTTTAATCGCTATTCAAACGGCATTCAGGATGAAGACGAGGCCCAGGAAAGACACTTGCCGCGGTGCGCTACTTTGTGATGAGACGGATTACGACAGTAGTCCTAAATCTGGGAGCAAGTGTAAGAACAAACAATATAACTATTAATTCACAAATGGTGTTCAGCGTTAATCTTATCATTCTCTCAGATTAAAGCTGCATTTTCGCATTAGGTGTTTACCCAAGCTTTATATTTTGGTAGCCTTAGGAATTATTTTAAGCGCGCGATATTGTTTGAAAAATGTAATTTCTCGATTCATATGACCTTCTTTACATATCCTGCACCTCATTTTTCTTACAAAAATTATTCTTTTACGTCATGATAATCTAGATAAAAATTAGCAGATGTTGTCTTATTGCTTAATTCCTTGTAAGTATAAGATAAATAATGCAGCACACTAGACTAAACCGATAGTAAACTCCTTTAAAGTATGATCGCTATCTGATGGCATTAGAGTTTGGGTATCTTTGTATATCTAGGTGTAAATAATATAAAATGAATAATTCTTTTCCAAGAAATACAGCCATTACGTCTGAAATGGTTAACGAAAATAATAATAATAATAATAATAATAATAATAATAATAATAATAATAATAATACTCATAAAAATGTAATAATAATCATAATAATAACAACAACAACAACAATAATAATAATAATAATAATAATAATAATAATAATAATAATAATAATAAGCTTCATAGTCACCACAAGTATAATATTCTTAATCATAAACAATATAAAGATAATAATCATAATAATAGTAACAGAAACACTTAAAATAACAACAGTAATAATAATAATAATAATAATAATAATAATAATAATAATAATAATAATAATCTGGCATAAACTGTGTCGTTTAACGAGATCTAACTTTCTAGTTTCTCCACACGTCTCTATTCGTCACTCAGCTGCTTCTCCAGATTATATGAAAAGTAAGAAATGGAACCACCGAACTTTAAATAATTTTATTATTGCTTCAAATTCTTGCATCTCCCGTGTACCTAAATGAAATTTTTAATGAATTTGCAATTATTTAATTCATTTGTATGAAGACAGAAAAAGAAGATTTTGTAGTAATAGTTTGTAGAGGAATAGCAATAAAAAGAGGAAGAGAAAGGCATGGGCATGTAAAACAGAAGTGATTCTAAACCGGTTTTCACTTAAAATAAGCTTTGGTTGTCATGTCAGCCCCTCTCTGTCCTAATATTCGCTATATTCGGTTATTACACAATACGCAATACATCTAAATAGCATCGTACATTTTGGTTTAGTGTATAGGCAGGTATGATGATATTATTATCTAGATTCATGCTGTCACTTGTCAGTTTAATTTTGTATGCATAGAGGACTGTGACGGTATTCCACTCAATATCTCGATACCCATTAGTGATGGACAGAATCGAACGTTTTCAATAGTCGATAATTTTATATTCGAATACACTAAAGAATCGAAACCTGCACCTGAATACAAGGTCTCGAATAGTGCAATTACAAAGGCTTCGAAACCAGCCTGTTCATTAGCAAGTTCTCGGGTGCAACGTTATCGTCACTCGACTGATCGCAGTTCTCGCCGTGGTTGTTCTCAGATACTACACTCATTAATGCTTGCGCTAATCGAAATAAATCTATTTTCATAAGCAAGTTCGCGTATGCTACGTTATCGTCACTCGACTGATGTTCGCAGTTCTCGCCGTGGTTGTTTTCGAACAATGAATACATTTAAAATGATGGACAAAAAATATGACCTCTTCTTCTTAAAATGTTGAAGTTTCTATTCAAGATTACCGTGACTTGTGTGTTATGCACTTTCCTTCATAATTGTTTCTTCAATTAAAATGAATACAAAATGTTTAGAAATATAGTATAGTAATTTGATTATTATTTGTCAATGTAAACTACCTTCAAGAGTTACGATTCAAATATAAATATAATATTATTACGGAATATATTTACCAGATTCTTTTCAAAACAGTCGCAATATTTTCTATCATAAATTTTAAGATTCTGGAAATACACACACTTGATGCACAAACAACCTTTCACAGAAATGTAGCATTTCGCTCGAACGCGCGCGTGTGTATATTTATAGCGTACAAAGGAATTTATGTATTAGTATTACGTAATTAGCGTGCTAATTTCTGATTCCCGAGGTCGCAGGTTCAAATCCGGCAAGGGAAGGATTTTTTCGGGCTTAAATGTAAAGAAATTGTCGTAGATGTACGGCACATAAAAGAACCTCTAGAGGGATCTGAGCAAAATTATGCATCTTTCACGCCCATGTTAAATGTGACGAAGTGAACCGCAGCAGTTAAACAGCGTCCATAAGTTAAAGTATTTGTAATAATTAACATATTTCAAATGACTGTCGTCACTAGTAGGTATACTCGTATTCGTGGAAAGTCACTTTACAATCAGCTGCATAACGATGTATTAAGGGCCGCGCCGTGGCGAGGGTGGTCCGGGTTCGATCTCAGGCAACCACATGTAAAATTTGCGATGGACAAAGCGGCGCAGGGGTGGGGTTTCTCCGTTTCCCTCGCCTTCGCATTCCATCTGAACTCCACCCTCATTTCATGTATGATCAGTGCCGTCGCCTGCGGTGCCATATGTAGTAAAAGCGGGTGTTAAACAGCATAAATAAAATTACCTATTTAAACATTCTCATTTGTGATAACTGCACAGAACTTATTCACTCTTTAGTTAATATTTTAAGACAATATATTTTATAAACAGCTGATTTGGAAAACGGAAATTATTATTATTATTATTATTATTATTATTATTGTAAATGAAACTGAAAATTGAAGTGCGTTCTATATTTTCATAATTTATTGAATAAGTTTTTTTAAAGTTTGATTATTGCTTTAGCCTAGTATATGCCCTTATTTGGCTTCTAACCACAAGGGAGTAAGTAATAACACCATTCTGCTAATATTTATGTCGATTAGCATGAAGTAATTAAAGAATAATGTTTTGTAAGAAACGTTTGTTAGCAGAACAAGTAGAGATAGTCATGTGAAATGAACACATGTTCATTGTTTGTTTATTCCCCCTCCCCATTTTATAGCTCCCTTTAACTTGTATGGTATATCGTGGGTTTGACTTGAAAAACCAACTGCTTGTTTTAAAATATTATAAAAAAATACACACACATTCACTCCCATATTCATACTTCAGACTCTGTGGGGGAAAGGAATGATTCTGGTTAAATAAAAATTTCCTGCCTCAGCTGGGAATCAAACCCGGTACCTCTGATTCGAGAAGACAGAACGCAGGCCACTCCTCTGCAGACGCAATCATTTTGCTATGCATGTGTGGCCGCTATGCTGCAGGGATTCTAAAGCTGATCATGACAGGAAAGCAGTTCATTTGAATAAAGACAGGTTAACATATTATTTTAAGGCAGTATTTAAGCACCTACGTGTTTAATTTTAATTTGATACAGTCAGCGCGTGTTTACACGCTACTTAGTAAGTGTAATGGAAAGTTTATACATTTTATTCCTTTAAATTCCGACAATTCCTTTGCAAAATAAAATGGATTATTATTGGGTCAGCAGGAAAACGCAGGTCAAAATATATCTTACTCTAAAACAACAAATTGTTATTATTGACCACTTGCATAATATCCATGTTAATTATTATGATGTAAGATTTAGTATAATAATGCATTATTTTCATTGTTAAACTTATATTAACATGAGATTATATATAATTAAGTAAGATCCATGTTATATGATTACTGTTCTTGAAAATACATAAGTACGGTATACAGGCTGATTTTGAAGCAGCTTTGGGAACTGTGAGTAAAGCAGTAAAACACGTTGTATACGATAAAGATAGGAGGCTGGTTTTGGAACAGTCTTAGGAAATACTTTATGAAAAACAAACGACTTGGTTGTTTACGAAATAGATAAGCTGTTTCTGAATCACTCTTAGGAAATACTTCATGAAGAACAAACTTCTTGGTTGTTTACGAAATAGATAGGCTGTTTCTGAATCACTCTTAAGAAATACTTTATGAAGAACAAACGACTTGGTAGAAGCCCGATATAGGGAAAAGACCTTGGGCATTGATTGTAAATATCAATAGTTGGTAAACACTTTACCCTAAAATTACTTTACATGCTACCTGACAATCAACACTCCTCCTTGCTGGAAAAAAAAATATGGCGGGTAACAGAGCAGCATACTTTTGCCAAATCCATCTTATAAACACTGCCTGATGAGGGACCTCGGTTCGATTCTAGATTGATGTATGAAACTATAATCTCTTATAGGGGCTATACTAATTTAGATAAAGATTTTTAAATAAACTTATTCAATATATGGAATTAATGACAATTATTTAAATACATACAGATATACCAGAAGGTCCGGGGTTCGAGCAAAGTCTTAAAAATAATTATCTCAGGGACTACTAATCGTAATGAGACGTAGAAAAGCTTACAACACAGGTAATATTAATATTACGCGTCAGAACAAATCTGATTGCAGGTCCTTGGTTCGAATTTATAACTTTCGAGGTCATTTTAAGATTCTGGAGTATCCCTCAACGATTGGACCGAAATTAACGGGGAAAAGAGCATACTGATGCATTTAACATTTGCATTTAAGATTCTAAGTACTTCATAGCCTAAAGGACCCCGCTTCGATCCCCAACTCGATGATCCTTAATTCCTTCAAGGAATGGGCAGAATGAGAGCGAATAAAAGTGAAACGGATACTCCTCCCTCAACTTTGAATATTGATACAAATAAACATTTATCATTAGCTACTTGCCTAGAATCTATTAAGGTTCCGTTTTTTATAACAGCCAAATTAGGAGCGGTTTATAGCTTAAACATTTTTGTAAATGAAATTAAATTATTGCGACATTAATCTTACATATCTAACTCCGTTCCATCCAGTACACGATTCACATTTGCGCTATCACACATCAATAAATATTAATTAGTTACGTTAATTAAAATGGAATTAACGCTTAAATAAAAACGCTATAAGGACTGATTTATATAAAAATACTTGTAATTACAGAACTTTCGCTCCTATATCAAAAAACAACAGTTAAACTTGCTTGAAATCATTTAGACAGCCTACAACTTCAATCAGCATTAATCTATAATTTCAGCATTGAAGTATAAGCTATAACTTGAAGCACTCACCACATAACTTTACGATTGTGCATAAATAAATAATTTAAAAAAGGGAATATTTAGTAGCCTATTATCACAGCCACTGTGCATAAAAGCTACGCATGCTTGCTCATTCTTGGCTAACGCAAACGATAAAGGAAAATGAATCATACTCCTACAACAAAATGATCTGACTTGTTTCAGTCAATGAAGAACAGACACCACAGAAGAGACACAATTCCTAACTGCAACAATATCTAATTATGTTAAATACATCAAAAACACGCAACGAATTCAATTTGAAATCAAATAAAAACTTTAAAAATATATCAATAGCATTAAAACAAGCTAATAACGGTATAAAAAGAACAGAGTTTCAATCACCTTCCTTTCATGAGAGGACATTTAAGGAATTCTTATATAATGTAACTTTAAAAAGCTAAATAATCTTTGGAATGTGTAAAAAAATAACACACCATTAACAGACCTCACACGCAGAGAAATGTATCAGCGGTTTGATACATTTGACACACAAACACACACACACACACACACACACAGACATATTTAAGTTTTTAAGTACTTCTTGCCCTACCTTAGCTTCGAAGAGGCCCAATCCGATTGACTATCCATTCACATGACTTTCCTATCCATTCTTCAACAAACTATTATTGCAAAGCTTATTTCTCTAAAACCTAAGAAGGGTATATAGCATAAAATAAATGCTACAAATGATGGGTGAATCAATGATCATAGATGTATTAAAACTTCCTAATAACGTTATAAAAGAACACAGGTGAGATCCCCTGTCCTTTCATGAGAGGGCTTTACTTCTTACCAGGATGCATTCTTGAAATACCCCCAGAAAATATGAAGCAGATTTCATTAATGTTTTCGCAAAAAAGATATACTTTACGCTACAATCTCATTAACGGTTAAGCAACATGTTGTGTACAGGAAAACAGAGCACTGCCATTTACACGAAAGAATAATTATAAATGAATCATGTTTACCAAAATAACTCTCAGAGCTGACAAGGAGTCTCCCCATTTTTTCCGCGAAGAGAGATGTTATCGGAAAAACACGTATTCTATCTCCAACTGAGGTGACGTGTATATCATTCATACAAAACAACTTAGCCTGTTCTATACTGTCTTCAACGTTGTACAGCGCATGAGAACTGAAAATCATATTATTATATAAATTATTATTTTGTGGACCTATTTGCACATTTCCCGCAGGTGTAGTAACTGTGCGACGAGGAATTTGAAGTGGCAGTGTTTCTTGACTATAAGCGTAAAAACTTAGAACTTGTATATCAGAGGACTACACGACAATCATGAGTGGTAGGTATATCAGATTATATTCTTTTTAAAATGCAAATATTCAATTAAGTGCGAATAGTGGCTAAATGATGTCTTCAATTGCGAGGAATAGTTAAATGAATGAGGTGCTAAATGAATTACAGGGAATTTTTCAGGCATACACTTCAAAGTGAATTGCTTACACTGAAAATACTGTTTTTATAACGCACACATATACTCATATCAATAACTAAGTGCCAAAATAAGAACTTAAACAACTGTTAGTTTATTTTTCATCATATGTTCATTAAAGTGAGATTTTTATTGCTCACAATCGATTTTAATGTTGTTTCTGTAGTTATAAAGCTAAATTCTTCGATTATTTAGAATTTTAACATATACACCGAAAAAAGGGCAACTTTTCTTTAGTTACAATCTTATTCATGTATGGGCTATCCGTAAGTTAATTTTTCTTTAAAAACTGCATAGATATTAAGCGGGTATAATAATG